>JASCQY010000232.1:14027583-14045302 GCA_030264315.1 Sardinella tawilis
TTAATATACTGGCGAGATGGAGAATTTATGAGTGTCGTCATGCAGACCTGCACTGCTTCCCAAAGCATGCCACAGAAGAAGTGTTTTTTTATGTTATAACAATGATGTTCATTAACATGCTGGCATAATGCAGTTATTCAAATACCCAGACATGTTCATATATATCCTCTGAATTAAGATTAATGTTTTATGTAGGCCTACTGTATACCATCACCTTAAAGGAAAAAAATCCAGTGTGATCTAATTCATAGCCCTGTGGTTTAAGGCCACTGAGTGCAGCCTGTAGGTAAAAGAATATGGAATTTTGAAACAACATAGGCCTAGACTGCATAGACTGAAACTGGCCGCTAACACTAACTAAATGGGGCATAGATACATGAAACTAAAATTGAGTCTGTGTCCCATTCAGTAACTGTTTACTGCTGAGTCACAATTCAGTCTGTGTTGTGTCAATGATCTTGTTTTATTTTCTTACCAAAAGCACTCTGTGCCCTTGACTAACAGGGCTATGGATTGATCGATTCACACCATATTTCTCCTTTAACTGAATTTCTCAAGAATGAGTGCCTGCTGTCTGTAGAGAGGTGAATGTTGCAGGTAAATGTGATAATGAGGTCAGTGTTGATGCTTCTCTCATTTCCAGAAATCCGTCTGCACTGTGGACATAACATACATGATGACTGTGAGCTATAAAGCCTGACCCTTAGCTCAAGATGGCTTGGTCAGTCCACTAATGGTCTAGTCAATCTCCGAATGGTGCCGTCACACAGCTAATAAGGGAACGCGTCCACTGTGCCGGCCAGACAGGCGGTCAGTTTGTTTATGCGGCAGTGTGATGGACACTCACCCTCATTAGATGAAGACTCTGGGGCCGTGGCTAACAGGAATGCTGTGCAGGAGCATACTTCTCTCATGCAGATGCCTTGACTTGACACCGGGGCTGAGGTGGCAGACTGCAGTGGACCTGAACACTTGTAGTTTGTGTTTGTGTCCTTGTGTTTTCTTATCCCTCACTCGTCCTCTCGGTGCGTGTTTGGTTGTGTGTGTGTGTGTGTGTGTGTGTATGCACGCTCTGTACTGTAAGTGTGTGTGTTCACTGGTACATTTTGTATATTTTTTAACGTGCAAGTGAGTCAGGACAAGCTTGAGAGACTCAAATACTCAAATATTCCCTATTGCATCTACCCTTACAAATCTTTCCGTTTCTGATGTGAGGTGCCTTGTTTTCTAGAGGCAACATGTGTTTTTTTTTAGCTACAAACCAACCTGTTACAACCTGCAAGTCCACTCAGAGTGTGTGACCCCCAAGGCACATCTCCTGTGGTGGATAAAATGGATTTCCAAGAAGCAAAAGCAAATTGGTAAAGTACTGGAGAAGGTGCTGTTGTCCCTGAGGGTCTCAGGTTTTTAATGTTTGGAGTCTTGTATCCAGGCACTTCAGGTACTTGGAGCGGCCATTTTGGAGCTGAGAATAAACTCTCACAACTCACCCATACCTTTGAAAAAGGAGGCCAGCAATATTGGACTTCAATATTATCTTATAGAATCGTTCAATTGATTTCAATTACATGCAAGTGAATGCACCTAAAGCAGAATTGGCTTAGAGCAGTGATCAATAAAGTATAAAATATAAAATATAATACAATGATAATGTGTAGATGTTCATGTGAGTGTCAGTGAGATCTTCACGTGTTGATGTCTGAGTGCATTGCAAAACAGACTTTGAGGAGTTCTCTGGGACATGTGGTCATCATTTCTGAGCGGTTCTCCAAGCTGTAATATCCACTGACAGATACCATCTTTAATGCTAGAGCAATAATGCAGGAAGGGCTGAGGTGAGGTGAGCGTCTGAGTGGTGCTATACTGACCCCTGTGGGACAAGATGGGAAGGAATGAGGCATGTGGATGACTGGTCTCAACTGCAGTTCATGTAGGCTGCTGTAGATGGCAGAAAGGTATAGTCTCCCTCCAACATGTATGAACAGTTTCTTTACATACACACACACACACACACACACACACACACACACACACAGATACAGAGATTGTTTTTTACCCACAGCAGCATTGTAAACATCTCATCTGTAACACTAACTGCAGCTTCAGTAATAATAATGAAAAATCCTCTCAAAATGACCTTCAGGACTCTCCTGTTTTCTGACTGATTTTATCTGCCAATTCCAGGGGCTGCAAAGCCAGCCTAGACGGCAATGCACGTGCGCCAGCACAAACCCACCAATCTGAGGGGCTGTCATGTTCTCGGGGGGAGACTGAGCTGTAGGGGGACGTCTGCTAACAAGCTCTGAGGCTTATTCAACGCAGACTATTTGTTACAGTTTGCAGTGCCTCCGACACTCTGGGAGCGCCTGCCGACGAAACACCTTTGTCTGGTTTTCATCACGCTGCTGAGAAGACATCATGTTGGAAAGCAGTGGGAAAAACACAGCTGCTAATTTTGACTCTCTTCAGGAGTGTTGGGCTGCGTTTAAATGATGCATGAAAGTGCATGGGAATGAAATATGTTTGCTTTAAATTTAAATGAAAAATCTGTTTAAAAAAGGGCTTCAGTACATTATTTTAATTAAAGTTGAAGGGTAATTTCCCACACATCACGCACTCGGAAAAATTATGGGTTCACTTGATATAAAAATGATGTCTTCTTATACACAGAAGATGACTTTTTGGAAAGGAAAACGCTGAAAATCAAATCCCATCCAGGTTAGCATTTTAATGCTAATTTATCTCCAATTTGATTTGGCCTAGATATGGACAGATAGTTTGAGTCTTCTGTTCAAAACACCTCAGGTAATTCTATTCTCTCTGAATTAATGAGTAAAACTCAACCTTGAATTAAGTTACATGCAGACTCGGTGGAGTTTGAATGGAACTCATTTAATTTAGTGAAGGCATACTTTGAAACTCAGTAAAACACAGTAGAGGTTTTTTTCCAGGTTACACCATTGGTTTTAACATCCATCTCAAAAACATCAAAGCCAACTAAAGTTCAAACAGAGTAAATGTACAGGGCTTAAATGTATTGTAAGAAGTCCTGGTGTTGTTCAACTAGTAGAAAGCAGAGAACATCAAAATACTGCAGCGTTTTTTGGCATAACTTCATGTAAAAGCCCATATGAAAATTTTGGTGGCATTTCAAAGCACGTAATGATACTGTACACATAAACACTTTCTCGCATCTTCATTTTCACTATGCTGTTATGACATTAATGTACAAACACACACACACACACACACACAAACGCGCAAACGTGCACACACATACAGCTCTCTCTCTGTCTCATACACACACACACACACACACACACACACACACACACACACACACACACACACACACACATGTCCAGCCTGGCCCTAACCTTAGAGTCAGGTAATACGCACAAAGCAGGAATATGACGTAAAAGATGAGTTCAAATCGAGTCAGATATTGTGAACAGGCTCCAGTGCTTACACAAACCCATAATAAGAGTCATGGCTAAAAATATGGTGTCTGCAGACAAACACAGGATTGACAGTTGTTTACAGCGTTGAGTACATTGGTCCTGTAAACAAACAAACAAATCGATGACGAAACAGAACAGTAAAATTTGTCCATGTTTGTCCAGATAATAAATGATGGACATTCAGATGGCGATTTTTGTACATGCACTATGTCTTCATCCTCCCTCGCCCCTCCTCACTGCCTCTCGCTCTTCTCCTTTGATCTCTCCCTCTCCCCCTCTCTCTCTCTCTCTCCCTCCCTCTCTCTCTCCCCTCCTAACTCTTCGCTGCCCATCTCCTCCTCTCATCTCTGGCACGGCCCCGTGACAGATCTCTAATGTCCACAGCCATCAGTAGTGCAATCGCTGGCTCCCTCCACCGAGCGCCGTTTCATCTCCCTCCCCTCCGACTGGTGGTTGTGCACTGGCCGCTTCCTGGACTCCTCCTCCTGCTTCTTGTGGTGGCTGCTGCTGCTGCCAGCGGCAACATGGAGCCGCTGGTCCTCCTGGTGAAGGTGGTCGCCGCCGTGGTGTGCTTTCTGCTCACCGGAGTGGGCACGGTGGTTTTCTTTGTGGGGCTGGGGGTCGCCCTGGTGGGTGCCTGGGTGTGGCTGCTGGCTGCCCGGGTGCAGGTGGGGGTGGGGATGGGGGTGGGCGTGCTGCTGGTCCTCCAGGTGGGGTTGATGGTCCCCCTCGTGCTGCGGGTGCTGCTTGTCGTGGGGGGCGTGGGTCTTTCTCTCCCCGGGCGGCTGGACCTGGAGGTAGGCGCGCACCCGGTGGTGCTTGGCGTGGCTGTCGCTGAAGTCGATCACGCGGCACTCGTAGGTGCCCTCATCCGACAGTTTCACGTTGGAGAGGCGCAGCTTGTGGGAGATGTTGCTGCCAGCTACCTTCACCACCTGTGCAGAGCAAACAGCCATGGAGAGAATCAAAACTACAACCATTGTGTAAAGAGAGAAATGTGAAATTAGACATTTAATCTCAAAGAGAGGCAATGTACCGGTACAGGTGTAGGAGAAACCAATGTTTGAACTGCATTTAATTTGCATTGGCAATTCAGAATAATGGAAATAAAACATTTTTTGTCTATTAACAATTACTGGATATATACTGCCAACAGTGTACATAATAAGCCACAACATCATGACTATTATTTTTGGGAACATCTATTGTACAAACATCCATCATGCACATTCTTATGGAGGTATAATGACATGCTAAAATGGTGAAATACAGAAATAACCAATCGCAAGTTCACTTCAGTACATCTTACACATTTCACATCCATGTGATAGGTAATCAGTGTACACTGTAGAATAGAGCTTATTCAACATTAAATATTCAAATATGAAGGCCCATTGTGAGTAGTGCTACAGGGTGCAGAGACAGCCACAGCACAATGATGGCTGGTGCATTAAATAGCATCATCTGCTGCCTGGAGGTGCCATTAGAACTGCTGCCACTGATGAACACTCACACTGATTTTGGTGGCATCCTTCACCATCTCCTCCATGGGCACCACCTGGAAATAATGTGACAAGAGAGAGAGAGAGAGAGAGAGAGAGAGAGAGACAGAGAGAGAGAGACAGAGAGAGAGAGGGAGAGAAAGAGTGAGAGAGCATCAATATCCCTGTTGCATTGTTCATTTCCAACATGCTTGGCAGCAGGCTCCGGAGTGGCACAATAAATAGGGGGCGAATATAACAAAGCCTTTTATTTCGCTAGGCCGCGTTTAATAATACATTCCAAGGATATAGTCTAAATCCATTTCTTTCCGTTGATACTAATTACATTGTGTTAACACAGCGGGGTGCCTTCCGTGCCTTACCTGGGGACAAACCTGCCAGCTCCCAGTAATGTGGAGAGGCTTCTTCATCTGTGCTTAAAGATTCGCAGCCAGAGCGCACGGCGGCCATAATTAGTCTTATATTCTCCCCGCCGGAGGGCCCGATGATGACACTGTATTTCCTTTCCGGAGTGTTTCATAATTTAGCACCACTTAACACCGTACTCCTCCTACGTTACTGTTACTGTTACTGTTACTGCCAGCCTCTCGTCTCTCGTCAGGCCAAACACTCGGCGCCTCTCGCCCGCTGCTTCAGGAAGGCCTGCTGCGACGGTGGCAGAGGATTCTGGGAAGTGAGATTGGGCCTCCCGTACCTGCTGCTGCTCCGGGGGGGGGGATCCAGAGAGGGTTTCTACCCCCAAATCTGCATGCACCCCGGGCCACATTTCAAGCACTTCAAAAGACTCATATTTCAAATATGTGGCTATGGAAAGCATGTGGGTAAAGGATATTAGAAGATTGTAGAGCACTGGTGAGGGTAATTATGCTGTGTATGAGTGTGTGTGTGTGTGTGTGTATGTGTGTGTGTGTGTGTGTGTGTGTGTGTATAAGAGCCAAATGTGCAAATGTGAAATGAATGGCTGTAAGCATTTTTTCAATGTATTTTTAAACACCTGATTCAGCCACCGCTTGTTTCCCACCCCCACTCTTCTCCTCCTGTTGGCTGGCTGTCTCTCAGGGCCTGCCTGAGTCCTTGGAGATGGCCTTCAGAGCTACCGATGGAGCTGCCCTGGCTCCTGTCCAATCACCTGTCAAGATCTATGAAGCGAGCCCACACACACCCCCACGCGGCGCGGGGATGGCAACTGCCTGAGCCCTCTCTGTCTGTCGGAGTCAGAGTCTGTCGACTCTCGCCTTGTTTCCTTCAGCGGTGCGCCTACACCAGCATACTGGGAGCTCACCGCAATATGGACTCAAACTTAATTGTTTTTCAACTGAAATTGCACCAATGCACTGCCCAGCTTGCTGACGGATGTGGAGTTGAGGGGAGATGTTTCTTTTACAGTATCTAGCTAGCAGGAAGAATTGTGGAGGCTTTTTTATATATAGCAGGAACAATTGTGGAAGTGTTTTTTTATTACAGCAGGAAAAACTGTAATTCTATCAACACCCATGAGTACACTAACAATAGTTATTTGAATAGTCAATGAATATATTGGATGTTTAAGAGGCTGTCCACAAAACCACCTTTGTCACCAGAGCACCTAAAAATGCAATGGAAATTACCCTAAATATGCAGTCTACTGCCGTTTGATTCTGTTTGAGCTCAAATTGCATTCACTGCTTTGCTTAGACATATTCTAGACAGTATATTTTACAATAGCAAAAAGTGTTGTTGCAGTGACTATCAATAGCTGTGAAGCTGTGGCTTCGCTCTTAAAAATCGAAATTGAGAACCCAGCAAGCACAGTGCCAACATAGCGGCCATAGGCACGTCCTTCTCCACCGCACCCCTGTCACCTTGACAGTCTCCGCGACGGTGATTACTCATTGCACTTTTATTGGGGGAAGCACTTTTGAATCAAATTGGCTTTTCAGTGGAAGCACTTTCTGACCCCATGTCTCCACTAGTTTAGAGCCAAATCACTGCTATGGAGGACAGCTGATCAACAGAGGGCTGGGGCACAATAGGCAGCCCGGGTAAACAAGAGCAGCAAGAGAATGGATCAGAATGACTACTTACCTTCTATGTGGGCAATTATACTAGCCAGTCCGATTAACTCGAAAAGCACAAGCTACCTTCTGCCTACAGCTTAGAACCCTTTCAGGTCCCAAGCAATTCTTCAGTTGGAATATAACAGCACTACATCCAATGGGCCAAGCCAGAGTGGACACCAGTCCCTGTTGGTTGACAGTGAGTGGATGGGCCACATGTTGGGCTACACGACCACTGGTGTTATGGTCACATACAGTATTGCTCAATGAGCAGGTATAATAAACAGGCTGAAAAAAGATCCTGAAGTTGAGGTGAGTATCCGTGTCTGGTATCCGTATCTGTATCTTCAGCAATAGGAGCTGGAAATTTGGACTAATTGTATCGCAATTTCTAATTTCATGCCATTTTAATACCAATTTCATGGCCTTTATAACCAAAGAACCAATTTCATGGTATAAACCTACTACTGAACACAAGTCACATCAAAAATACAGTAAAACCCATATTCTAAATATACACTATATAAAAAACTACTCTAAATCTACAGGCAAAACGTTTTTCAATTTACATGTAGAACTACTCTCAACAGAAAATACTAGACATGACTTTCATCACCCAGTAGGCTCCAGATCCCCGCTCTGCTTCTCTCTTACCTGATTGTTGGTCCAGGAGGTCTTCTCGGACCACTCCCTGTGGTCGCGGATGTACCACCACTGGATCTCCAGGGAGACGGAGGGCGAGCCGGCGCCCCTGAAGGAGCAGGCCATCTCCACATCCTGCCCGCTCTCTGTGACGATGTCGTGGGGCACCTCCGTGAAGAGAGCTGCGAGGCGGAGAGAGAGAGAGAGAGGCCACGGTTGATCAATACACTGACAGAAAACTGCTTGTGACATGCTATTAAAGGCCTGAGGTGGGCGATAAAAACGGGCAACAATCACAGTGTGTGTGTGTGTGTGTGTGCATGTGTGACTTATCAGGCACTTCAAGATATCTGAGAAAGCACACAAAGGCACGTGCTTCACACACATATGCTTGTGCACGCACGCACACACACACGCACGCACACACACACACACACAAAGCCACATCTCTGCAAATAACACAAGTCATTTCTCAGTTCCACTTCCTTCACCTCCTCCTCACCCCACCTCGCTTTTCTCTGGGGTTCGCCCACAGCTGAGCAACAAGAGAGAGAGAGAGAGTGATAATGAAAGAGCGTAAGAGGGAGAGAGAGAAAGAGAGAGATGGGATAAAGGAGAGCGAGAGCAGAATGAGTAGAATATGGCAAAGGAAAGAGTTTCCAAACCCTTTTTGCCACTGTTTCTGTCTGTGTACATCTACATGTGAATTAGTGTGTTTCTGTGTGTGTCACTCTAATATGTGTCTATCCCTGTGTTGTGCAGTGTGTGTTACTCTGCTATGTGTGTGTGTGTGTTGTGCTGTGTAAGTGTATATGTGTGAGTGTACGTGTGTGTGTGTGTGTGTGTATGTTGTGCTGTGTGAGTGTATATGTGTGTGTGTGTATGTTGTGCTGTGTGAGTGTATATGTGTGTGTGTGTGTGTGTGTGTGTTGTGTGAGTGAGTGAGTGAGTGAGTGAGGGTGAGTGGCTGGGTGAGGTAGAGATGAGCAGATGCCCACCCCTGTCTGGTGATCAGCTGGCCTCATTACTGCCGCTGACTTTGAGGGAGGCAGGGGGCCAAGACCTGATGACTAAGAGCTGGGTGGATTATGATGATTACAGCCACCAGGAGGGGCGTCTGTTCAATGTGTGTGTGTGTGTGTGTGTGTGTGCATGTGTGTGTGTGTGTATGGTGGGGGGTGAGGTGGCCTGTGCTGACCGCTGCTTCTGAAGAGGCAGTTTTGGCCGGTGCTCATCACTGCCGTGCGATATTGACTCAGGGAACAGTGGGGAGTGGCGCTGAAATGACATTTTCCACCAGGCCACATCCATGTGCTCCTCCCGCACTCTTGTCTATGCACTTCATCCTTTGGGCGCTCAGCAGTAGGCCTAATGTTCAACAAAGCAATGCACCCGTTTTGTTTTGACACACATTCAGCCTCATTCTGCAAAGCATTCTTATGAGGAAATGTGTTCTTAATTCCACTTAAGCAGTTTCCAAGAGCATTTAGCATTTACCAATGTTCTCTTACAGTATGTGTTTTTTGTTCATAGGTACCAAACGAAATCTACTCACACTCAAGAGTGCTTGAACCTTCCAACAGTCACTTGTCTGAGCAAAATAATTGTTTCATATTTTATATGTAATAAACTTTCTTATGAAGATAATTATGAATGAGGGCCACTGTGTCAGAAACATTCTGATTCTGTTAGCCTACCAGTGTGCATGTTGGTTGCAGAAAAACACCATAACTAACCTGCTCTAAGTGTCCCTTTTCAATAGTCTTTTAAGGAGTTATCATAAGCTAATCTTGTGTTTTATCATTTTCACACAATCAGTCGGGTGTATATTCCCTGCTCGCAATAACAATTCTTTGCACCCAGAACTGATCTAAAATATTGTCAAGATGATGTGTCTGCTTCACGGAAAATAATTAAATCCTGGTGAAAATGACCTACGGTGATCAGCTGACTGAGGTAGCAGCTCAACTACAAAATAGAAAGCTATTGCGAAGAGGTATGCTGTCAGATGTAAAACCAGAAACAAACTTATATCAAAATGGTATCATATCTGTCGTCTAGTCTAAGTTGAGAAGCTGTGGATGAGTCCATTGACCTTGAAAGTGCTAACCAAAGGGCTAGCTCATTACTGTCAGGAGTTTGAGTGAAATTAAAACTGCTTTTTAATGAGGATACCTGTGTTAAGATCTCTAAAGCCACTGATTTGATCATGTTTTTGTGGAGACATGTAGCATATGGCTAATAGGCTACAGTATGGAAAAAAATACATACTGTAGGTATCCATGTTTTGGATTTGTTTAATAAGATCAAGAAAATCCAGGAGATTTCAGCAGCCAGTTGCATTCTACTTCAAGCTACTACCTTGCCTGAAAATTCATCTACAGTACAGAGCACTCAAATCCAACCTAAAGAGAGCAAATCACAAACTATGTAGTAAATATCACACTGTCACCATGAGTATCACACACCGCTCTCATGCAGGCCAAGGCAGAAGAGGGGAGGATGGAAGGTGGGAATTTATCAGTGTGTGTGGTGTTCCATAAAGCAATGTGTTGGAGTCCCACTGTGTATGTGTGCATGTGTGTGTGTGTGTGTGTGTGTGGACTTGTGGGAGAGTCCTGTTGACTCAGCTCAGAGTGTGGGCTCTAATCCAGCATTGTGCTAAAGTCGCCCAGTCAGATGAAGACATCATGCCACTGATCCACACACACTCTGCTATTTAACTCCAGCAAATCCTCTTTACGGCGCTCTTCAAACAGATCGCTAATTTCTCCCCTCACCAGCACCCCTCCTCTCCTCTCCTCCTCCATCTCTGACTGGCTGGCTTCCTGGCTGCTCCCCCCTCCATCCTCACCCGCCCACAGAAAGTTGGCGTTTTACCGTCAGATGAGGTGATTTAAGCAGATACAGTTGAGCATTTTGCGCAGAGAACCCAAAGGAGTCCATCATCAGTTTCAAATTTCAGCCGCTTTTTTCTAGCTCACAGGTTTCAGAGACAGACCCTTTACAGCTGTACAGCAGATCTATATCAGGGCCTCAGTATACAGTACAGCCTATACAGTAGGTGCCTGAAGCTGCCTCGGAGGAAAGAGAAGTCAAGGAGAAGAAAAAATGATGGTGTCTTCTGTTGTTTTTTGATATGTTAAGGAGCAAGTGTGGGCAGGCTACCTGGAGAACATGTTAGTCAGTTGTGCCGTTTACTATACGCAATTAACTTGTTGGTCTGTTCTCTTGTTTACTATACGTAATGAACTAAAGTGTCTGTTGTGTCGTTTACTATACGTATTGAACTTGTTGGTCTGTTCTCTTGTTTACTATATGTAATGAACTTGTGTGTCTGTGTCGTTTACTATACGTAATGAACTTGTTGGTCTGTTCTCTTGTTTACTATACGTAATGAACTTGTTGGTCTGTTCTCTTGTTTACTATACGTAATGAACTTAAGTGTCTGTTGTGTAGTTTACTATACGTAATGAACTTGTTGGTCTGTTGTGTTGTTTACTATACGTACTGAAGGTTGTACGAGGCTGGAGGACAGATGGGAGCTGCATATCCACACGCTGCTGCTGTGGAAGCTGTCTTCTTTTGCTGCTAGCCAAAGCAAGGCTCAAGGTCGTCTGTTATTGTCGACTCACCACACCTCATTGAGTCCCTTATTTATATGATCTCTTTGTCTCCCTCTCTCTTCCTCCTACTCTCTCTCTCTCTTTCTTGCTCTCTCTCACACTCTCTCTCTCTCCCTCTATCTCATTTTCAATTTCATGACTCAGAGATACCCAGTGATGCATTCTGGGCTACAGATGTGTGGGTGTCGTCCCCTGCTCGCTATCTGATTATTTATTAAACCCCCAGGGAGAGCGATGCATACTTCAGATTTAATTACAGCAACCTACTTAATTGCCAGCGCTTCACACTCTGGGAGCAAAAAATGCATTTCGGACCCGTCGTGTCCGCAGACAGAACGGAGCCACGCAACGCGACGCCCGAGAAAAGAACCTAATTTAGGCATCGAAACCATAAGGTTTGCAACATGTTCTCATTACGGCAGCACAACAAGCCAGGAACAATGCAGCGGGTTAGAGAATGGTATCTAACACATCGCCTGCCTTTTTTTGCCTCTCAGGGTTTAATCTGATGTAAGAAGCACAGAACCATCATTATCCTTGTAACGATTACAGCACAACAAAAGGCAAAATAAATGGGATCCCCCCCCCCCCACACACACACACACACACATATACACACACACAAATATACACAGACACACAGACATGCACAGTTTTACTCTTGCTCCCATACACACACACACACACACACACATACACACACACACCCAACCAACCACACACACACATATTTAATACACACATGTACTGTACACACACACACACACACACACACACATACTCCAGGCTCCAGGGATTTGGGCTGGAATGAGAAGCAGCCCAAGCAAAAAGACCAGTGCAGTAAATAATTGCGTTGGGCCATTTCTCACGATAAACAATGTAACCACCTCCACTGGATGGGCGCCGCTTGTAAACACTCATTCACATGTGGAAATACCCTCCCTTCAGTTCAATTACTGTAACACATGCTGTGTGCAAGTGTGTGTTGCCCGATTGGAGTGCATGCATGTGTGTGTGTGTGTGTGTGTGTGTGTGTGTGTGTGTGTGTGTGTGTGTGTTGGTAGCTGCATATCAGTATAAGTTCACTCAGTGGAGGATTAAAGGGGACCGGTGGCTGACGGACAGGAAGAGTGAAGTGGACTGAGAGGCTTTCTTATTAGACTGGATTTGTACACTCCCACTCTCATCTCTCTCTTTCTTTCTCTGTCCTTTTCTTTCTTTCTTTCTCTCCCTCGCTCTCTCTCTCTTTCTCTGAGAGGCAATTATTGGTGGTAATTATTGGGATTGTTAGCGTTTTTTAAAAATCAAGAGCAAGAATGCCTGCAACTCTTTCCCCTTGTCTGCTAATGCATGTCTCTGTGTCAGTAAGACCTCAATACATCAGGACATCACACACACACACACACACACACACAGCATCATATTTTAGGCTTCTAATGGAGTGCAAGGGTACAGTCATATACACAATGGATATAAAAGTGTGAGAGCAGAGACTGTCGAAAGACAAACACATGCATAAAGACAAACACAAACACAAATGAGCGCATGCACACACACTCAACACACATACTGTACACACACACAAACACACACATACTGTACTGTACACACACCCTAGTCATCAGGGGTACCTGTCCAAGTCTGTCCAAGGCTCTTGAAGTTACCGTATCTTGGGGAACATATTTATACATACACACACACACACACACACACTCACACACACCACACACACACACAGCATGATCATGCATGGTGCAGGAGAGTGACAAAGACAGAGATAAAGATTGCAAGGCCCAGCTCCTCCTTGTGATGCCTTTCTACCAATCACAACAGAACTGTACTTCAGAAATCCAAATGATTCTGCACAAGTATTACTGGCCCAGCTGATAAGATATCACGAGCAAAACCACTTTGTTAGACGACCTTGGCACATCTATGGTGTTTGACTTAGCATAGTGTATCCAGTAGCAGGGCTACATAGCATAGTGTTAGCATATTTAGTGTTAGCATAGTGTATCCAGTAGCAGGGCTGCATGGGGCTGAAGTGCATTTCTCTTGTTCTGCTGCATTCGCCATTACAATGCTACTTAGGCTAGCTACATGTAGGCCAGAGCTGGGCACCCTTGTTGTGAGACTGTCAAAAGTCAAAATAATAATGATAATAAGAATAATATTAATAATAAATAGACTACACTGATAGCATAAGGATGTCAAATCGCATTGCCAACAAGATTGAGTGGAACGACTTATTTTGGAAGACAAAAGTTCTGAGGCTTTTAAAGAGTTTTAGTCCAGTTTTAGATTTGGTCCAAATCCTGAGAGTGGATTGTTCCAGAATATAAGGCTGTCTTTGGCAGAGGATGACAAAGGTGTGAACGTATGTGCTGCTAAAGGTGAGCGTGTGTACAGAATGTGTGTTTGTGCGTGTGTGTGTGTGTGTGTGTGTGTGTGTGTGAGTGTGAGTGAGTGTGCATGTGTGCGTGAAACAGCAGACCCTGTGGAGCAGAACTTCCCAGAGTCAGCTCCGCTCTAGAGAGACGGATCGGATCGGATCGCTCAGTGATGTGGACCTGGCCTAGAACGCCATCTGAGCCAACATGGGGCCAGAAACACATCAGAGCCACTGAGTCCTCTGCCATCACTATGTGTGTGTATGTGTGTGTGTATGCGTGTGTATGCGTGTGTGTTTGTGTGTGTGTGCTTTTTTGCTTTATGTGGACACATGTGCATAAGTGTGTGTTTGCATGAGAGTGAATGTGTGTGTGTGTGTGTGTGTGTGTGTGGGAGAGACGTTCAAATGAGACTGAGACGGTTTGAGATGAAGGATGGGAACTGACGACTGGAGGTTTCAGGATTATAAGGTGTGTAAACATGATTGTCAAGGACAAGCTGAGAAGTAAGGGACCTTGGGCTGGAGTTTCAACTACCCTGCAGAGTTACATGGTTTAACCTGTTTCAATCTCTTTCTCTAGTATGTCGTGGATGATACCAATCAAAGAGGGGTGAGACTGAATGGGTTTGTGGAGATGGGCAGACAAAAGCATGCAAAATAATACAAACATAAAATAAGGACGAAGAAATAGATGAGTGAAGACAATGACGTTTTAGTATGGTGACAATAGCTAGGGGGAAAGAACTGAAATATGACACAGAGACAGAGATAGAGAGAGCGAGGTAGAGAGAGAGAGAGAGAGAGAGAGAGAGAGAGAGAGAGCGAGATAGAGAGAGGGAGAGATAGAGATAGAGAGAGAGAGAGAGAGAGAGAAAGGGGGAGAAAGAGAGAGATGGAGAGAATCAGAGAGCGAGAGAGAGGAAGAGAGGGAGAAAAGAGAGGAAAGGCAAGAGGCAGAGAAGAATGACAGAACCTTGGAGTGAGTAAGAAACCAAAAGAAAGACCAAACCAACTGAGAGGAGAACCATCTGCCACCCCCATGCCTAGAGTCTAATAGTCTGCCCCGTTCAGGACGTCCTTACACTGTCATCAGTGGCAGCTCTATATATTTTCACCTCTGGCAGGAGACGCCCGGGGCCCCGGGGGCCAATCAGAGACACCACGCCGTTGCAGTCCACCGTGCTGTTCCGCTTGCCGCCTGTGTGGGGCGCCAGCGGGTTGAGGCGCGAGGAGCCCTGGCTGTAGCCGCTGTAACTGTTGCGGCGGTAGGGGATGAAGAGCGAGCCGCGGCGGTCTTCGCTCTCCTCCACCGTGCTGTGCTCGTCGTCGGCGAACTCGTTCTCCGAACCCACGTCCTTGCCGCCGCCGCCGCCCCCACGGCCCTTGTAGCTGCAGATGCTGCTGCGACTGTTGTGCCGCGACATGAAGGGCGAGCCGGGGATGCTGAGCAGAGACTGGGGACGAGAAAGAGACAGAGAGGGGGGGTGAGAGAGAGAGAGAGAGAGAGAGAGAAGACTAACATTACAGCATCACAGGAGACAGACATACAGTATGAAGATATGATGGATGTGCTGAGCAGAGACTGAGGGGAAGAGAGAGAGAGGGTGAGAGAGACAGAGTGAGAGAGAGAGAGGACTAATATTACAGGAGACAGACATATGAAGACATGATGGATGTGCTGAGCAGAGACTGAGGGAAAGAGAGAGGCAGAGAGAGAGAGAGAGAGAAAGAGAGAGAGAGTGAGAAAGACAGAGTACATTAGAGCCAAGAGAGAGTGAAACAGACATACTGACAGACAGAGACAGACAGAGACAGACAGAGTGAGGACAGACATCAGGGAACAAAGACATGGAG
This sequence comes from Sardinella tawilis, assembly GCA_030264315.1. Lineage (NCBI taxonomy): Eukaryota > Metazoa > Chordata > Actinopteri > Clupeiformes > Clupeidae > Sardinella > Sardinella tawilis. The sequence continues at coordinate 14,043,097 of JASCQY010000232.1, forward strand.
GAGGCGGGGTTAACAAGGGGGGAGGAGTCAAGAGGAGGGCGGGGGCTTTGACCAGGGATGCAGAGAGAAGGAGAGACAGAATAAGTATCAGACGAAAGAGAGAAGAGAGAGGAGGAAGAGAGGAGGACAATTATTATTACACCTAAAACAGTCAGATGCTAAATCCACTTCTCTGATTCCTGAACCTAAATTATTCACACTTCCCAAAACTTTTAAATGGACTGACAACAATGAGTCAACATATGAAACAGCCGCTGATGACAGTGAACAGATCATTGATAATTTCATATTAACCAATTACCAGTCTAATGCAGAAAATATAAATATGGCCTGTAACCATCTAAGTAATATATTGATTTATTTAACAAAAAAAGCAAATGTAAAACAAATATCTACTATGAAAAGAAATAAAACAGAATTCAAAGATGTTTGGTTTGATAAAGACTGCAATACAGCTAGGATGAAACTAAGAGAACTATCCAATATTAAGCACTGGAACCCAAATGATACAGATAGTAGAACCAGATATCATCTTGAATTAAAAAATTACAAAGGTTAATACAAAACAAAAAATCATCTTACATGTCCAAAGAACTAGACAAAATTGAACAGTCAATTAATCAAAATACTTTCTGGTCTAATTGGAAAAAACTGACAGGTACAGGCATTAAGTCTGAAAATCCAATTAAAAACAGCCTTATATGGATAGATCATTTCAAAAACCTTTTACATAACCCTGAAGGCTCGGAACTTAAACCTGAACAGCTCTCAATAATAAAAAAAACTAAAATGTTTAGGAGACACAATTAAAGATTATCAAAATCCATTAGACAAGCCCATTACAGTAAATGAAGTAAAAGACAATCTTAAAAAACTTAAAATAGGAAAAGCTTCCGGTATTAACCGTATCTCCACTGAGATGTTAAAATATAGCAACTCAAAACTACAAGAAGCCATAACTTAACTATTTAATCTGGTTCTTCACAGTGGAGTCTTCCCCTCAATTTGGAATAAAGGCTTAATTACCCCTATATTTAAATCAGGTGATATAATTAAACCCAAATAATTACCGTGGCATCTGCATTACTAGCAACTTAGGTAAATTATTTTGCAGTATCATAAACAAACGCATTCTATCATTCCTTAACAACCACAACATTTTGAGCAAAAATCATATTGTTTTTTTACCGAAACCTCGAACTTCTGGCCATATATACACACTTCAAACACTCTTAAATAAACATGTACATAACACCAGAAAAGAAAAAATCTTTGCATGCTTTGTAGAGTTAGACGAGATTGCAGCTTAAGTCCCACACTATTCAATATAATATATATAAATGAACTTGTCACACAATTAGATAAATCAGCTGCCCCTGGACACTGAAGTGAAATTCCTCATGTTTGCTGATGACTTGGTCTTACTTTCACCAATGGAGGACGGCTTGAGAGACAGTTTAAACATTTTAAATCAATACTGCCATACCTGGTCCTTAAAAGTCAATTTAAGCAAGACCAAAATAATGATATTTCAAAAGAAAGCACGGTCAACAAAAAATAAATACCTATTCAAATTAGGCCCAGATATTCTTGAACACACTACTTTATAGGATTAGTTATAAATTCATCTGGCAGTCTCACCACAGGGCTGCACGCATTGAGAGATAAAGCTCGGAGAGCATTCTATGCAATTTATAAAACAATTAACAAATATCAACCACCTACTAAAATTGATTTAAAAATAATTTATGCTATTATAACACCTATCCTTCTGTATGGCTCAGAAACATGGGGTCCACCATTACTACTTTCTAAAAAAACATGGGACAAGACAGATATAGAGATATTCCACACAGAAATGTGTAAATCTATTTTGCATGTCCACAGAAGCACATCCAATAACGCCGCAGAGCAGAGTTAGGTCACTTCCCCGTGTCCTTGGCCATCACCAAAAGATCAATAAAATATTGGATGCAAAAAGACAGCCTTACACAACTAATGATAAATAAACATAAAATGACTGATATAAACTCAACAATATTAAATAAAATCCACAAAAACAACAAAGCGTCATATATTACTATAAATGGCAAGTTGAAGTCCTTTCCAACAAAAAGCTGAGCACTTACTAGCCTGGCTAATGCCAGACTAAATCACAAGTGAGATTTAGTCTGGGGACCACCTATTCATTTTCCCGTATGGGATG
>JASCQY010000232.1:14051464-14064098 GCA_030264315.1 Sardinella tawilis
GTAAATCTTTCAGTTTGATAAGGTATTTCCCTGGCAAACTGTGTTGATATCAATGAAAAACATGGAAATTTAGATTTTGGTGGGCTTAAATGGTACACTTACCCTACAACTGTACTACCAACTATTACTACTCCTGAACTACAGTATTACTACTACCAACTACTACTACTCCTAAACTATTACTCCTACCAAACTATGAGGCCTACTACTAAACACTACTACTGTACATTGGCTTTACTGAGATTAGGAGAGCTTGTGCATGGCTATAGAGTTGTCATAAACGTGAAACATGTCCATGTCCCCTTCCTATGTACATTTGTGCAGTCCTACAGTATGTGCCTTTGACTGTGTACTTGGGTTCTGCCTCGAGTCCGTGTGCACTTGGAGGTAAGAGGATATTTGCATATTGAAGCGACTTCACTGGCTAATCAATTTGCTAGCTCTGAATTGACTGGTGTGTTTGAGTACACACAGATAGTAATTCAGTGTGGTCGAGATGGTCATTCTCAATCAGAGCGGACGAGCAGAGAACAGTCACTTCATATCACCATGGTAATGCCAAGCATCAAAGAGATTCTCTCAAGACCTAGCATTAACTTGGCAATGCTAACAAGAGCCTGATGTAAGCTCGCTGTGATGGTTGCAGCATCCCGGCGGGAGCTGTGCAGCTATCGACCCGCCATGTCAGTCTCCACTATTACAGCTCCAAATCTTTATTGTGATTTTTAGAGGCCATTACCCAACGGCATTATCTAGGAAACAAAAAAAAAGAGGGAGAGAAATGGAAAGAGCATGGAAATTCATGGTCTGCAACTTTGATACAAAGATACTCCCTTGGCCAAATGGGTTGGAAATGGGGATCATTACCGGATGCAGCAATGGCTGCACAATGCACTTCCTGTCATGGGAGTCTGCGTCACGCACAGCCACAAAAACATTCACCGCTACACTGCAAAAGCTGCAGCTGGCTGTTATTCACAGCACACAGTGATCAAGGCAAAAGTAATTGTGCATTTATACATAATTCATCGACTCTTTTATCTGTGGCTACATTAATGAGTTTATGTTTACCTGCTGCTTACTTATGAACATGTGTGTGTGACGTGTGTGTGTGTGTGTGTGTGTAAGGGTGCGTTTTGTGAAAGCACGGCCCGCGGTGTGGAAACTAGCCCCTCGTCCGTGGGGAAATAAGGGTTCATATAAAGACGTTCAGACTCAATAGAAGGTGGAGGAGAGCGTAATGAAATCAGAATGGGAGAGAATCAGTGTAGCAGCTGCAGGGGAGAAAGAGCTTGACGCTCCAGGAGTGAATTTCAGATAACCCAGGGGACCGGCGGATCGCACACTATTCTCTCTCTCTCACGGTACATATGTAGCTCTCAGATCTGGGGATGTGTGTGTGTGTTTGCTTGAGAGAGAGGGAGAGGAGAGGGAAACAGAGAAAGAGAGGAACACTGTGTGTGTGTGTGTATATATATGTGTGTGTGTGTGTGTGTGTGTCTGTGTGTGTGAGAGAGAGAGAGAGAGAGACAGAGAGAGAGAGTCGATAATTGTGCAGGTGGCTAACCAGCTCTATTTTTTCCCCACTGCAAATGCTAATTTACAGCACAGACCAGTGGAGAGTGTGTCATTCTGCATTCTGGGCTTGTTTTTCACCCAGGTATCTGCAGCAATCACCTTGGAGAATCGTGCCCGAGCTCTCTGATTTCCAGTTGTGTGTACTGGGTTTCTGATCTCCAGTTTGTGTTTACTGTATTTTGGATTTTGTGTTGAGACTTGATTCACAACCTTGACGGTATTCCAATCATCCACAACCTCTCTCCTGTTTCTTTTTCATTGTTTTCTTCCTCTATCGCCTCTCCTCCCCCCTTTCTCTCTCTCTCACTCTCACACGCACACACACACACACACACACACACACACACTTTTTGCTCTTGGCTTCTTTTTCTCTCACTGTGAGTTGCTTTACCTGAGAGGACAGCACAAACAGAAAGGGATGACAGAACAGGGAACAGCGAATGAGTGAAAAAGACAAGAATAAAGACAGAGAGGGGGAGAGAGAGAGAGAGAGAGCAGAAGAGAGAGAAAGGGAGGAGAGAGAAAGCACAAACAAGGAAAGTAAAGGAGAAAGACAGACAAAGAATGGGCTCTGAACGGAATGTTTCCAGAAGGACACACACAATGCATTATGGTACCAACAAACAGGAAGTGCACCAGTGCATCTAACAGCAGTGCCCAATATCCCCCCAGAACCCCTGATATGAGGAAACTCAGCAACAATGCAAAGCCCCACTGGGCCTGACAGAGAGCCGGGACTTTTTTTATCATTGAAAAAGCCAAGTAGTGGGGGTCAGGAAATGTTCAACACCTCTCCAGCTCTGGAGCCGGGTGACAGGAGCTTGACCTTTGGATAATCAGGTGTTGGCATCACATCTGTCGCGCGGCTGAAGACACGGACCAGCACATGGACAGACACACCCACCCACACACACGCACACACACACAGACGCAGAAGTAGAGTGAACAGCATCGCATTTGATATCTGCTCTGATAGAGAATAGCACCTCCGGGCATGTACCACACACACACACAGGCCAGAGTGTGATTGACAAGGGAGAGACAAGGCCAGCAGACGGAGAGAGAGAGAGAGAGAGAGAGAGAGAGAGAGGGAGGGAGGGAGGGAGAGAAAGTGAGTGAAAGTGCATAAAATGGGCAGAGCGCATGTGTGCGAGAGAGAGAGAGGGTGAAACACTGGGTTGTACGGAATGAGAGAGAGATGTAAAGGGAGATAGGAGGAAAAGAGATATTGAGGAAGAGAGAAAAAGAGAAAGAGGGACAAACAGAGGAGTCAGCTATTGTCCAAGAGGTCTGCTGCCATCCAGCCGTCTGACAGCCGTCTCAGCTCACCACACGACTGTCTGGGCTTCAGAGAGAGAGAGAGAGAGAAAGTGATGGAAAGAAAGAGAAGGGAAGGGAAGAGAGAAAAGGAGAGGTTCCGAGCGGTTGCACAGGTGCTAAACCTCCACGCAGGCAGGGCTGTGCGAAGAAGGCTGGGTGGATGAAGGGTTGTTGGGGTGTGGGGGTTTCAGGGTGGGGGTGGGGGCTGGTACTGGGCGCTGGATGCCAAAACCCCTGCAAGCTCCTGTTATCTAGGCTCAGGGCATGAACAAGGCCAGGTAGATGGAGCGAGAGGACGGCTGGGCTTGGCTGGAGGCAGCGAGGCAGGCCACTGGTGCAGCACGGTGTTTCAGCACTCGGCCGAGTGCATGCACCGCTGTATGTGAGGCCACAGTTCAGCACCGACTGGGCCATTCATCACAGCACACCAACTATAACCTGAGAGGGATGGAAGCGGAGGGGAAAAAACAAGCCGAGAGAGAGAGAGAAAATGTGGGAGTGTGTGTGTGTGTGTGTGTGTGTTGTGGAGAGGGGAAGGGGGTCATCCCTAGTGGATTGTGCAGCCTTGAAGGATGCAGCTCTCATGGCTGCAAGAGGAGCTTGTTTCCTTCAAGCTTGAAACAGAAAAAAAAACACTTTCTGGGCCAACAGAATCCAGAACACCAGCAACAGCAGACACAGAAGCAGCTTTTTTTGCTTCTTTTAAAGACAATCAGATTCCCCCCCCCCCCCCCCCCCTCTTCTTCTGAGAGAATAAAGCAGACGAAGATTCCAAATGAGCTCCTTTCCCCCAATTATTCAATTTCTCGGAGCAGCAGCCCTAGATGAGTTCGAGGGGGGAAACGAAAAGGGAAAAGGGAAAAGGGAGAAAGAAACTTTAGCAGCTAAGCTCAGGCTTTTTTAATTGACTCCCGGTGGGAGTCCGAGCGTGCTAATTGATTTTACTCTTCCAAGATAGTCAATCAATCTGCTGCTAATTTACACCGTGCTCATTTATATTGATCAAGGCAAAGCTAACATGCTAAGGAGGGAGGGGGGAGCTCCAGGGACAGCAGCCAATGACAGCATGATAAAGTATTTATCCCTCCTCCCTCGATCAAATTAAAAATCACGACAGGCCCCTGAAGTTGGATGAAGCTAAAATGGAGTCTCTTTGTGTGCGAGCTAGGAGGCATTATGTCTTGTGCTGCAGCAGCTCCGCTAATTAGCCTACTTAAGCAACCAAGGGATTCTCTTTTTAAAAAAACACATTGTTTTTACAATATAGATACTTCAGCAGAAAGCACAGGGTGTTTTTTTTTTTGCTATAGATCTACTAATTTCATGGTGAATTTGGGTGGATTTCATGGACATTTCGTTTCAGATATGCTTATTTAATGCCTTTTAGAAGTCTATCGGCCCTCCACATGATCTCATGAAACAAGAGAATGTGCCCCAGCTAGGATCAAATAATTAATAACTCTGGCCTAATCACTATAATGACTGTGTGACATACAAAGTATCTGGTCTGCAGTACCGTACCGTTCTACAGACAATCCAGTTTATTGGAACTTACACTGACTGAAGTGTTTTAGGAAGAAACATTTGGAAGATTTTTGCACACACACACACACACACACACACACACACGCAAATATATTAAGACATGAAAAGCTGTTCAAGTGACTCGCCAGAAATTGAAATTCTGTTTTAAGGTCTGTCCATCCATACCGCCAGATTTGCCACCTGTCATCAACAATCAAGTTCATTTCTGTTTGACAGAACAGAGAGAGCTATTTTTCATAACGTGTCGTGCAATGGCCATAACATTATTTTTGAAAGCTTTGGGTATGGTAGGACATGTCCAATCCAATGTTCCAAACAGCTGATTTGAACTCACTGGCTAACATCAATGAACTAAAAAAAGGGTTCATTTCTATGACAACACTTGCATTTTCCTGCAACCAGAGTTCCACCCTTGTCCCAGGGAAGAATCCTCAAAAGTCTTCGCTATGCTTCAACGGTAAGCCATAGTTTGTCCTTGGCATTGCTGTGACAGGACCTGTCTACCATGTCACACTCTAACCAATTAATAGACGGTGAGCACTTTTTTCAAAATGTGTGTGTGTGTGTGTGTGTGAAAGAGACAGAGAGAGAGGGAGAGAGAGAGACAGAGAGAGAGAGAGAGAGACAGAGAAAGGGTATGAAAATGTTGAGAAGGGAGGGCATGTGTCCGTTGCGGAGTCTACAACCATTTTGGTGAGCTACTGTATGCATTCATTTTGGTGTGTATCCATCATGTGTACATTTGTGCAAACACTGCACACTTAGTTTGTGCAACATGATCGCAGCTCTACTTTGATGGAGTGCCCTGTGCCTGTGTGTGTGCGTGTGTGTGTATGTGTGTGTGTGTGTGTGTGTGTATGAATTGAAATGGACTCCATCCGTCCATCTGCATATCAGACTTGGTATGGCTGAGGACCAAAAGAGGACTTGAGTTTGAAAGAGAGTGAAGGAGAGAGGACTGAGAGGACCCTAAAAGATTGGAGATGCTGAAACACTGTTCCCTGGCCAGCTCATTTGCCATGACTGCATTGATTCATTGCCCGGGGATGTTGGGATTGATTTTTCTTCTCCTGTCTACACTGGTCTAGTTAGTAAATTAGACGAAGCTTTTCTGCAGTTGCACATGAACAATGTGAGCCTTCACTGGACAGGACTACACCATCTGCTCAAAAATGCACACTCCACTTTCTGCTTCTTGGAGGACTAAGAGCACACATGCCAATACAAGGTCCATTTGTGAGCTCATACTTGTTACTGTACAAGCCAACAGATGACAGGGTATATGCACTTAACATTTGTATACTAAACATCTGAGAAACAACCTTTTTATAGATCCACTTCAATAGCCTGAATACATTTCACACACAAATAGTTATTCTTCTTTAGTTCACAAATAACTTTACATCAACTTAATTGTACAGTATCTTACATCAGACATTCGCACAGTCTATGACTTCAAAACATTGCTTAACATCTGGTTGACACTCAACAACAAGCAATGCATTTCATAAGTGCATGGCTGGTTATTGTATTCACACATAAAATGACTGGACAGTATAATCAATCAATTTAATAAAACAAATTGTTTTTTGTTTAACTGTTAATTGGCAATTTCAAGTCAAACACAGGACTGATTATTGTGGCTTTTTTGTAAAACTCTAATACTGAATTGCAATAACAGAATTATTTATGAAACTACAGACTGCCAACATAAAATCACGTCAATGTCAAACCACATCTTCAAAATCTAAAAAGCTACACAAAATGACCATCGACTATCTTTTGTTTTCAAGAACATCAAATCCTATGACTAAACATACTTAAAAACCGTTCCCAAAGTACACACTCTGACACGGATAGCTGATTATCTCAAAACTGTCGTATTTTGCATAGTATGCACAGTGTATCTCCTACAAACACAATGGTCTTGATAGAACGTATAGGCTACCGTAGCTCTGTTCTTTATAAGTCAGTTCCGACTGGATTGGAAAACAACGAGCAGCACCTCACTCGAATGTTGTCGTCGTGGGTCTGCGAGCTTGTTTATGTATTCCTTTGAACACAAAACCTATACCTGACGCACATGAGTCATGGCAGATTCCAGTAACAGATACAGTAATAATAACAGATAAAAGTACCCTATTATGGCAAAAAAGAGAACACGCATATGTGCCACACTTTCCCTCTGGCAGAAATACGTGTTCTATAACCCCATTTAAAGAAAACATCGTTAAGAACACGTGAAAGATGGGTGTCTCGGTGTTCTTTACAGCAACTTCACCACGACATATCTCTCCATCTCCATCAATAACGCCACCCGCGCGCGCAACATCAATCAACCCCGCCCCATCACTTTCAATGCCATACTTATCTGGGAACTGTAGCCTACCTGCCGTTATCTCAAACACATATTGAGTCCACTTTACACAGTGTTTAAAATAAACATACCGTTGCCAGAAATGTGGTTGTCCACTTCAACATCGCCCCCGGGATTAGAAGCGGCGCTAAGTTGGACGTAGAGTCCCACAAAATGTAATATACTCAGTACCACTCCAAACGCTCCCATTGTTTCAGTTCGGTCTAGGCGAAGAGTTGCTTGCTAATCACACATGAGGCGGGGAATGGTCGCAAAAATCCAGTCCCAAGTCAGGTGGTGTATCCTCTTCTGTGTTGCTTATCTAATGGCTTTTGCAATTAGCGTTATCTTTATAGCTCCGTTTGTCGCAGCTACGTGGATGGTGATGCCAAGGCCAGCACGAGCCGTCTCCAAAACGCTCCTGCGCGCAAGACCAAACGGTCGGTCTTTCACTACTGCCGCGGAGGCAGAACAGCTAACAGCGTAGTGCGAGGGTTCGCACAGGCAACAACTTGGCGGAAGGATACAAGGCAATGATTAATTCATTAAACTTTTACGGTGTGTTGCGTTGGAACTCGTTGTTCATCTTGTGGCCGTCTATGACTTCATGCACCCTTGCCATTTTTGCGTAGGTAAGACACGAGAGAGTCTATGCCCTATCCACGTCAGCACACAGATGGGGGTGCGCGCCGAGAAGCATATCACACACACACATACACACCGACAAATACATTCATGCATGCACAGCAGACAAGTGAACCTGTGTATAGATGTCAAATGCTGACACATAAAAAGCAATCTTGGGTGAAAATGCAAGCCACAACATTGTATATCATACAAATAAGCAGTCCAGTAAAATAACCATAATAGGTAATGTCATAATTGGATAATAATTTGGTTATTTGTCCATATTCTATCTCCCATCCCGTCTATTATTCTACCCTACTGTATCTCCCATCCTCTCTGTCTCTCATCATGTTCTAGATGTTGTTGGGAATTGTTTCTTGAATGATTTACAAATCACTGTAATAGCACATTATGGCGTTAGATTTGCATGATCTAATCTAACATAACCTTAAAGTCAACCAAGATGTGGTGATCCCAATCTGAACTCATTTGTGGGCTGTCCTCCAAGGCAGTCAAGCAAGACGGCTCTCAGAGAATGGCCAGACAGAGGGAGAGAGACGGAGACATGCAGACACAGCTGTCTATTCAGAAACTAGGCAGGCCTGATGTGCTGTCTCCTGGTTGTTGCTTTTCCAGCCCCTGGTCAAATTGAAGCTGATATATGTATGCAGACAAGACAGATGGGGAGGGAGAGAAGGAGGGAGGGAGAGAGAGAGAAAGAGGCGCTTGCATCCCCATATGACTGCATTGTAAACTTTTATGGAGCACACAAAATATCATCTGTGTTGACTGAGGATTTACATTTTTTTATGTTTGCATGCAAGCTAGCAACATACAATCATACAACCCAAAGACAATTTCCTCTTTTTAAAGCATTTAAGTGGTGGCCAAAACACTAATGTCTTGATACACCTCTGTTAACATCATAGGAATTTTTTGGGATTTTTCAGTTGGTTGCCCTTTAATTTAAATTGCGTTTACCGACCAGCTCTTTGTCACCATAGAGACGAATTGGCGGTGTGTCGGCTGCGTGGTTTGATTTTCAAAAGGCCTCCTTTCCTCTCCTCCTCGTTTGGTTACTTCAGTCAGTATTCCTCTCACTCACACACCATTTTAATGATGGCCACGCAGAATATCTCTCTGCTGTTTGGAGCTTACAGAAATCTCCTGCTTTACAGCAGCCTCATAAATATTAAACCACGCTCTGAGCCTTGGAGAAACCAAATAACCCTGGCTGTGCCGCTCATAGGGGGAAAAAAAGCTTTAATGTTCCTGAGCTCGTGGTACATGCCCCTGTGAACCCACTGCATCCTGCTAGTTTTTTCTCCTCTTTCTCTTGTAAAGAGGAGCTGCTATCCTTCACCAAAAATCCAGTGGGATTTAGTTCCTTGGGGTGAGGTGATGTGTGTGTGTGTGTGTGTGGGGGGGGGGTGTTGGCCGGTCCTGTTGTCTCCTCATTTGGCGTCAGAGGAGAACTCTTAAGCATGTAAATGAAACGCATATTACGGCTCTATGAGGCTGAGGTATTTGGGAGTCAAATGTGTGAAAGTGGTACCGACAGATTTTTGAGCAGGTACGTATGAAATATTGTGGGGATTAGACTTCAAACGTGGCTCACCTCCAGGCGGTCGCAGCACTGGAGAGGGAGTGAGAGAGAGAGAGAGGAGAGGGAGGGAGGCGCTGAACACCACAGGCCCTGTGAGCTGAGCTCAGCCTGACACCCCAAACCTCACATTTAGCGAAGGCAGAGCAGTGAAAATGAGAAAAATGTCTTTCTCTTCCTCTGTTTTTCACCCCTCTTACACTTTGTCCTCCTCTTCCCCTCCTTTGCTCTGCCTCTCTTTCATGCTCTCTCTCTCTCTCTCTCTCTCTCTCTCTCTGACCGTGGCGGATCATGGTGCATTTGTAGTTGAAGTGTCATGATCAAACATGGAGGCCCTTCTCAGTTCCTCTTACAACAGAAATGCTTGGACACAGTATCCTGTTTATGTGGTAAGCAAAGACTTTTATCACATTATAATGGCACACTCGTGTATTAAAGTAGTCCTATGTGAGTCTATGTGTTCCTTGAAAGTAAACTACTGCAAGTGATGTCACGCGATTCTGCTCTATCCAGTCAATTAAATGTGATTCTGATTTGTGGTTTTATCACCCAGCCCTAATCATGATAAAAAAATCGATAATGGTCAATTTGAGAAAATTTATAGTGATAAAAATTCGCCTAGCCTTAGTTGACATCTTGCCTGCGTGGTAAATTTGCCAAGAGACTGAGACTGAGAGAGCCTACAGCATGATGAGTCATTTAACCATTAAAATGACAACAAAGCTGGAAAATGAACCTCAAATATTGTTCATCACAGTTCCTCTTTAAACCACTTTACTTGACAATAGAGCAGGATTGAATAATTAGTCTTCTGCTTTGACATATGTCAGAGTAAACAGCTGAGACATGTGAATGTAAGACCTTTTCCCTTGTGACAAAGGGCTTCAACGGGAGGCTGTCACACACATTTTCACCCTTCGGCTGGGGAGCGTATGTGTGTGTGTGTGTGTGTGTATCTACCTGAGCCCTCCTCAATGGTCTTGACACACACTGACAATTAGACAGAGGTTATTCTGTCCAGCTCTCAGCCCCTGTCTCCCGCTGTCATTGCGCGCGGCCATGCCAAAACGGGGAAATGAAATATGGTGATAATAATTCCTGCCACCATTTCGCGGGTCAGCGCGTCGCGGCTGCTCATTTCTAGCCCAATTTCGGAGCCCGTGTTGGGGAAGCGGAGGTGTCGACCTGCCAGGCGACCCACAGAGCGCAGCCCTCTCAGAGTTAAGCTGCTCTGAGCACGTTCCCCCTTCCCAGCCCTGTTGGGAGACTAATACTGGAGTGACAGCGGGCCAGATGAATATAGATAATGGTGAGAGGATCTGCTCCACAAGCGCTGGCTATCTGATGGAAGGGATGGGGGCGGCGGGTGAGATGAGGGGGGCGGTGGTGGTGATTGGTGGTGGTGGTGGTGGAGGGGTACGTGACTCCTGCCACCCATCACTCTTAATGTAGCCTCGGAAAAGGTGCAGGACACCCTTAACCGTGTGGGGAAGGAGACTTTGATGATCCGTCTGCACCGGAGTTTCTCCCTTTTCCTGCATTTACTACAAGGCTTTTTGAGAAGCACAGGGCTTTTAAAGGCGATACACACAAATAGTGTGAAACCATTCATTGAGAAAAAGGTTTAGAAAGGGATAGAGAATTACGGATGACACAATCACACCTACCCCTAAAACAACTAGAAGCAATCGCTTAGTCTATTGTTATTACTACTGCAGATACTGCTGTTGGTAGAATTTTTGCTACTAAGAAATACTGCTATAATTTATCCTATATTGTGGAAACTATGCAGCAACATAACTCCATAAATACTATCAATGTTTTTAATGTGGCACTTGAACATATGCATAATGAAATATATATATATATACAGTAATATATACATGTAATTAAGACAAAAATAGTGGGAGTTTTTTGTTTCTTTTTTTGCAGCAGAAGCTAGCAAGCAATTGCTAGTGTCTTATAGGGGACAGACTCTGTTGTGCACTGAGGACCTTACTGAAGGGCAGCAGCAGCACAGAGTTCCAAAAAATAAGGCAGCTTTGGCCTGGAAAACAGCGGTCTCTGCCAGGAGGCTCGAACTTGGCCACTGTGGGAGCCAGTGACCCTTTGTCATCAAAATCCACTAAGACATGCTTCCTTGACTGGAAAAACACAATAAATACAATTACCACTGCTCAAAATATTGTGAAAAAATGTTTCTAACACACAGAAGTTGCTCTAAGTTGGAGCTGATTCTTGACCAGTGGAAGTAACAGAATGTGGCAAATGGAAAATACTGAACATTACAGTGACCAGTGGGACATTTCTGTAATCATTGGCACAAATGACAACCTCCATGGAGTTGGCTCTGATTTAAAATGAGGTGAGTCCCCACTGCATCCCCATAAAATACTCATCCCAATTCTGCAATGTACTGGACTCGTTCTTTCCTGCTCAATGTTCTCTGTGTCATACTGTATGTGCTGATATATTTTAGCTAAGACTTTTATGGTATCATAACATGATGCCTTTTAGTCTACCTTCAAACAGGAGCACCGATGAGAAATAGGCCTTCAGGAAATGGCGCTCTGCAGGGGGAGGGAGAGATACGCCGGGGACTCCAGGGGATGAATGGACTCCACTTTCTCTCACTGTGTAAAATGAGGCCGAAGAGCTCCTCTTCTAAAACAATATTCGTCTTATAAATACTATCGCCTGGACTCTCTCTCTCTCTCTCTCTCTCTCTCTCTCTCTCTCTCAATTTCTCGCCTGATATGTCCATGTGCCTGTCGAGTTCTGTTGAAACCTTTTTTTTTATCATTCATTCTACCTTACAAGAGATATGCTGAAAGTTACCATGGAAATGAAGCAAGCAAGGTTATATTAGACATACACAAGGGGCGATGTACCTCAGAGAACAGGTGAAACTTAGCCTTACATGTCCTCATTCACCTCATAAACAAACACTGACTGGGCCTTACCACATAAGTAACTTCAAGCAAAATTGCTAACCTTAACATGAAAGTAAAATAATTTTACTTGCTTTACTTACAGCCAACAATACCCAGCATTTAATGATGATCGAAAGTCATTCTTTGCCGTATTCACATCTAAATTTTTTAAAACCATTTTAGAATGCCCCAGTAGGGTTTTGTGAGAGATATCGAACAAAGTGGGAGACATCTATTTCAAGGGTGCATAGCTCCAGCCCTTGCAGACTGCTGTGTATGCTGCTTTTTCTTCTTCGTTAGTGCCTCAGCACTTAATTGATCAATTACAGCGATTGATTGGCTGCCGAGACAGCTCCGCTGATTTACCCGAGCCTTAATGAGTTACTGATTAAAAGGTAATGATGGAAGCCAAGCAGATACCGCTGTGCTTTTGCACACTCTACACACACACACACTGACATACACTCTCCAAGAATACACACACATGCTATCATTTGAGACTTTGAATATAAACACATACACACACACATATACTGTCCAAAAATACACACACATTATCATCTGAGACTTTGAACATAAACACATACACACACAGACACACACACACAAGCTCAGTATACACAAGAAACCAATGCACAACGTAATAAACACACACATACAGTACACCATATA
>JASCQY010000232.1:14101953-14112232 GCA_030264315.1 Sardinella tawilis
CACACACACACACACACACACACACACACACACACACACACACACACACACACACACACACACACACACACAGGGGACACATACACACACTTCCCGTTCCAATTATTTTGTAATCCATTATGTTTTGCTCTTTTATTTTGGTGCACTGCATTAAATTGCTTGAAAATCCCCATAATTTCTGATTCTTTATTCATTCCCCCTTCTCTCCTTGCTGTTTGTTGATCATTCATTTTTGGTCCCGACTCCTCTTTTGTGATCCCATTTACTCTTGTAGTTTGGCCTCTGGTTTTAGGTCCGCACAAGAACAGAAAGGCATTAGCACTGCAGTGCACACATTTACTGATCACCAAAGAGTTCGCAATTGCAAAGTGATTTAAATCCAAATAGAACAAACCCCTCCAGCCAATGAGGGCTGCTGGGCCGATATAATATTTCAAAATCAACAGGGTGGGTGGGATAGTGGGGGTGGGGGCTTATTCCTGACACAGAAGGCAATGGCGCCATAGCAAGGAGCTCAGCTATTATTAATGAATCTGGTGGAACATTTATGATGCCATTTATCCATTAAACGGAAGTGCTACCATTGGATGGGACCGGGGCATTCGTCAGCTGGGGATTATTAGTACGTTTCTTCGAGATAAATGGTGGCAAGCCTTAGGCCCGGCAATCATTAATACAGCCCAAAAGCACACTGTCAGGCTCCCTGAGTTCCACTATTAGAGTAATTACCACAGCAGGCAGACATTTCTCTGTCTCGCGTCCAGCCGTGGGCAGTGCTCTCTCCTGTGTTTACATGTGGACTCTTATCACTTACTCTCAATGTGACACACATCAATAGTGAGCAAGCAACATGCTTGACCTCTGGAAAGGTCACCTTCAGCCTCAGGGATGTGTGTGTGTGTGTGTATATGTGTGTGTGAGTGTGTGTGCCAAACCGTGACACCATAAAAATCAGGATGATCGATCAGCACTTACTCAGATATGACATCATCTTGGTAATGATACTGTATAATGGATATGTCCCCTTAAAAACAAACTATCCAGCCTACCTCCCACTGAGGGTATTGAATCTAAACCCAACAATTCAGTCACTTTAACTGATGTACTGGCAAACAAAATTAGAACTTGACACCCTTGTTGACATAACACCACTAATAGCT
The DNA here is from genome assembly GCA_030264315.1 of Sardinella tawilis. Taxonomy (NCBI): domain Eukaryota; kingdom Metazoa; phylum Chordata; class Actinopteri; order Clupeiformes; family Clupeidae; genus Sardinella; species Sardinella tawilis. Next base: position 14,103,114 of record JASCQY010000232.1, read on the forward strand.
ACATCATACAACCTATTAGCAGTAAAACATGTTGTGAAGGCAACATGAGAAGTTTTTCTTTTAGTCTCTCTCCCTCTTTTTTCCTTTCTTTTTTCCCCTCCTGTCACATTCATTCCCTTCTCTTTTCTCTCCTCTTCACTTCTTCTCACCCCTTTCCTCCCTCCGCCTCTTACCTGCGTGTCCCCTCCCTCCCTCCCTTCCTCCCTCCACACCACACCCCCACTGCCACCTTCACACAGCATTAATCAGCTTTCAGGATCAGCCAGGCTGAATGTGGCACTCAAAGGGCTCTCTGCTCCAGTCTTAAAAGAGCCAGCCGCATCGTAATCCACCCCCCACGCCTCCCCAAACACACACATACACACACACTCACACCGCTGTTGACTGTATGCTATAATAAATGGCTTGACCCAACAGCTATATGATCCATAACATTGCATCTGATTGGAGCGAAAGGCACATTTGTAGCCTGTCAGTCATGGCCTTTGGCTCACCCAGCGCTGCGCTCACACGAGCAGGCAAACTGTCTGCGTCGCTGCTTTCGTCTGCCTCTCCTTCCTTCCTTCCTTCCTTCCCTCCTTCCTTCCTTTCTTCTACACTCATTTATTCAGATTTATTCCAGGCACGTGTTTGACAACGGAGCCTGTCAAGGACCAGACCTCCGCCCTTACCCTACAAAGCCCCCCGTGCCCCCTTAATGCCGGTAACCATTCATCAACACTTGCATCAAATCTCCACCTGTCCAGAAAATGCCTCCTGCCAAACCTCTCTCTCTCTCTCTCTCTCTCTCTCTCTCACACACACACACACACACACACACACACACACACACTAACACACACCTTTTCTTCCTTTTTTCACTTGTTCTTGTATTTTTTTTCTTCACTATGTGTTTATTTGTGCACCTGCTCTTGTGAAAGTGTTGTTGCACTGTGTGAATTTGAGAGAGAATGTGTAGGCTGAAGGCTGTGTGTGTGTGTGTGTGTGTGTGTGTGTGTGTGTTTGAGTGTGTGTTAGTGTGAAGGCCATGTGTATGTGTCTGCGTGTGTTATCTAAACTCACCAGCTGTGTCCCAGTTTCTGCACACAGTGTCTGACTGGGGCGATTTAGTTCACGGTGTTTAAAATTAGCCGCCGCATCGATCATTTCCTCCGCGGTGAGCGGGTCCCTACCGGAGTGTGGCACGGACCATCCGTCACCCCACGTCCGTCCGTCCCGCCGCGACGCACCATCAGTCAAGCCGGCGACCCTGTCACCTGCTGACAAAAGAGCAGCCGCCGGGGAAAAAAAAATATCACCAAGGGAACGAGCACAAACAACATCAGCAGCCTCACTCCACACACACACACACACAGCAGAACAAGAAAGCCACAAACTAACTCTCTTCGGTTCAGTCCTACACTACAACCCTCTAGCAGCACTATAATATACAACACTGGCTGATGATGTTCACACCATGACACAGACACACACACACACGCACACAGGCACACATACATGCTGTATACACATGCATGTTGGCATATACATGAGTGTTAAGACTACTGAACATCATTACCACTTAATCTGGCATAAACATGTTGGTAACTGAAATCTGTTCTTAGACATAGTATGTCCTAAGTAGTCCATATGGATACCGTAGATTTCTAATGTTTCAACAATGTACTGTATTTCAATCATTCATTTTGAATCTTCATAACTCTAGAAATACGGTAGTCAAGAATGAGAGAATTCTGTTGTTGTTGTTACAGTGTGTTTGTGTTACATTTGCTGCAGTACACTGCCTAGTTAAGACAGCTTTGGCAGCTCTAGATATGTATGGTATGGTATCAAGTATCAGTGGATCATGTAATATAAAACACTGTGGCATCTTAAGCTCAGTAGTCATAATGTGTGACAGAATAGGAAATATATATAAACGTTGTGATTTTGTATATTTTGTAGGATCTGTTTTATGGTGGGAGAGTCAGTACAGTACAGTCCATTCACACTGCAGCCACAGGCAGACGTAAAGAAGAGGCTCCCCTCACTTGCTCAAGTTGGCCACAGTCATCACCAAAGAAATGAATGCAGCATATGCTCTGAAGCATGAGCAGTGGATATGGCGGCCTTTGTGCTCCAGCATAGCTGGATACTGCAGCACCCACCTCCATTCAATTAAGCCCAGAATCACCGCTATTAGCCTAGGCAGGTTAATAGAGCAGCTCTCCAGGCCGCATGGCCATTATTGAGTGACCCTGCAGTGATTACCATTAAAAGACGCACACATGCACTTTCACACAGGCACACACACACACACACACACACACACACACACACACACACACACACTGCACTTTCACAAACACACTGACAATGAACAGGCCATTTAAAAGTAATTTTGCCATCATTCAGTGAAATAATATGTCATTATGCACATAATGTGCAATATACAGTATACTGTACAATGACATGCACGTTTTTTCTCCCTTTTTTCTCTTTCCCTAACACACACACAGACACACACACACACAAAATATATGTTGACACAGAAAGGCCATTTCCCCAATGACCTCTGACAGATTAGCATACTGGCCCATTATAACTTCCTCAGGGAGAGTGGCTTAATGAAGTGTGCTGCATACATTACTGTGAGCTAGCTTACCCTGCACACTCAAGGTTAGCGACATTACGCGTAAACAAGACATTGTCTTTAGCCTAAGGCTTGTTTCAGCTGTACATTCTGCTAATATCAAACCAAACACTGTACACGTGAGAGTGACAATTAACAATATAACAATAAACAGTCTTTCTTTCCCTATCTTGTTTTTGTGTAACATCTCATGCTGTTCTTCATTGCCCTTCCGTTAAGGTTACAGTGGACCTCCTCAGTAACCTTCTCTAAGAGCTTTGGATGAGCTACAGAAGAGGTCAAACTCATTAACATTGTGGTAGCTTGCACAAAACGTTGCAGGCTGCCATAAATCCAACCATTACAACTTGTTGTGCTGATAAGCTTTAGTCTCTCTCTAACATTAGTGAAATGCAAAGGTACAGACTTTTGCACTTTTTACAGGCAATGTTTCAGACGGCTTTAGTAGCCAAAGCAATCTCCTATTCGCCAGTGTGTTTACAGCTACCTTCACACTGAACTGGAGGATGTATTGTCTCCAGGTGAAAGAATATTACCACATAAATAAGACTTAACGTGACAGCATTCTGTCTGAGCTTTATGTAGGCACACCACATTGACATTCAGAGAGAAGCAAAAAAAAAAAGCAACTGCTACAGAGACAATGGGGCTGGTTTGGCCAGGAATAGGCTCCTTCTATGCGTTAGAATGCTCCTTAATTTCTGATGATAATCTTTTATGAAATAGTGCCAGGATCTTATTAACACTGGTTCTGAAACACAGCGAAGCCTGGGGAAATTAAGGAAAGCCCATGAGAAGTTACGGTTTTCTTATGGCTTGTTAAGAGGTTTAATTACCTGACAACAGGTATGGCAACTCAATAGTCCACAGGGACACCATGGTCTTTGTTGTTTCATTTTATACAACCCCATTAGAAATATCTTCAGTTTCCTTAATGAAGACTTGTAGACATTCTACCTGTTGTATTTTTTCCAGTCAGGATATTCCCAAGGTTAATGACATCCCACATATTTATGTAATGGCATTTGAGTCTGGCCTACATAGATGCATGGTTATACATGTTTAGAAACATTTGCAAATGTTTATTTACAGACTGAACAGAAACATCAACCGGTAAAAGTTGAGCCAACCAATCTGACATTCAGGATGGATGCCTACAACTGATTCTGTACACACATAAATCTGTAAACACATAAATCATTCTCTGATTGGAGGATGAATGAAAATTCAGTAACGCTTTAGATTAGGCTACAGCCCGTGAATTATGGTGTAAGGAGTAGGTAAGAACAGAGTAACAAAATATACATTTATGTGTAATATTGTCAGAATTACAAACAAGGCACAAACACCAGTGATTCTAAATAGCTTATACAGCAAAGGACAAACTAGTAACCTGAAAGGATAAGGGCCGTTTTCACGATTTGAGACTTATTTCAGGGACAAAATAAGGTTACTTACTCAGCCCTTTCACTTTCCACTGAAGTCACGTCTTTGCAGAGTTATTGGAATCGTAGCCTATCCATGTAATGGAGTCGTCCGGGCACCGAAATGCAGCCAGTAAATGTGTTAAATATGCGTAATGTTTGTTATGATACGGTAGTGTTATTCCCACTTCAGTCAGAAGTACTTTTGTTATCACCATTCATGAAATTGCCCGAAACAACAAGTGATGATGTCATCACATAGCTCCGCCAGTCACGTTACTTCCTGAAACTTCATACAGTACACTCAACTGCCTTGTTTAGCTAGCTGCAAATAGACAGGTGATAGCAAAGTACTGAAAGAATTGATTATAATATTGAAATATTATCCCCCCATCTATTTGATAAATGTTCCCCCACCTCCCTTCGCGAAATTCTAACTGTTAGATCATTGAATCGTGAAATAAAGATAACAGGCAGAACAACAATGTCTCCTTTTTGTTAAATGCTGAATAATTGGGACAAACGGATGCTGTGAAATCCATAGAAGTCCATTATTATTTCTCTGTCCAGTGCATTTGGGAAAAAAACGACTGGTCAACTTTGACAAATACAGTAGGCTGAGGTAGTTTTAAGCTGAGGTTGTAACAGTAACGTGGCGATTAGGGAGCAGTTTTCTGGTTATGTTGGCAAGTGTGAAACCCCACACATACTGTAACAAGCTTACCGTTGTGAAGTGTCTGTTTACAATCTCCAAGCAATAAGTGAATGTGCATGTTTTAAGTTATGTCTTCTTCCATTTTCATCTGAAATGTTTTATTCCAACATTTTTCACTCTTCCTTCCTTGCAATTCTTATAGTAGCGAAATAATGTAAATTTTCACTCAACGTGCCTTGCAACACTAGAATGCTATAGCAGCGAATCAGAGAACAGTTCATTATCATAGGTGGAAAAATGAGGCACTTTACCCTAGGGATTAGGGCTGAATAGGACGCCCTGTTAAGGTCTCCTTGGATGGTTGTCAGCCCAACTAAACCTCTGAGAACAAGAAATATGTGTATGGTATGGCACCTTTAAATTGGTGGAGCATGTGCTAAAATTACTTCAAATAAAAAAATATTATGTTGTAGAACATTCTGTTATCTTAATAAACATAGATTAAGCTCACAGTGAACCGTCAACAAAAGTGTTCGGAAAAGCAAAAGAAAAGGCTGAAGATATTAGGATTAAAGATAGCAGATGTCTGCCTGACAGTATAGAAAAAGTGAAGATCCTTTCTTTATTGGGTAGGCTAAATGAAAGTAGAGGTTTTCTTGAAGGGACCAAACCCAGTCTCACAATAGAACCTCATTACCTCACCTCATTTTGCCTTTCTCTCTTCCATGCTGCATTCTCATTGGTCTTCCAGGCCCATTTTGGGGGGAAGAGGGAGGACTTTATAGACTGATAACTGAGGGAAGCAAAGGGAGAGAAAGAGGTGGCAGAGAGAGAATGAGAGAGAGAGAGAGAGAGAGAGAGAGAGAGCAAAAGAGAGAGAAATCAAACCAGCCACCATCCACCAACCTAAATAAGATTGCAATATCCCATCCCGACCCTCTCCTCCACAAAACACTGTCAAATCATTCCATGCTGTAGTGAACCAAGCTAGATGATTGCTTGCTTCCCTTTCTTTCTCCATGCAGTAGACGCACCTGCACCCCCCTCCCACCACCACCACCCCCCAAATCTACCCATCCTCTGCAGCACTTGTCCTCCATGGGAAGAACGGAGAGAATCCTGCGCCATCGATTCAGGTGTCGGGGGTTTGTGGAAAGGTGTAATGTCGATCGATTGTGGAGATGGCCAGGGTTAAGGGCAGGGTCAGTCTTTTCAATCACACCCAAGGATTTCCTGGGGCTCGTGTAAGCAGCACAATCAATATCTCATTACCACATGCTTCCGTACACATTCTGTCCTACCCCCTGGTCAACACACACCCCCAACATACAGACAGAGCATGCATGTCGTGCCCATCAATGACGTGTATAAGTGCATGACAAACACAGGCAGGCACATGTGGAGGTAGGCTATACCGTACTACCGGGACATCATGCCTCGCATACCCATGCACACAATAGGCAATAGGCAAGCGAAGGTGAAAGACGACAAAGAGGCTCTCCGCATTGCAATGCACTCCCAGCATTCAGGCTGACAGTTCTGGGCTACAACACTTGTCTAGCAAGCAGCAAACTGCACCGCCAAGTGTAGCTTCATCGTACTTCAGCCAAGGAAAACTCCAGCGGCATATTCAGACCGAGGCAATGCAGGAGAACGAGAGATGAGCAGGAGGGTGATGGTGAGGACAATGCAGGAGTCAGGTATGGTTTGTGCACAAGGAAAACACACAAGATGGGAGTTAATTTCCAATTCCTCTGGGGGATGTTACACACGTGGTTTACAAAGCACTGGTGAGATTTTTATTGGTCGAGGGATATGATGATGAATGATATCCAGCTTTCTTGCAGTTTCACATTTAGCCACTTTTTTTGTGAAAGATTGGTTAACATCAATACTTGAAAGGTTACAGTCACTGTCTGTATTTTGATGGCTGGTCAGATGCATGGTCTGTTTAGAGAGGCAAAATAACAAAATAATTGATCAGTCCATCCAAGATCAATAAAGTTACAGAAATGTCACGAAAGGTTGTTTCATCTCTGCAGTATGTTTTTATGGTTGTTAAAACAAGAATGAACACTTGCACACACGACTCACACACACACTCACTCATACAGGGAACGCACTGTTCTCAGCAGTAATATAAACCACTTAGATTTGTTTTGCTTCCTTATACATGAATGTTGACATGTTTTCAGTGCCCAATGAATTGCCGGGTTTCCATCCAACTTGTTAATGCGCTTTTAAGATATGCAAACAAGAAATCCTTCATGGAAACACCTGCAAAGTCAAGTCAGTCCCTTAATGTAACTATAAATTTCGATTCACTCCAGGGAGGTGGTTTAACTTTTGATGCAAATAAGGCATATGCGTGTGATTCCGCCGAAAGAATGCCATTGTTGTGCCCAGGGGATTATGTACATTTTAAAACACAACCCCCCCCCCCCCCAAACCACTTTTTATTGTTAAGTAATGCTTTCTGCATACTAACTTTGAAGCTAATTCCAGGTACATCCAACACTGAAAATCAGCCCTTTTGTGTATCTATCCCAGATCAGTCACTTTTAAATTTTCTTTTCTTTTTACTCTTATGTATGTCTATGTCCCAACTAAATGTCTAAGTTGTATTTTTGATTATAAATTAGTATTTTGTTATCTAAAATGCTAATTATAGCCGTGTCCCCAGGTTTTGACTCATTCCTGTTACCGCAACACATTTCCCTTCCTAAAAACTTTGGAGTAATCAAAAATTCACATATTCAGTTGCAAATTTGATTATCAAAGCCTTCTGAAAGCAATATGAAGGCCAAAAGTAAGTTCTTTCATTTTGTGTGTTGAATATCTTGTGAAATAATCCATCTGACGGAATCAGTATAACTAAAATTCCGATCCTGTTACCCAAATTATTTTTTAAGCAAACCAATAACATCCAAAGATTTTGTACAATATTAAAGCAGTAGTATGTGTTCAATGTCCACATGAAGTTAGAGTAGATATCAGGTGGTCATACTTAATGTATTTGCATATTTAATGCAAAAAACTCATTGCTCTCACTTTCATCGCTGTTACTTTTAAAAAGGAAAACAGCATTGAAAACCATACAAAAAAATAAAATAGTCCCCTGGAGTTTGACCAATACATTTTTGAATACTTTCATATGTGTGTTGATAGATTCTGTGAAAAAAATAAGGTTTTCAACTAGCAAATGTCATTCATTCGGCGGAATGTCGCATGCGATTAAAGTCGGAAACAATTCAATTGGTGAATATTCACATTTGAGTGGAGGTTCGGAGTCAATTTTACTAAAGCGCTATGCACTATAAAGTCCATTCACATATCCCATTCAAAGATTTGTTTACCTTGGTCGAACATTGACGGAGATGGGCGAGCTTGACGAATGCCTTGATACAGCCGCTATTGGCACATGTCATGTGTAAATTACACCTCTAAAAATGCAAGTAATCTTACCAAACTTCTACCGTAGAATAAATAGGTTATGTACTCACACAACGCTGCATTGGAAAATTTGTAAGTTTAGCAATGGCTAGTTTATAAAAAGTTATGAAAGGGTTAAATTAAATTAATCATTATACTATACTGTACTCTTCATGCATACAAAAAAAATACCCAAGCAAAAAAACAAACAAACAAAAAAAAAAGGCAAAACATCCACTGTCTCCACGTACACAAATGCTATTTTCAGACATTGCATTATATACATCTCAGGGTTTTTCCATTTCCCCCAGTCTTTCTTGAATTATGTTTTCCTCTGCAGAGCACAGCATGGTCCTTGACTTCCTGTATGAAGATGAGAAATGTGCCCCTTAATGCCCATCGCTCTCATTCCACTTGACATTTAAGCCAATTAACCACATGGTAAGGAACGAGGATGTGAGTCTGTGAACCTCTGCTTTAGAATTCCACATCTTAGTCAATCTGTAAAACAAAGCCAATATAGGCTACTGTATGGTTGTGTTTCTTATAAGCATGGAGTGGAGGTATTGTTTGTAGCAGGTTGAGATGAAAGAAGTAGAGAGAGGGGGGGGGCATGAGACATAGAACAACAGATATGATCAATGTTTTCATAACCTTTTAATTTCTCTTTCCTCCATCTTCCTATCTGTCTGTCTGTCTGATTCATCATTGGTCTGTATGTCTCTTTTGGGCCAAGATATCCATCAAGGTATCCAACACTTGTGTGAAGGTCAACCAAAGTCAATCAGTATTTATCTCAAATTAGATCACAGTTTATTTAATACCAAGAGGGGAACATTGGAAGCAGACAGGCTTTTTAGACCATGTGTGAGAGGCTGGGTGGAAGGGGGCTTAGAGAGAAAGAGTGTGTGTGTGTGTGTGTGTGTGTGTGTGTGTGTGTGTGAGAGAGAGAGAGAGAGAGAGAGAGAGAGAGAGA
>JASCQY010000232.1:14116921-14128652 GCA_030264315.1 Sardinella tawilis
TGTGTGTGTGTGTGTGTGTGTGTGTGTGTGTGTGTGTGTGAGAGAGAGAGAGAGAGAGAGAGAGAGAGAGAAAGAGACAGAGAGATGATTAATTCATGCTGTGCTATCTCAACATGCTTGAGTGCCTGGATGTGGCACTGAAATTACTCGCTACAACACCATATCACCATATTTAAAAAGACCCAGGCATTCGGATTATCTCAAGGTTGTCCCTCTCTGGAGACATCGACAAGCTACCCGGTAAGGAGCTACTATTTTCGGTAGCAGGGGCAAGGCGCTGAGACAATGTAGTCAGTCATGTTACTGCCTCCTGCTGCAGCCCAGCTCTCAAACAGTGCACCAGCCTGGCAAGCCATAAGAGAATACAGGACAGGACGCATGCTTAATGGAGCTCGCCTCACATGACAATACAATTAAGCAAAAATAAATGGGCTTCCCATTTCATCTGAAAACCCAGTGTGTGTTAACAAGTGAGTAAAAGTGTGCGTGTGTGTGTGTGTGTGTGTGTGTGTTTGTGTGTGTGTGTGTGTGTGGCAACACACATGAAAAATCACCCGTAGACTAAGAATAATACATTAAGCCAGAGTTAAATTTATGGTCAGTGTCACTGGAAGTTTTCTTAAAGGGTTCACAATGCCTCTGGGGATTGGTAGGTGGTCTGTTTCAGAAAAGCAAGTGGAGGCTGTGATAGCCTCCTACTGCTTCATGAGACATCTCCATCAAGATTAATTTAGACATGTGGTTCAGTTGTTCTTCCAGGCCAGGTGTGATAAACCAAATGGATGCTAACATCCTAATGGAGGTTTTAACACAAAGGATAATGCAAAAAGCGTTCGACTTCTGGCTGAGCTCCAGTTCCATTATTTGTTCTTTTTATTATTTTGACTTTGCTTGACTCTTGTAGTCTTCCTCTTTCCTGATAGCACCACTGTCGTAAGAAGTTTCACTCTGTCACTCTGTCGCTGACAGAAAAAGTTTGCCAAACCTATCGGCTTTCTTTCTTCGTTTCCCGCCTTTCATTTCTCTCGCCGTCTCTCTCCAATAACTCAGCACAAATGAAGCGCGAGGAGAGAAAATGCGTGTTAATAATTAATGATTGGCGCAGCTAGTCGAGGCAGTGAGTCAGAGAGCCCTGCCTGATGTTTAGTATGCATTTGGCTGCCTCTGCCTCTGCTCGTCTGGAATCCGGCTGGGATAACACGACTGCCGACGACCAGCTGGCTTCACGTCGCAGCACAATGTGACACCGGGGAATACTTCCACAAACAGGAGCGCGCAACAGAAATAAGGCAGAAAGGCAGACACAGAAATACACTTACACACCCACACAAACACTCACACTCTCAGTCCTCGCTCTCTCGCACACACTCGCATGGCTGCTTCAGAGACTCGCAGGCACATGCAGGCTACTGTTTAGTTTCAAAGGGAAAGGTAGTACACCCATATGCCCATAATATCTGCACAAGAACACAAACACACACACTACTCTCTCTCCCCCTCATTCACATTCACATATACACACACAACCTCCTTCAGGCTGCCCATCACGTACTATAACTGCTGCAACACTATTTCTGTGCCGACACACACACGCGCGCGCGCGCACACACACGCACGCACATGGGGCCCTGCAAGTGTGTCTGTGTCCTTCCTCTCCCACTGTAGGCTAGGCCTACCCCTCCCGCAACCTCCCTCCTCTCTTTCTCACTTTCCTTACCCTCCCTCTTGTCTGTCCCTCACAACCCATTAATCTCCCATCCCTCGCTCTGTGAACTCCCTCGGCGAGTAAGTTTGGAAAACTTTAGGTTGGGGCAAGGAAAGCACACTCGGTCCTCCATTGAGCTGTTCTGCACTCATTAGCCCTCCATTACTGCCGATCGATCGCGACGCAGGGCCGCCTCTAATGCGGGCTGGCGCTCATCTCTCCTGAGGGAGGCCACGGATAATACCCTCTCAGCTGCCTTTGGGGGCGGCTGCATCGCGGAAACCAAGCCGGCTGCCAGAAGCGCGCAGCAGTTCTCGAGCGCCCTGCTTTGATGGCGAGGCTGCGCCTAGAGCAGTGGTTTGAATGCAGTCGAGTGTGCCGCTGCGGCCTCGAGTGCCGTTCTGGAATCAGCCCTGGCACTTGGTATTAGGCTGAAGAAGATGAAGCAGGGTCTATTTCTCTGTTAGACGCAAGAGGACTGTTGTCAGTGGTTCTCAAAAGCATCCTGTCTGTATCCCTTGATAGCTGGCTCTCAGAGGGTGTGTTTGTTTCATTTTATTTTCTCCCATGTGACATGGTCAAAACCATTTGGGAAATTCTGGTGTAAGCGAAATAAAACGAACCCATAGCCATCAAATAGCCTAACACCTGAGTAAAGCACCAAGTTAGAAATATTCTTTAACTTTTTTTCCCTTGAACTATAACCTTAGTTATATTGTCAGCCAACACTGACTACTTTGCATGATTCACTTTTGAAGTGTGAGGTCGATGAAATGTTCAGGGGATATACATGCAGATGTAATAAACTCACCATGAACTCTGGAACTTGCTTGTCAGTGCCTCACAGTTTGTGGAGCAGATTAGTGTGGATTAATCTAAGAACCACAGTGCCCCCTAGAGGAGAAGTTCTAAATCTATCTAAGTAGAGTTGAAACCATGCTTTGTGGCCTTCATCAATGCAACTTGACAATTAAGCAGGAGTGCTGCTTAATAGTAAACACACTAGACAATAATGTTCATGGATACTTCTTTATTCAACAAGTAAATATTATTTACCTTGGCAGAAGTACATAAATATGGCTCAAGATAAAAAAAAAAAACATAAAAAAAAAATAAATTACTTAAATATTTAATTCCAAAACGTGTCAGGTTAGTCCTATAATAACTTCAAACTGCTACTATCTAGTGCACCTTTTCAAAACCATTTGCGCTTAATGGTACAGCCCCAAAGAGAGAAGTGTACTCACATTATTCTATAACAATATCATACAAACTATAACAATATCATACAAACAAATAAATAAATCTTTAATTATACAACGTTGGGCAACACTTTAATAGTTTCAAAGCCCCTGATCACAATTGGCATGTTGGTCAGCACTAGGCTTGCATGGAGCATTTTGATTCCTGCCATCTTAGGGGTGAAAGAGATAGGCTTCAGCATGGTTTCACCTGGATTGAGACCTTGGATCCTACAACATAAGCAATATATAGTACCATCATGATAAAGCTTACAGCATTAGAATGTATTTGAAGTAGGAACAGTTTTACAAGATCTTGTCATTGTGTGTTTTTTAATATCTCAAATAACATTCTGTCTGTAATTATGCTAAATATCTCCATGTCATATATGACATATTTGATCCCATGACAACATTGTACACTGTCAAGAATGAAAAGAAAGGACCTGATCTTTCTGTGTATGCGTATCTCTGCTTTTGATCAGAGCTTCAAACAATAAGGTGCCCTCTGTGTGGAGTCCCCATTCCAGGTATTTGCACTGTCCCATGGCGGATAATTATAGGTCTTGCACATTTCATGGCATGTGCTTCAGGGGCATGTCAAACCGAAAACAAACCTTCGTCCAAAAAGACATTGTGGACATTCCTGTTAAGACGACCGAGCAAGGACCTGCCCTGCTTTTACCTGAAGAAAGACTTGCATTGATCTGTACACCTTCATGACACTGAACACTAGAAACATTATAACTCTGTACTGATCTTCTTGGGAGGGTTCTGTTCTCTCTGTTTACTGAGGCACACCTTGACTGGATAGTGATGTAAATCACTAACCTTATGTTGATCTTGCTCTCCAGCAGACCGGAGCCTGCTACAGTCAGTTCCCCACTGATGGGCGTGCGGAATGGGTTGGTGAACGTCAGGTGTGCCTGGTGCTCCTTGTGTTGCATCACATTTTGTTTATTTGGCACCTGGTAGATGTGGCATATATTAAGCATACATATAATCAAACGCGTTTGAGTCTCCAACTACATGTTTAGGATTTCACATATCTCTGTTTCATGCAGTATACAGTATATGACTATAGAATTTTCTATTTAGCAAAGAACTCTATGGTTTAGTGTCCCGGTAAAGCCACCATACCTTTATGTCAATCTCAGGTGTGCCAATGTTGAACTCCTCATAGGCCAACACTCTGTCCTGACTTCCCTCATCTTCAACCACTACAGCCAGATTGACCAGGTTCTCCCCAATCAGAGCATGGCACATCTCATACGGAATCTGCTGTGGTATCTCCAGGGCTGTTGATTGGAACACAGAACAGTTTAATTGAAAGCAGTGGAGTAATTAAACAAAATATTTAATATGCAAGACAAAATGTGTACCAAGCTATATATTGCTGTCCACACTGTTAGTATTGCATAAGTGCAATAATGAACTGAGCTGTTGGACACACACATTTTTGTCATTACATTACATTACAACATCCCATTCAATCATGACCACACCTCGTGTGTAAGGGCATGTCTGGGCACACTTATACAACCAAATACGTCACATAAACGACTAGAGAGACAGAGCAAGTAGGCGAAGTCATTCCAGAGAAAAGAACCATCATGAACAGTGAAAGAATGTGAATACAATAATAGTGAGCTGGACTCTGCGTTGGCTTGCCTTGGCGAGGGCCGATCTGCACTGCCCTGTGGTCCTCCCAGAAAGTGTCTCCTGGGCTGTTGCTGTATTCTTTGACCTGGGCGTTCACATGCTGCCTCAGCCTTTTCATTGTGTTCTCCAGGTTGGTCACCAGGACTGTGAAGCAGATGTCATCCCCTGCCTTTGGCGCATGCTGGAACTTCAGGGACACGGATAGACCCTGTCTAGATCCTGATGGGAGACAACCATGAGCAAGGCCGTTAAATCCTAAGTCCTATTTAGTTTGTTCCTGCTGTACATGGACACTTAACTATGAAATAGGTAGTCAATGGTGAATAAGATACACAAAATTGAACTTACTTCTGAAGGCTGGTTCTGGTGAGTAACCTGGAAATAAAAGGCCAGTGAGGCTGTTGTTGATATACACTCGACATGTGTATTTGATATACAGTACTGTATACATACTGTAATTAACATGAGAACATACGGGGCACGGTGAGTCAGATACACAAAATGTAACTTACGTCCATTGAAGGCTATTGGTTCCGGAGAGTAACCTGGAAAAACAAAAAACACACATGTTAAAACACACTGTACACAATACGATTGCTATTGATATTATAAAATGTAGGCCTACAGATGTTAAAAACTTAAAATACATGAAAATGTACAGCGCATGGTGAATCAGGGACACAACACTGAACTTACTTCTGTTGAAAGCGGCAGGATCTGGTGAGTGACCTGGAAAGGCACAACAAAACAACACACAGGTGTTAAATTACGCAGCAGCCAGATTGCCATTAGTATTATAAAATACAGGGAAAAATAGAGAGTGTGGGAAATCAGATAGCCTACAGAAAACTGAACTTACTTCTGTTGAAAGCAGCAGGATCTGGTGAGTGACCTGGAAGGGAGGTGGCAACACACACATGTTAAAATACTGTACAATGCAGATTGTTATTGAGATTTATAAAGATAATGAATTATAAAGATAATGAGTAAAATTGATTCATAAAGATAATGAATGAAAAACACAGTAAGTGATTAGTCCATACAGATACAAAAAAGTTTAACTTACTTCTGTTGAAGGCAACAGGTTCTGGTGCTGTTCAGAGAGAAAAGAAATGCATTTCAGCCAATAAGATTATTATTCATATTCTGAAATTCTACACATTGTTGATATTACTGATTCTAGGATTTTTTAACTGTGAGTCCCCCACTTCATGGGCCAGAGGCTGTTTCTCACTTTTTTAATATTAGGAATTCATGTATATAAAATTATTTCACGTACCCCCACTAAAAAACTACTCCTGACTACACCTCTGCGCTGGACTATCACTTAAATTTAGTGTCTGTGTCACAGAGGTTATCAGTGGCTGGAGGCACTAAATGGAAAGCGCATCGCCTAAAACTTTCAAACAAACCATTTAGTAATCGACCTTGATTGACTCTATTGGACCACAAATATCGGTAAACATGAAAGATGTCTTCCTGTACTGTATACCTGTAGTTTTAGAAGTTAAATAATGTGACAATAATGAAATCACACATCATTGTGTATGTTGTACTGAAGTGGAGTGTCAGTACAGTTATCTCTAATAATAAAACAGTATCAATAAACTTAAGTGTCCTTGCCATATTTCTCACCTTTCTTAGCTTTGTAATCGGCTGTGATGTTTTGGGGTCGATGGCTACCCACAGCCTTGGTGCAGATAAGTGCTCCCACTCTGTCTGTGTCCACGTCCACCAGGAAGGACTGATTGTTTGACACGATGAAGGTGTGCACCTCAGCATTCATCTCCGCATAAACAAATGGGACGTCGAAAGCCTTGTTAAGCTGTTTGTCTCGCACAGCCTTCACTGAGGCTGGGCCACAGCAATATATACCTGTAACACACAGATCACCCCGATTAGGATTTAAGCTTGTATTTCACCCGCACACGAGAGACTGAGCTGCTCACAAAAGGTGGTGAAAAGGAAATGATGATAAGGAAACGATTAAGACGAGACACATTTCAAGGAAAAATCTGAAGTCAATCAGTCCATATCCCTGCGCTGTTTGCTTTGGTTTGTTCAGACATGTCAAATATGTGTGGGCTTTGCCAGACAAATCAAAGAAGAAGCAAAGGCAGGATAAGTCAGTGTCAGTGTCTAGCAAGCTGTCAATCTGGAAGAAGGCCGTCCAGTCAGAGGGAACCGGCTGCCTGGGAAGGCAGGATGAATCCATCATAGATATATACAGTAGAGTCCTATATTATACTGTATATTGTATAGTATATATACAGTACAGTATATACTATATAGGATTCTATATATCTATGGAATCCATGGCATCCAATGGATAAACTCAACCAGCACCACTAAGTTTGACCTCTGACCTGCGCTTCTCTCCTGTGGGGTGGGATCCAGCACCTGCCATCCATCAAAGAACCTTCCCAGTTCCGGACGCCTCATCCAAGCTTCCACCCACACGTGGAAATTCCTGAGATGGGATAAAAACAAAATGTCTTAACAACCACAACAACAACGGCCACAAAAAGTCTTGCTAGACACAATGCCTGTTTGCCAGCAGGCGCTGCTGGTGAGGAGGACTCACCAGATGCTGTCCCCGCTGCGAGGAAGCTTCTCCCCCATAATGGAGTAATACTCCTCAATGGTCAGGTTAGCATTGGTGTCGTGGGCCGAGTTAAAGTTGGTGATCACGCGACAAGGGATCCCCAGAACCCTCATTACTGCAGGCAAAAGCACATCATCAGTTCACATCACACACTCATGGCAACATATTCGCCCTTATGGAAAAAGATAATGCATGATAAATAACTACTACTAATAATAATTGACTAATAATAACATGACAATAATTATAATATATCCATTTTTCACGAGAATAAAAATTATGTTTTCATAAAAAATGTAATAATATAAGAATATATAAATACATCAATCTAAGAAAAATTATCTATAACAATCTATAGAAAGCATTTTTGTTCTTGATCACATGCTCTCCAATATATTGACATTTAGCTGGGAAGCACTTCGGAAGCCACATGAGCTTGCAGAGGTGCGTTCAGAAATCAATCCTTGATTCATCAAATATCAGTCAGTGAAGTGAACGCTACTACTAAGACACTCGTGATTCATCAAATATCAGTCATTGAAGTGAACACTACTACTAAGACACTACTTCAGTAAACAGACTATTGCCTTACCGGTGCACATGACTGCAGCAAAGACCCAGCACTGGCCATATTTAACAGGCTTGAAGTTGGATGCAGCCCACTGCTTTAGAATGTCCCCGCTCCCGGTCCACTTGGTTGGGTGGACACCATTATCATAGCTGCCTGACCATTTGCCCATCAGCACCCCACGGTCATCCTGACAGTTAATCTGAGCACACAGACAGTAAAAGCATTAAGAATGGAACGCTGCGATATTGTTTCTATTCAAGACTGTAGCATGTTATTGCTGTTTTGTTTTGTGTTCATGAATGCATAGGTTCATACGCTTTTTGCACGGTTAAGATAATTATGATTTCGGTCAATTACAGTATTGTGGATGTTATTTCAATGTTGTGGGGCAAGCTACCATGAAAGAGAAATTTGGAATCGAACCAGAGGTCCCCACAACCACTCAGGCCTGTGTGTGGTCGGGACGTTGCCCCTGGTGGAGCAACTCCCTTGACATGTCAGTACAGCAGCATTAGTTTAGGCCTGCCATGTTATTGTGATGAGATGTACTGTAGGCCTACGGCTCAGATGGTGATCTTACCATAGCAGTCACCACTCGGCTGATGTAGGCCGGGTCAGCCCGGCTCAGGTAATCCGACTTCCAGTCCTGCTGGTGCTGAGGGCTTGCTTCAAGCAGCCTCATGCAGATCTGCAAGATGCCTGACTCATACTGAACCACACAGACACACATCGGCAGAATGGCATTTAGCGAGGAGCACAGCAGGCAGATTAAACACATTTTCTCTGCCCTCATCAGTAAATGCTGGCTGCGGATCTCCAACATGCACAAGGCAGTATGGCACAAGGCAGTATGGCACAAGGCAGTATGGCACAAGGCAGTATGCACTATGTTACAAGTCAGTAGGCTTGGGGTTGTGGCAGCTTAGATCTGCTCAGAATGCTGCAGCAGAAAGGTATGGAGTTGCATACTGGACAGTAGCTGGGTAATAAGAAGTACAAAGTTACACTGACAAATTGCTGCCAAAAAAGGACATAAAGAGACAAGCAGAAGATAAAATACCCCCCCCCCCCCAGTTCTGAGCAGATCTATGAGTGAAGCTGGGGTGGAGGGGGAAGCACATAGACCATGGATTTTAAACTAAAACATGGCGATTGGGAGCAAGAGTGGACCACAACCAATCGCAACCAATTAACAACCAATCATCACTCGAGGTCCTGTATGAATGAATGTAGTGCCAAGAGTGTATGTGTATGCCAGTGCAATGCAGCTCAAAGATCAACAATGGAAAAGACATGTAAAAATATCCTGATGTACAATAGATAGCACATGATGTAAAAGTGAAGGGAGCGTCTCACCTGGTCGAAAGACCATGGTCTGGCTGCCACATTACTGGGGGTGCCCATATACAACAAGCCAAAGTCATTCTGGACGTACTCTTCTGTCTGATCCACCGAGGGCAGATACACAGAATCATCTGTAAAACACACAACACACAAGTCTATCTGACTGCAGGTAACTCGGTGAACTCAGTGAACTGCTAAATCACATGCTTCGAAAACTACCTACTGGCAATTCCAAAGTCCACTCACCAATTTGCACATGACCATAACTAACACAAATGTAATTGCTACAAATCAAAGGTGCAAAACCTCAAAATATATCAACATTCCTGATCACAGTTAATTCACTTAAGCATAACTTAACACTAACAACAGATCACACAGAAATGTAGCCATTGTTTCTGAGCTCACCTGGGCACCAGGGATTGCAGAGCAAAGTGAACTGTCCCACCCTGTAGGTTCTGTAATCCCTGGGGGTGAGCAGGTGCAGCTGGAGCTGGTAGACACCCACGGGAGCGGAGGCAGGGGTGCACAGTTGGATTGTCACTGTGCTGGGGTCAGTGTCTAGCAAGCTGCCAATCTGGAAGAAGGCCGTCCAGTCAGGGCGAACCGGCCGCCTGGAGAATGTGACAGGGACCTGAACATACAGACGGCCTGCGGAGGGAGAGAGATGTGGAGAGACTGTGAAGGTGCTGTATAGTGAGAGAGAGAGAGAGAGAGAGAGAGAGAGAGAGAGAGAGAGAGAGAGAGAGAGGGAGAGCAGAGCAAAAGAGACGGTAGATTGGCAGAGGACAGAGCAGTGGCATACCTAAAAGGATTTTAAAGATGAGTCTGTGTGTGGATGGGTTGTACTCTGAGCCCTCCAGTTTCAGGCTGACTTTGAAGGGCTGGCCCCTTCTCACCACCAGCTTTTCCCCATCCAGGCCTTCTGTTCTGTGACTCGCCGCATTCTCCGTCTCTTCCAAGTTAAAATACTGAATTTTCAAATCTGCACAAGGGAAGAGAGAGAGACAAATATGATTAGCTGTCCTCTCAAGTCAGAGATAAGCATATGCTCAACCACACTAAAAATGAAGGCAAATGTTTTCCAAAGAGGTGAAGATTTATTAGTGGTAAAATTCACTACATTGAAGCAAAAGAGGATAATAAAATCAGAATGTCTCCCACCCTGTGAAAAGAAATCATTCGCTCCTGTACATACCTTCCATCAGATAGCGTGTTTCTTTGTCAACAAGTGGCTGTTTGCAATGGTGAACCTGTAACCCATCCACATGTTTTAAACACCCCTGCCACACCCTGAGAAGGAAGGGACAAAGTGAACATTCTAGTTTCATTGCATTCCCACTGACACACCATGCTGGACTGAACAATTTCACAATCAGGAGGGGCACAAGTCATGCAAGCCAATACATCATAGCAACCACAGGGAGGGGACTACGCGTAAAACAGCGCTATCTGTCAGACAGTGGATATTCAAAATAAGCTGTGAAAGTAATACCACCAAAGAGATTGACAGTTGATTGATATTTTCAGCTGTAACTTTCAGAACTTTCAGGCCCAAGTTCTATGTACAGGAAGTGTGAACGCGTGAAAAAGGGTCTATGCCTATGCAACAAAAAGTACCCACCGTGGGAAACTTGTAAAGTACATGGCCCTGATGATTCAAGTCAGAGTGATGAGATGAAACAGATGTGTGGATTTGGCAAGCACCGGTGCTTTGCTACTGAGGGCAAGGCAAACAAAGCAACGTGAACGACTGTCTGAAGAGCTTATTAGGGCCCTACACTGTGCATGGACATTAATGATGTCAGTGCAGAACTTCAGGAATCAACATACACTGCACTTAAATTTAACAGCTTAACATGACTAATTCAGTCAAATTCACCTAGAAGGCATACAAGGGCTAGGGTTATTGTGTTAGCAAAACTACAGCTAAATAGTGAGTTTTGAATTACAAGCCTCACAAAACATTTACAAAACAAATCAACATACAATATGGCTGCATGAGGTTGTATTCCAAGTAAATGTTATGTAATATGTTACACTAACAAGTTAAACCCCCACCCCCACACCTCCCAATAAAATAATTACATAAACACACATTTGAAAGGTGGACAATTCTCCAATATTGAGCATAACGAAAGTCTCCTTAGTCTCTCCCATGTTTAATTTGCGTCATTGTGTTGGTTTTTTAGTTCTGAGGAAAACTTTCCCTATCTTCAATTATAGCTCAAAGCCTTAAGACACTCCTTGAGTAAAGGTACTGTTGGAGCAAGATGGAACATGTTTGTTTAATCCCACAGAATTTTCGTTACATACAAGGCCTTAAGAGGAGAGGTTAGGTGTGTGTGTTTGCCCTGAAGTTTCACTGTCCTGTTCTTTTGAAAATGCCGACAGCGTCTGTCTTCCCAACACACCTTCCTTCTTACTTCGAACTCACCCGACACTCCCAAGCTGAAAACCACAGGGAATTTCACAGATTTCCCCGTGGGGTAAAATAGATAGAAAAGCTTAAAATGAATGACATTAAAGTCAAGTCAGTTTTATTTGTCAATTCTTCACATGTACTGGACATACAAAGGAATCGAAATTGCGTTTCTCACTAT
>JASCQY010000232.1:14145554-14156279 GCA_030264315.1 Sardinella tawilis
CTGTGTATTGGGGGGTGGGGTGTGTGTGTGTGAGTGTGTGTGTGTGAGTGTGTGTGTGTGTATGTGTGTGTGTGTGTGTGGGGGGGGGGGTAATGGCATCGCCGCTTGAGAAGTGCTCAGCCGGAGTTTCAAACTCTGAACTCTGAGCCCAATGTCTTCCTGTTGCTTTGCATAAAAGCACCTGCTAAAGCCCATTGAATTCATTAAGCCAGAGACGGAAGGGCAGTTTGATAGGAGAGGACTCATCACTTAAATAGTCATGCATAGGAATGTATTGTAGCAGTTTGTAATGAGTTGAACCCTGCCGAGAAGTGAATGTAGCCAATCACATCAAGGCAGGTGCCATTCCATTCAATGTAAGGTAGCCAATCCCGTTAAAGCAGGTGCCATTCCATACAATGTACGGTAGCCAATCACATTAAAGCAGGTGCCATTTCATCCAATATC
This sequence comes from Sardinella tawilis, assembly GCA_030264315.1. Classification (NCBI taxonomy): domain Eukaryota; kingdom Metazoa; phylum Chordata; class Actinopteri; order Clupeiformes; family Clupeidae; genus Sardinella; species Sardinella tawilis. The sequence goes on from JASCQY010000232.1 coordinate 14,146,002, forward strand.
AGGAGGAACCTGTGCTGGGTCTGGCAGCTCTAGTAGTGGTGTGAAAGATAGAAGCCTTGGAAAGATGGAAACTTTGTGAAATTTGCACCACCCACTCTGACAGACTGTAAAATGATGTTAGCAACTTTTAGCTCAGTGGTTGCACTGCAGCAATGGCAGGGCCCACAATATATCCCAGATGATTTACTTATAATGTGCATCTTGCATTGTACTCTAGTATCCAACACAAAATAAAAATCTTAGCTCACAAAATAAATTCCTTCCTAAAAAGGCCCCAGCCCTAAAAGACCACCTCTTGTTCACTTGTATGCACTACCTGAGAGGAACATTTCCTGTCTACATTTCTCTTCACAGACAGATGAATCCAAACTTATTGCGACATAACTGCTTCTCTCAGTGTTCTGACGTCAAGGCCAAAGCACAACTTCAACGGGACTAGGGCAGAAGAGGAGGGTGGCCACATGACGGGAGCCGCGCTGGGTGTGGTGGCGTTGGTGTGTGTGTGTGTCTGTGTGTGTGTGTCTGTGTGTGTGTGTGTGTGTGTGTGTGTGTGTGTGAGTGAGTGACTCACCCCGTAGATGAACCTCTGGTTGAACTGCTGCATGGCCCCCTGCAGCTGGCTGCGCTGGCTCTGCCACTCCTGGTAGTTGCGCACCGACTCGGCCGTGGGCCGCTGCCAGGTGGTGGTGCGGCTGATGTGGTCCACGTAGTAGACCCGGCCCATGGGGTCCGCACGCCGCTCCCACCTACCACACACACACACACGACCCAACACAGTCAACTTGCAGCTCAGTTGGCCCTCTTTAGGATAACCAGATGTGCTGAATAAAATGCTAATCCCACATTAGCTACTTAGGATTATAAACATTGAAAAATGACAACAGAAACAGAAAGTAAAAAGAAAAAAAACATACTACACATTATAGTGTGTAGTAATAACGATGGAATGTGTAACAAACGTCTTTTTCAGTGTCATTCATTTTGTGAACAAATACCCCTTTTCATGGACGCAGGGTTTCTTTGATGAATCACTGAATCAACTCCAGGCATACTGAACCCGTAAAGCACCCTTACCCAGGAGGCAGTGGATCAGGTCGCTCCCAGGTGGTGCGCTTCTCGAGGTGGTCCACATAATACACACGGCCAGTCTGGTCTACCCTCTGCTCCCAGCTGCATAGAACACACACAACACACAAGGCCGAGGGAAAAGTGTTAGCATGACACTGCTTACTTGGCTTAGCCTGATGATGCTAGCAGGATGCTAACTGACCAGCCTAACGGTTAACAGTCTTCAAAGTAAAGCGACCCAACTGTGGTCATGGGAGGACAGGAGAAGCGAGCTCAAGCCTTAGATAAGATTCCAAGCGTCACGAACGCAGCAGAAAAGTTTGCACGTTGAGAGCAAGCGAGAGACCAATGATATTTCGTGCCTCCAAGAGCAATGTGCAATTACAGGGCAGATGTTACCCACTTCTGCTCTCTCATGCTCTTAAGTGGGTGTGAGGGGGTGGAAACCTAACTAACCCCCCACCCCTCACTCACACACACACACACACACACACACTTAAGGCTCACTTAACCTCAAGCAGGTTCAGCCACCAGCACGTAGCACTGCAGCTGCGGTGGAGTGGGCACAGCCCACCCCTGTGCTCCCTCACCCCCCCATCCCTCCCTTGCTGCAGGCCCATTACAGCACCGCTCATTACGGGCGCACAGCGGCTCTGGAATCTAACATTAAAGTGTCACAGGATAATTAGAGCTCCTCCAGGCTCCATAGCACTGGCTGCAAAAAAAAGGAGACGGAGAGAGAGAGAGAGAGGGAGAGGAAGAAGACGAAGAAACACAGAGAGCTCTGCACTAAGTCTCCAGGAGTCCATGGGGGACAGCATGACAGAGGGCTGCAGACAGCGACGTTATGCTACTAACACGAGGCTTTGGGCAGGATAACTCCTGGCTCAGATAGGGCCACTGCCGTTTCCACCTCTACGCCGCTCAGAGGTTGCCGTTCAATTTATCTAGCTCCCCATGGTCGCTGTTGAGGGCCTGACCGGCTCTTAGGGCGCGTTTTTTGTCTTTGGCCACGTTTCTCCGAGGTGGCTCTCCTGCAATGATAAAGCCTTTAACACAAAGCCGTGGATTTAGTTTCTATGGAGCGGCAGGGGATGTCAGGATGAGGGAAAAGGTGGCCTTGACATACCCAGGGGGTCACCCCTCATTGCCTGGCTTGGAGGGGGCAATCTGTAGGCCTTTCAGGTTAGAGCACCTGAAGAACTGCTGCAGCAAGAGTGTGTGAAGAGACAGCAGTTATGACATGGATGGAGTTTCGTATTGTCAAAACTGCCCTTGCTTTACGTTATCTAGGCATCCACTTATTACTCTCTCTTGGTGCATGGCAAGAACTGCGTAGTTTCTTTTTTTTTGTTGTTTTTGTGCATTCACACACATTAAGTTCCTTCTTTTTTGTTGAAGATCACCGACAGATTATTTGCGTTACGCTCGTCTTACTGCGCCATGTCACTGCCAAGTCGCAGTAAATGTCTGTTTCCTGTAAGCCAAAAGGCCAATGAAGCAGTGCGAGATGGAGCAGAAGGGCAGGTCAAGATGGACATACCCAGGGGGCAGGGGCCCGGTGTTGATGGGGCTGACCCTGGAGGGACCGGGGGGTGGCGGTGCCCCGGAGTTGGGCGCTGCTGGGCTCGTCCCGGGTGCCAAAGCAGAGCCGGAGGCTGAGGAGGACGCCGAGCTCTGGCCCTCCGCAGTGCCGTTCACCTGGGGGCTGGGGTTGGGCTCTGGGCTGGCCGCGCTGCTGCCGTGGCTTGGGGTGGAGCCGTTGGAGGAGGCTGCGCAGGACAAACATTAGAACCGCTATTAGAACAACCGGGGCAGAAGCACGTAGCTACCAAGTAGCAACTTTTGAGAAAGACTCATCTGTCGCTTCCACATACAGATATTAAACCTTGTCCTTAACTAACTGCCTTTTCCCATGGAGATTTCCACTGAGAGTGCTTTACACCAATACATCACGGCTTCCCTTCCTTACCTTTGCCTTATGCATTATACAGAATCACAACCCGCTGCTTCTACGGAGCTGAAAGTCAATGTCTCTAGATAGATCTTTTAATACACATTTTTAAGGGCTTCACCAGCAAAACCCCGCCGGTGGGCAGGTATGTATGGGGATTTATGGAAGTCTATGCGAACATGCTATCACACTGTGAAGGACCCAGGTCGGTACAGTGGGGTGATCAGTAATGTTTTCAGACCTGGTGAGGAGGTGGGTCTGCGGGGTGGGGGTGGGCGGAGGGGTCTGGGAGGTCGTGGTGGTCTGGACGCCCCTGCAGACAGCGAAGGAGACCCTGTGCCGTTGACAGCGTGGCCATTGGGGAGAGCTGGGGCATCATCAACGATGTCACTGGCAGGAGAGGAACCTCTGCTGGGCCTGAAACACACACACACACAAACACACACCGTTTACTCCCTAGTCTTACTTGCCTTGATGTCAGAACCACAGAAGTTTTATTCCCAAATAGACTAGCGAGAAGGACCTAATTAGAGAGAGTTTCCTCTCTAAACTCAAGCACAAAACTATACTGGTGGTGGTAGAGAGACATTTATGGTTTGCACATGAACACATTACTAGTGCAATTACAGCAAGTTTACTGTGCTGTAGAGAACAAGACCTCCCAGCAAAATAAAATGTGGTGCGATTCAAGCTTGAAATGCATAAGTAAAGCTGCTCCTACCTCTCTTGCTCTTTATTTGGTTTCAAATCCCCGTTTGGTAGTGATGCTTCTGTTATTGTAACATGACAAAGAAATTCATCGTTAGGTTTGAAAAGGCTGCAAGGTCGCTGATGAATTATTTCCAGAGAAGACACACCTGCACACACTCAGCCTATGCTTAGCAATCAGAAAGGAGAGGGGAGAAATAACAGGTGGCACCAGACAGCGTCACATTACATAAGAGTTTGACAAGTGTCTGTGAGCAATGTCTAGGTGCAAACATGCAGGGGGCAGAGAAGCCAAGTCGTCGTCCCCCACCACAGCCTCCCCCTCCTCCCAATAAATCAGAGCTCAGTTTGGCCAGACGCAGGGTCGTCATGTACTAGACATTGGATCACACGCACCATGACAACTCACATTGGAACCCCTCTGTGTCTGGAACACTTTTGTACTCAATAACAATTACTGGTAACAGCTGCTATTCATAATAACAACCCATAGCACAATGCAGAAAAATAAAATAAAAAATAAAGTGATCTTGTGCAGAGGTGAACATGGCAACGTGATAAAATAGACCATTTCAGGTTCTAATTCCATTGCTGGACAAAACAATGCTTGAACATTCTATCTTGGTCCCCAACTACTTCCTGTTACATTAACATAACATATAGAATGTTAAACAGGAAGTTCTGGGGGACCAGCAATGGAACTAGAACCTGAAACGGTCTATAGAATAGAAAATAATCCTTTCCGTATACAGTAGTGTCTAAATTGACAATTCTTTCATGAAATGCGCGGAGAGAAGGGTGCTGTGTCGTTAGCACACGCATCGCTGTCCCTAAGGAGATTAGAGAGCCCGAGGGCTGGGAGGCTCACCGCGGCTCTGCTCCTCGGCGGCAAAGGTCTGCGGGTCCACCTGCATGCCGTCCAGGCAGACGCACAGGTCGCCCACCACGTCCGCCTGGTCCCTGTCCGCGCTCAGCTGCAGCGTCTGCACCACCTCGCAGACTGTGCACCACAACAGAGGAACCAGCAGGGGGGCGGCAAGGAACAAACACAGCGAGCGGATTAAAAAAAACAAACAAACAAAAAACACTTCCTTCCTAATCAGGCCTATGTTGAGGTTCAGCATATCTACAGGCTGCGAATGGGAATCATAGAGTGAAAGGTATTATTGTCTCATCGGATGCAGAAGTGGAGAGAGAGAAAGATGCTGATTGTCAAAGCCGCTGCCACAGAGGTCAACCCAAAAACCCGAGCCATTTCCACGTCATAGTGCTCAGATCATTTTAACTCGTGGTTAAATGAGGCCTTTTGTTTGCATGTGCTCTAAGGACCACACACTGGGGGAGGTGGCTCCAATAGGCTGGTTAAAATCACATGGGCTGGGCATGTTAAGCGTTTGTACAAAGACCCTTTGTAGTTGTGGAGTAAGCCTGCTCACCTGCCTGGCTAAATGCTAAAGCAATGTTAAAAGAAAAGCTTGGTGGTCAAGTTAGCTGATATGCAAAGCTAATCGTGTGTGTGTGTGTGTGTGTGTGTGTGTGTGTGTGTGTGTGTGTGTGTGTGTGTATGTATGTGTGTGTGAGTTAACAGACAGACACACACTCTTTCCTCTCTGCTTCCTTCTTTGTTTTTTCCATCCCCGCCCTCTGAGTGTCTTTCATGATGAATCAGAGCTGCCATCAAAGGAAGAAAAAGCACAGGCAGGGAGGGGGGGAGCAGAACTCACTTCTCATATCATTTGACTTGAGCATTTCGCTGACTTCCAGAGTGGCGATCCCCAGAAGAATGTCGGCCTTCAGAGTTTGGTGACTCCAAACCCGAAAGATAAGTTTGCTGAAGGGTGTAACAATACTGGATGGAAACAAAAACAACACAAGGGAACCCGTGTTAAATATCAGTCCAAGGTGGCGATCATTGATCCAAAAGAAGCCAAAGCATTTCCAAGGCCAAGTTAATTAGTTATGCCAAATCATTTGGGCTTAAGTGTTTGGGTTTTTGTCCATGGCGTAACATTAGCATTGTTTCAACTACTGTAAATTGTTTCTGCCTTTACATTCTGCTATCCAATAAGTAGTAAAGGTTCACAGGCAGGCAGGCAGACAGGAAAAGGTGAAGTTCAGAGTGCGAGCAACCGGTCTAGGCCACTGACTGACCACGCAGCTGATGGGTGCTTCCTCGTCATAACACCTTGTGTACAAACCACACAGACAGCAGCAGCGGACCATGTGCCTCATACTCGGACAGAGGCAAACAAAACAGTGCAAGCCCCTTGCTGACGTTTCGCAATACTTTCAGCCTTAGTCAGCTCCACAAGTGTTCCATTCCACACCTCATGGAAACGACAACAACAACACTTCACTTATGGAGTGGGGTGGGGAGCAGCAAGTAACATATGTAATTGGTTAACTTATAGTCTGGAGTATCCTATAGAAGAAAAGAAGCCATAGGGCTTTCTAATTAGGAGGGTCGACACCTCCTCAGGGTCGACTGCCAGGTGTGTCACTAAACCATACATGCTGCTTCCTCCCAGCTCTACATAGCTGGCGCAGGCTAGTATTTCCTGCTTTGCTGTTTACATCCAGTCCATTTCCTTCATCATATCATATCAGTCACATCAGATGAGATCATGTCAGGACACTCACACAGTGATGGGCTGCTTCCATTTGGGACTGAAGGTGTTGTTGCATTTTTCCGTCTTCTTGGATTGGCCATCCACTGCAACCTCAACATAGGGACTCGGCCCAAACCAGTTCTTCTTGTTCTCCTTCAGTTTCGCAGCAAGGACTGCAGGTGAGGGACGAGGAACAGGTTCAGTGATCACTGATAACAGTAGGTGGGCCATTAAATGAGATCAAATAAGGAACCATCTTGTCAAGGTACGTCATCCTTTTACAGTCAGCAAACAGCGCTTACAGTCAGTTAGCACAGCAATTTAGCATACATAATGGAAAAACGCTACACGATACACTGCATTTCATCAAGACACATACTGATAACTTGAAGTTGGGCCTTCATCGTGAAGCCATCAATGGAGCCAGCAGGTTAGGTAAGCTGTCAAAAAAAACATCATTTATCTATTATTTACACATGGCAGGGTAGATTATTGAAAAGACAAAGGATTACTGTTTCTATTCACTTGGTTCGCTTAGTTGTTGGACATTAAGGCTCACCAGTAGCCTGGGCTCACCCATATCTCCTATGACACTGCACAAAATTTGGCCTTCTAGTCAGTATGGCCAAGCAGCATTTTTACTGCATTTCCTGTCCCAGAATTTCAGGCATCAATGAGAGGCGAGTTTTCACCCCAGGGTGAAGAAGGAGGGCTTAACAAGTTTACATTGAATTCTGCCACTCAGAAAGTGGTTAGTACGTGAGATTGGCCAGACTAAGCTTGTATGAGCTTTTGTCGCGAAAGCCAGGCTGGCTAACCAGGGGAAAATAGAAGCGTTTGAACAGACCTTCACAAGTTCACCAATTTATCACCCATGTTTCATAACAAGGTCATTTTTTTGTTTGACTTGTGACTTTGACTTGTAACATGGTTTGACATCATATCACAAAATCTCCTTGTTGCAAGGGCAAGGCCTCAGTATGAAACCCTAACGCCTCTATTCATTTCCAACTGTGCTCCCAGCCGGGGACTTACGAATGGCGATGGCTGTGGCACACAGCCTCATACAGCAGAAACGACAGAGCTTAACCTGAACAGGATTAGCAATGATGCAACCCTGAGGACATGGCTGCTTCTAGATGCTACTCTGACTTCTTATCTTGATGGAAAGACGAGAGCTGTTGATGCACAACACAAGCGGCGCATTCCCACTAACACTGGGCGGAACTGGATTCATTGCTAGGCCAATTGGTATGGTCCAACCAATCAGATGACATGGTGCCCATTTGGGGCTGCCCTGCTGCCGCACTGTTTAAAATGTTGTCCCATGCATAATCACCTCATGCATTATCACCTTTCTCTCTGCTTCTTTGTCAGTGGGAGAGACCAGTAAGCAGGCCTACAGTATAAACACTGGCCTACTGTTTCACTCCTGGACACTCCTGACTGCCACACATTCACATCACAGCACACACACTACTCTCCGTAAGAGTCAGACTCTTGAGCTACATAGTGTATGAGATGTGAGCAGAATCCCAAACTAGTACCACCACTGCAGAGATAGCCCTAAGATACAGTACATGAGAACATGCTGCACTGGTTGACACTATTTGGATGGGCCAAGGCAACCTACACTGCAATTCATTCACTCACGTGGCTGGTTGTTTTACATGTGAGCTTAACATTTGCCATGGACATGTTGTGTTAGGCTAACAGCATGCCATTTATTGTCTGTGACTGTAGTCAGTATAACTAATTCTCTGCCAGGGATCGAAGTCCATCAATCCAACAGGCAAATTGTCATATCTGCCATCAAAAACTTCATAACTCTGGCAAAAGCACTCAAGCAAGGAAATGTGGAATTGACTGGTTAAAAATGGGCCTTTATTCACCTCAACTATTATTACACGAAGAAGTGCCTAATCTAACTCCAGAACAAACAGTCTGTTCTTTCATCAAAAGGTAGACAGAATAAGTATCTAATTCAAGGGATCATTCGACAGAGCAAGCCTCTAATTTAAGGTTAATAATTGATTGGCATGTCAGCGAAACCAGAGCCTACCAAAGGGCATCTTACACATGCCTCTGGATATGATTGACAAACTTAAGGCCTCCACGGTCTGACAGACCAACAAGATGTATACAGTACGCTGTAATGTCCTGACCATCCCAAACACTGATAAGAAGTTGACAATGGACTTCCAAAGAATGAAGTACATCACCTGCTAGATTTCTGCCTCTTTAGGAAACACGAAATTTATGTACTTACTTTAAATAATAATAACATCAGATAAAATACAAACAGGGAAACAAGTTCACTGTTAACTGTTAACTGAAGACAGTTTTCAGGAGACAACCTGGTGTCTCACCCAACTACCCCAAGATACAGTAGCTGTTACCGTAATGTTAAGTTAATTATGCTAAGCTGCAGCGGCATTATCAACATGACATGGTGAAGACCCTCATTTAAGTTAGGTAACGTTAACAAACGTTAATCCTTCAGTTATATCATCAATGGTCTGGCGCACACAGACTTGATAAATATTAACATGTCAGATTTAATAGCTGTGTATGCGATGGTTACTTTCAGTTGCTTTACAGTGAAAACAAAAGCAAAACAATCGGAAACATTATGTGATTGTTGTGAATGCTAACGCTGGTCACGTACTGACTAGCTAGGCCTTCAGTGAAGACAAATTAGCCAACTTTAATAACTCATGCATGAAATATCGCTAACGTTAGTCAAGTTAGCGCAAGTCAGTGTTATGGCACCCAGCTATCCGCCTTAACATTACACTGGTCAAGTAAGTTAACGTGATGATAAACACTCACGTCAAATGGCCAACTTAACGTTATACAGCCATGATGGCCCGCCCTTATGCTAACGTTACTTAATTTAATATGTAGAATAATAACTAGTTAATCGTAAAGGATCCGGTGAACAGAAGTCTTACAAACAGGTATGAGGCCATCGGCCTAGCAAGGGAGTAGTTAGCTAACCGGAGTTACTTACCAGTGAACGATAACGTTAACATTTGCTATCTGTCCAGCTAACATTAGCTTTCCTCGCTTGCTACGTTGGCCAGCGAGATTTGCTGTTAAGTTAGCTGGCTAGCCAACAAGCTGGCGGACATTACTCATGGGGAACACGACTTCACTTAATACACTTGCTTATGACATATCAACATCAAATATATCCACTACCAAACACGCTCGCAAACAGTCTCGAGGTCAAATAAGGCGTTGTTTATCGGAAACGCTGTCAGCGATCTATCCGGCTACTTAATTAGCCGCGCCAGAGCGCTGTCACAGGTGCAGCTAACACTAATGTTAGCTCTATTCCTATAAATACATTTTGCTTGCCCATTATTGAACAGAATCTTACCAACTTTGATAGAATAGGTTAGATGTTTAATCCGTTAAGTCCGATGGAAAACAAGATTAGGTTCCGCTTTTTGGAGTAGTTTGTTTGCGGTCCATTTCATATCTCTGAACGCGGATCCTCCACCATGGCTGAGTGGTTGTCATGTGACAGACGAACCCACAGCACCTACAACGCAGGCAGTTGACGTTCGGCAGAGCTGAGCTCAGTTCAATTTCCTTACAATTTACTCAACACATGTTATGTAACTATATTGGCTATGACAAGCGAATGCCTACAAATATACCACATATTGAGATGATGTTTGAAGAGGTCAAGCACTACTTTTTTTTTTTTTAAAGTACTCTTTACAAATTATTGTTGTTATTGTTATTATGGCTAGGCTTAGTATAGTAGCAGCTGCCTATTGTTGTAGCCTATTAGTAGTAGGTTATGTTTATTTGTAGCCTACTTTGGCAGACACATTCATCCATAGGCCTAGGGGGTATTCCAAGAAGGAAGGTTAACAAACACTGAGTTTAAATCTGAACTCGAGGTTAGTTGAGCCCATGATGACT
>JASCQY010000232.1:14263202-14272251 GCA_030264315.1 Sardinella tawilis
ACGTACGTATGGTAAGAATTTTAAATGAGTGTGAATTGTATGTGTCGCAAAGGTGTTTTTGTGTGTGTCTGTGTGTGTGTGTGTGTGTGTTGTGGGTGTTGCCAAGGTGTTTCACAGCTCCTCTTTCATGACTCATGCTTATTTAAAGCATCTTATCTAGACCACATACACACAGACACACACACACACACACACACACACACACACACACACCTGCTTAAGAATCATTACTGAGGCTTTACTGAATGTTAATCGACCACTCCTGAGCCAATATTTTACGAGAATCTTCCACACGGTGCTTTGGAAAGAGCTGCCACCATGACATCATCAGCTAAGAGAACCTTTGACTTGTACAATAACCACCAAAGCACTCTCACAGCTAATAGTGGCTAATATTGTTAGCTAATGAACTGTGTGTGTGTGTGTGTGTGTGGGCGTGCGCACATGTGTTTTTATTACAGTTGAACAGGAGCAAATTCAGAAGAGGACTTTCACCAACTGGATCAATGCACAGCTGTCCAAGGTGAGTGAGTTTTTGTTGCACACATCAAAACACACTCACACTCCCATGTGTGTGTGCATGAGTGTGAGTGAGTGTGTGTTGGGGGGAAAGAGGTTTCAGTCCCTCCTTATGTAATGAGTTCCATTTCCAGAGTGAAAAGAGAGAGTGTCAGTGTGTGTGTGTGTGTGTGTGTGTCAGCCTGTGTGTAAATATAAAACTGTGTAACAGTTTGGTCTGGTTTGGTCCGTCAGATGGACAGCAACAGGCATCACCCCCCCTGCCCACACACACACACACACACACACACACACCACACACCCATGCACACACACTCTCTCCACACACAAAACCCACCCACATACACAAAAACTGTCTCTCTATCTCTCTCTCTCTCTCTCTCTCTCTCTCTCTCTCTCTCTCTCTCTCTCTCTCACACACACACATACGCCGATTTTTGCTTCCTCATCTCACACTCCCATGTTTCAGTATTCCAGAATGCTTATTCAAATCCTGTGGCTCCTCACACACTTTCACACACACTCGCTAGCGCATTCCCACACGCCTCATACACACACACACACACACACACACACACACACACTCGCTAGCGCGTTCTCACACGCCTCTCACACACACATGCCAGCGCGTTCCCACATGCCTTTCTGCTTTTGGAAAAGCCTCCTGCCCTGTTCCCCATGTGGCCAGGAAGGCCAGAATACAGGACATTAAAGGTGACTGTTCAACCCTACGTGGCAGAACATTAAAGGTGACTGTTCAACCTTAGGTACAGTAGCAGGACATGAAAGGTGACTGTTCAACCCTAGGTGGCAGGACGTTAAAGTTGACTCTTCCACCCTTGGGTGTCTGGACTGGGGTGAACAACCCACCAGTGACCCAAGTGAAATCAACGCAAAAGTGGCCCAAGTAGACAACTAACACCTTTAAAAAGTGGCCATTGTGATTTATTACATAATGTACAGACATAAAAAGACAAGACATTCATCAAGTGGTTAGCTACTCTACAGCCTTTCACTGGTTAGCCACTCAATGGCCTTTCAGTAGTTAGCTACCCAATAGCTTTTCACTAGTTAGCTACTTGTTAGCCTTTCACTCGTTAGCTAGCCTACTCCATTCCTCCATTCACAGGTTCCAAGCGAGCTTTTTTGCAGTGGAAAACTACATTCAAAACCAAACTGAGTAGAGTTGAGTCAAGTTGACCTGATGCCATTCAGTGGAAAACTGACTTATATGATGTTATGCAAAAAGTGATATTCTTTGAACATAGCAGAATCCAAAGAGAGGAAAGGCAATCCTCGCACTTCCCATTTGTCAGACTGTTGAAGAGTGTCAGTGCCTACAGTATGAGAACCTAAATAAAGGAGCTGATTAGCAAAGAGGCCTGCAGCTTTTTGCATACTTTTGATCTAGACCCTTCACCTTCATATTGATGTTTTCTCTGTGTGTGTGTGTGTGTGTGTGTGTGTGTGTGTGTCCCTCAGAGAAAGCCCCCGTGTGTGGTGTTGGACCTGTTCTATGACTTCAGGGATGGAGCCAGACTATTGGACCTGCTGGAGGTGATGAGTGGACAGAACCTGGTGAGAGTTTCACACACAAACACACACACACACACACACACATTTACATATTGCCTGTTACATATTGTTCATTCATATATGTATTAGTGACATCATTTCCTGTGTGTGCAGGGCCGAGAGAGGGGGCGGGGTATGTTCCAACACAGGAGTAACATTGAGACAGCGCTCTCATTCCTCAAGAAGAAATCGGTGAGACTGTGTGTATGTGTGTGTGTGTGTGTGTGTGTGTGTATGTGTGTGTGTGTATTTGTGCAATGCAGAATGCAAACTAAATACAAGTATAGTATATGTGTGTATACAGTATATGTGTATATATGTATAGTATGCAAACTAAATACAAGTATAGTATATGTGTGTATAATACAGTATATGTGTACATATGTACATGCTTGTAAACTAAATGTGTGTGTCTGATTGTGCTCCTCCTCCTCTGCGTTCTGCAGATTAAGCTGGTCAACATTAATGTCCCTGACATCATCGACGGCAAACCCTCCATCATACTGGGACTCATCTGGACCATCATCCTGCATTTCCATGTGAGACACTCACACACACACACACACACACACACACACACACACAGACACACACACACTCTAGACACAACTCTCCTTCTGCTCTCGTCTGGAATCTGTGTGTATGTGTGATATCTGGCATATATGTATGCGTGTGTATTTTGTATTTTATATGTGATACATGTTTGTGAGTGTGTGTGTGTGTGTGTGTGTGTTTCTCCTCCGTGCAGATAGAGGAGCTAGCGAGCCAACTCTCCTTCAGCTCCCGCCAGTCCAGCACGGTGTTTATGTGTGTGTGTTTGTGCAATATCTGACCTGTGTGCATGTGTGTGTGTGTGTGTGTGTGTGTGTGTAATATCTGACCTGTGTACAGTACATGTGTGTGTGTGTTTCCCCTCCATGTCTATGTGTGTGTGTTTGTGCAATATCTGACCTGTGTACATGTGTGTGTGTGTGTGTGTGTGTGTGTGTGTTTGCCCTCCATGCAGATAGAGGAGCTAGCGAGCCAACTCTCCTTCAGCTCCCGCCAGTCCAGCATGGAGTCTCTGGCCAGTTTGGACACACTAAGCTCCGCCCCTAGCAGTGCTCGCTCCTCCCCTCTGCCCCGGAGCTCAGCCCCTTCCCCCTCCCCGCTCCACCAACACTTCCGCGTCTCAGCCAAGAAGGCACTGCTGCTATGGGTCAGGGAACAGTGCCACAAGTGAGTGTGACACACACACACACACACACACACACACACGCTACTGCTATGGGTCAGGGAACAGCGCCACAAGTAAGTGTGATACACACACACACACACACACACACACACACACTACTGCCATGGGTCAGGGAACAGTGCCACAAGTGAGTGTGATACACAAACACACACACACAGACAACAGTGCCACATCAGTGTCCACATGTACACAACACATTCATACACACATACCTGGTGTGCATGCACACACACGTTTTAAAAATGATTTGCTATCCCCTCTCCCTTTCTCTCCCTCCCCCTCTCTCTCTCCCTCTCACAGATACACAGCGAAACACACACACACACACACACACACACACACACACACACACACACACACACACACACACATAAAAGCACAGAGACCAGCCCTGGAGAAAGAACACTAAAATATTCAGAGTGAAATTGATTGCTTAATGCAAGCTGAGTTGCAGAGACATTGTTAATATCCCATTTGAATCAGTGCTACTTGAGTTGAGCTCATATCTACAGCACACAAATATCTCTATTTTTTTTCTAAAAGCACTGCCACATTCAAAGCACTGGTTTCATTTTTTAACACCAGTAAATACAGCAAAATCCTTAAAAATTGAAGAAAATATAACACAACATTCCCACTGTAGGCTGATTTCATGTTGATGGAATGCGTTCAAAATGCATTTAGCATTTGTGTTAAGCAAAGCCTTCACTGTGATGTATATGAGCTGAATTTGATTTCTTTTTCTCTGTTTTTTGGACATTTTGCTGATTGGCATATTTGCGTGAGTGCGGCTCAGACTCATGAATATCACACACACAGACTGCGACGGGGGAAGAGGCTCTGCCACGCTGGAGATAATGTGCATAATTGCTGTTTTTTTAGGGCTTTAAAATGAAACAAAAGCAAAAAAGAAAAACACTGAAACAATGCGAGCAGGTTCATAAAGACTTCGCCGAGGCAACGAATGGACAAATGCTGTGTGTTCCATGTGTGCTTTTGGTAACAGGTAGTTCTAGAGGCAAAACACCACAAAGATGTGAGAACAGCGAAAGAGAGCTTGAGAAAAACAAAAGTACATACTGTCGTTATAAAACATTTTTTTTGCTGTTGTTGTTGCTGTATTTGCAATTTTGCTTCAAATTGGCATGCGCACACACAGAAAAAGAGGAAAAAAACAGACCAGCGTGGCCTACAGTAGGCTAAGTGTATTTAGCATTCACACCACATACTGAGCAACATGCTGCACTGCACGCAGCAGAGAGCAAATATGGTTGCGGAGAAAAAGCCATTTGACTGAGTCTCAGGCCAACTGCTTCCAACAAACCCAAACTCAATCTGGAGAAGCATGTGATGCCGTCCGGCACAGAGCGCCAGCGCTGGTGTGCGCCACGCCACTCGTGCCACTCGTGCCACTCGCCTGCATGCCTGCAACACTCCGCATGGAGCACAGGCCACTGCAGTACTGCATGCAGTACACTAGCAGGCTAGCACCACCAAACGGAAAAGTCCAAAAGATAGCTTGCTGTTTCTGCTCAGTAAAAATAGCCTGAAGGGTCATTAGGATATTCATCTGGTCATCAGTTGCCTCCATTCATTTTATACCAGTTTATGCTTGTATTCTGTTCCCAACTGCAAGATGGCCACTGTTTGCTCAGAGAAGAAGCACTGTCCACAAAGCTCGACTCAGAAACACAATGCAAGTGTGGCTTGACTGCATGTGTTGGTAGAGTAGACTAAATAAATAAATCCACTTTTGTTAGCGCAGACAATGAGTTCATTATGCTAGGATAGCCTGGTATAGAATGTTTATGTCCGACGCAGGCAGCAGCTGCCCAGGCACCAGCACACTGTCTGCCTGTCTGTGCTGTGCACTAGAGGTGGACACACTTATGCATCTGCCTCTGCCGTATGCCGTTTGTCACCTACACAACACAACGTCACCTACAGCACATTCAATACTGGATCCAATCTGCCCTGTTTGCATTTTCATTCCCCGGGGTCACGGCAAAACATATTCAGTGAGCCTGCTGATTGCTCATGAATGGCTGTATGTTTTGTCATAAAGATTTACATAAATTAAATTCATTACATGTAATGAGAAACTTTCCCTGCATTCCTGCTAGTAAAGTAGTGTTGTGTGTTTCACCACGGGCACTAACAGGGTTTCTGTGGCGCTATGGAGCACTGCAGTGTGGTACAGTATGGTAGGCATGACAACCAACTACACGTTCTTTATACGGCATGTATGCGCCAAAAAGCAGGTGAATCATGCTATATTTCTGGGGCATATTTGAAGCTCGACATATGGAGCACATCCCATAATAAAGAAACACTAATTTAAAACGAGTCTTAACGGTGAATGTCGCCGTGGAGAAAGCTGCCTCTCCAGAGTCTTGCCCTCGTAGCAGAGATGAGCGGCGAAGTCTGTTTTGTAAAACAATGTAATTTCAGACATCATGTAAGTTGATTTGCTCTTTTCACTTTCCAATCCAATTAAGGGGGGAGGAGTGGCGATAATGAAGGATTCTTAGCGGCTTGTGCATTACTGAAACATTCACATTCAATTTGGACTGACAGCCTCAGTAGAAAGGGAGACTGAGGGACAAGGCCGAGTAATTGGATTTTGAGGACAATAACATAAAGGGAGCAGAGACAATTTAGGTTGAGTTCTTAAAGCAAGAAGAGGAAAAAGAATGGAAACAAACAGGGGGGTGGGGTGGGGTGGGGTGGGGTGGGGGCTGATGATTGTCTGAAAAGAAGATGCAAATGCATGTTGGGGGGGGGGGGGGGGCAGACTGATTTCGGGAGTGACTTTGACAAGGTTTGGAGACTGTCACACGCACTCATCACCACACACTCACCTCTAAGCCTGCTCTAAGCCCTGAATGCCCTGACACACCATGCCATCACTGGCAGCCCACCAAAATAAAAGTCCCGTCACACCAGTACCTTAGAGTGGTAATCTGTTTCCTCTTCCTGGGCGGAGCTTGAGGGGGAGGGCGTGGCTGATTTACTTCCTGGTGGAGAGGGGGAACCATGGGGGAGGCCACCTCGGCCAATCTGAGAGCTGAGCTGGGACAGAGCGCTCATGGGGTGGGGCAGTATCCTAGGAGGCCTGCTTAGCAAGGGAGGAGGGTGGGCAGAGTGATAATGGGGGCGCTCCTGGCCAGACAGCTCCTGGATCTGGGATAAGAGAAGAAGACCAGTCTTTACCACTCAGCTAAGCCTTTTGCCTCTGTTGCACTGCTACAATCACCCAACTCACAGAAATGCTGCTCTTAGGTCAGACAGCATTCCCAACAGGTCTGTTCCTACAGACAATGGGCCAATCAGTAGATGGATAGGACAGATTTTTATGGTTAATATTTTGTTTCACTGTAAAATCATGTTAGAAGCAGGACTTTTCTGCTGCCACAATCAAAACACTGTCAGTTTATGAGCATTTCTTGTCTTTCCTGTCAACTGCTTCTGTCTGAGTTCATGAAGGCACACTACCCTCTCGCTGATAATTATTGGGTCGCCAGTGAGGTCAGGGACAGGTCTAAATCGGGAGGCTTTCAGCATACTACTTATCTAATGGTTCAAGCTTACAAGAAGGAAAAAAAACCAGACGCTAAAGCAGATGACAAATTAGACTTTCATTGGTCAACCCTTTACAGATACACATCTCCAGGGCGTCACCCATGTGACCGCATGGCAACTTCTCAACCCCGCTGTGGCTGAGCTACTGTGCAGATTTACCCCAGAGGGCAAATATGCCACCAGGCAATTAGCTTGGTCAGTCAGGGCATAGACTTGCACAAAAAAGAAAGAACACACACACAGACACACAAAGAAACACACACACACACACACACACACACACACACACACTCACACACTCGCACACTAAACAATGCTAAACTCTGGAGACAAACACTGGGGCACTGTGTTTCAATGAACAAGACAAAGTGCTAATTGGAATTACTAAGAACCAAACAAATATCCCTTTAATTCTCCTCTCGGCACACAACTCCCACCGAGCTTCTCTTGGTGGCGCCTAGTTGACAGTGTGCACATTAGAAACCCTGTAGACTTAATATTTCATCATCGCCTCATCAGCAGCGCAACTCATCAAAAGCATCTTCTCAAGCAGCTCAGTGTCCACAGATGTAAATTGCTAGATTAATCTACACATAAATAAGAATATTTAGTGTGCTTTGCCGGTCTAGGAGGAAGTAGCAGAAGACTACGAAGAGAGGGGAAAAAAGAAGAAAATGATGAACTAGCATTTATTGGTGTTGTTAAAGATTCATGCGCTGAATTATACATTACACATTAAGTTTGTGCTTGAAAATGATTCATGAGGATGGAGGCCTAGTTGAGAAAGATCAGGATAAACGCCGGACCCAGCCCTGTGATCAAGCAGTGGGGCTGTAATCGCACTAATTAGCCTTAGAAGACTGGCAGAGAGTTTGGGATGTGTATGTGTGAGTACGGGTGTGTACAGTATGTGTGTGTGTGTGTGTATGTGTTTACTGTGTAACAACGGGCTGCTCTCTCCCTGAACAAAAGCATTCCTATTATTCCTGCCTTTCACATATTCACACAGACCTTCCCATCAGCACCCATCCCCCATCCCCCTCACATCATATTTCAAAAACACCATCACTTCCATTTTCAAACATGGAGAAATAGCTTCAATCTTTAAAAAAAGAGGGGGGGGGGGTGAATGAGAAGAGAGGTGGTGGGGGTGGGGGGTGGTGAAAAAAAAAATCCATTAATTTTCCATTTTGTGTGGAGTTGCTCTTTAAGGGTCCTTCCAAAGCAAGAAGCATTGAAAAACCAATTAATCAAACATGAATGGCCTATCATAGCCTCAGCAGCCCCATTTCCATAGCAACAGCCTCTGGGTAGAACCATCACCCGGCTCTTTAATCCGGGCACACTATGTTTCTTCTAAACAACACAAAAGACAAGAGAGGAGAGGAGAGGATGAGTGGAGGAGAGGAGAGGATGAGAGGAGGAGAGGAGGAGAGGATGAGGAGGAGAGGATGAGAGGAGGAGAGGAGGAGAGGAGGAGAGGAGAGCGGAACAGAAGGATGCAGAGGAGGCAAGGTGCATTTGCACATAGACGCTTGCTAATAACTACTGATTGGATGAGTTCTTTGGACAAAAAGGCATTATAACCTTAATCCAAAACTAATGGCCAAGCAGACTGACTCATCTCTCTCTCTCTTTCTCTCTCTCTCTAGCTATCTCTCTTCATCTCTCTCTCTCCCTCTCTCTCTCACACACACACATTGCCTTTGCCTGGTCTCTCTGTCTCTGGTCTTTAAAATAAAAATCTGAATAATTGATGTTGTTTGTTGCAGTTGTGGCAGGGCTGCCTGCGTGTCCTGATGTGAATGTTGTATATGATTTCAATAGCATTACTGTCGGAGTGACGGCCGCTTCCTTTGTTCCTCTCCCTCCTTCACAGCCAAAAAAACGCTTGTTGACTTTTGTTGTTCTTTAAAATGTAAGATAAAAAGTGTTCTTGCTAAAAGAGTTTGGTGTCTGCCTCTTTGCGATTTCATGTTCACCGTAACATTTTTTACATGTGACCTTTCTTGGATTGGAGAATAGGAGGAACCTTTAATTTCTCATATGAGGCAAATGTTATTTGGGACTCAAATGCATGACAGCTTTGTCTGGGGTTATCTGTGTGTTCCCCCCCCCCCCCTCTTTCTCTCTCTC
>JASCQY010000232.1:14355671-14368640 GCA_030264315.1 Sardinella tawilis
CTTGACTAGTCTTACTCTTCGTCTTCCCCCTTTCTTTCTTCCTCGCTCATTCTTGACTAGTCTTACTCTTCGTCTTCAGCACCTCTGCTCAGAGGTGCTAGAGTACAGAATGTGTGCACTGTTGGCTTGTGGGTGGGGGGTTCTGAAGTGAACATTTTGAAATTGATCCGCAGGCTGATTACAGTAATACTTTGGCTCACAGTTTCTCTGTGTGAGTACACGTGGCTGGGAGCTGGTGAAAATGACATTGCATTGGACAAAATTAGATTCATACTCTTATAGAGGAAAACTTGTGAAAAAAATCATTCAGGTATTCACTGTTTGCCTTTTGAAGCAGTAGTCTAGTCAGGACTCTGTGGAACTACAGTTCATGTACATGTAGGCCTGCAGTGCTGCTCTGGAGCATCTGTGTGGCTCTGCTGGCCCTCAGTCAGAAAGTCAGGAAGCTTTGTCTGCTTCCTGCTGAAAAAAAATGCAGATTGAAAGAGCTACCATTCAGGAAGCTCATCACTTGCTCGCCTTTCGCTGAACATATTCTCAACATGTGCTCCACATTACCAGAGAGGCTGCACAGAGAATGTAAACAATTCTTGGGTTCAGTATCTTAACGTACAAGGCCTTGGTGTCAGAGTATGCTGTGCATTTCTTCTCATATGCTTCATTCAATGCTTTCCTTATGTGCATAAAAACTATTGTGTGCATTGTTGCACTAAACCTGAACTATACTGGTCTTTTTAATAGTGCTTCTGTCAACACTGTGTCTGCCTACAGAATGTGTCCATACCTATACCCCTTGTTCTCTGCTTGGGTGACTGCGTGGACTGTGTCATGTCAGAACCTGTATCCAGTGTCTACCATGAATGGCAGACGCGTCATGAATGTTCTATGTAGAGTATATGCGTTTGTTATGCAGTGACCAGCGCAGCTTGATTACCTCTGCCTGCACACCGCTCTCAATCACGTCTCCAAACTAAGATACTTGCTATTTAGATTAGGAATAAGAAATGCAGGCAAGCTTGCTTACGCGTAATAAGGGTGACATTTAAAATCAAATGAGTGCACTTCACTTGCTGAAGTGTAGAATTTTCCCTCAACAAAAGAATTGACTCTGAGCCAGTGAAATGACTTAGATCAGCAGTTTGGTTATCATCAGGCGTTCTGCCATTTTACATTTCACTTTCATCTCCACAGCTCGAGCTAAAAGAGAGAGAGAGAGAGAGAGAGAGAAAAAACGGCACTGTCAACTCTAGCAAATGCTGGGCGTTTTAGGGCTCTGAAAATTGAAAGCCCTGTTGGGAAAGATGTGCATTTTTTCCCCCTGTGCTCCAAGCTCATACGTCCACGCTGCACATAAGCATCACACAACCAGTGATCCCTGTTTCATCTTCCTGTGTTGCACAGATGCAATGAAAAGAGGGGGGATGGGTGAATAGAATGATTGAGGAAAAGGAAGCAGAGGTAGAATAAAAGATTGAGGGGAGAGAGAGAGAGAGAGAGAAAGAGAGAGAGAGAGATGGCCTTTGACTGGATTTAGGAGACTGCAGCATTTTCATTTGCAAGCTGCCCGACTTCACAACTCTCTCATATCTTAAAAGGGCCGACCTAATTGATTAATGTTTCCACTCTTGTTGGGGATGGATGTCATTTGAACTGCGTGTGCTTTTCAATATCCAGCGCAAAGACTCTGTGTTTTTATTGGGCGTGGGATGGCAGCAGTGGATGTGAACATAACATAAAGAGTGAATGTTCATCTCTGCTGAATGAGGCAAAATTGAACTGTGCTGCAGCATGAGCATATGGCCACCTGAAGGGCAAGCAGAGTGAGCTTAAGACTTATCTGTGCACATGCATCTTTGCTTATCTCCATGATCAGTAATGCACACTCTAATATCTGGAATACAGTGACTTACTTGCAGGCCCCAAAATACACATGCATACAGTATGTAGCGGTTGAGTCAGAAGCCTTCAATATGACTGTGCATTTTCAATAAAAGACAAATTCACTCAAAACACTGGAATTCAGTTGTCATGTTTAAAAAGTCCCAAATGTAACTGTCATGAATCAAAACAAACCAACCCAACCATTAAACGCATGCAAAACAGATTTTAGGTAGAATTTCAGCAGCTTGTACAGTCAAAAGCAACCACCTAGAAACATTAAAAAAGAAACCTATCTAACGATTTGGAGAGGAAAGATAGTCTACAGTATGTTTTCATAACAAAGCCGTGGACTGAAAATCAATTAGCAGTAGTTTTCTTGAAAGTCTAAAAAAGTGTAAAATTGAAATATGCTCCTCCAGTAGGTCTATGTTGCTAATTTTGCAACACTGTTTATTGCTTATAATTAACTAACATGACAGAAACATTGTTTACTCAAAGTCAAAACAAAATTCATTTGCTAGAGCTAAAGATTAATGTAATTAAACTTCTATCTATAAAAACAACATTGACTGAAAACACAACAAAAGCTGAAAGTTGTTTTTTATGTTAGCAAGAATGACCTCACTCAAGTCAAAGCGTCAATCAATCAAACCTGACATGTTACTTAATATAGCCTACACATCCCTGAAACTACACTACAACTCACATTGTATTCTGTTACATAAACACACATGATTATGGGTCATTTCATAACACAGGTGCCAAGTGTCAAACATAAAGCAAAATAAACATTTTCTGTCTTTTTGCAGTGCTGCAGAGCTATTTGCGTACATCAAAAATGTTAAAACAGCAGACATTGCAGTGTATTCTAAACAAATGTTTTCCTGTAGTTGAAGCTCTGTTGTGTGTTGCTGTTGTTGTTTTGTGCCGCGCCAGTTTCTCTTTTTCATGCTGAGATGTTCCGGCAATGTACAAGTTGTTGTAATAACTAGAAAATGTTGTGCTCAACAGTTTGTTGTTAATGCAGGACTATGAGCACAGCAACATCTGTCGAGAGATTGTTTTTATGGAACAACACTTGCATGTACTATGAATTGAGCCTATCAGGGCATGGTACATATTTTTCACTCATCCACATGTGTTTAGCTTGCTGTCCTTATCTGTGTGCTTCTACTCTTTCTATGCATTGAATTTAGGTCACGGTGAAGGATAATCTTGGACTAATCAGGTCCAAAGCTATGAACTAATAACTTATGCAAACAGTATGTGCCAGCCTATTCACTTCATTTAGACTAGTCAGTGTGTATGAATCCTGATACACACCAAGAGAATAGAGCCCAGAGCAACGATATAATACTTCACATTAGAATTTTGTAGGAAAAAAGATGTAGAAATGGTTCAAAGAGAAGGCCTTGTTAGACCAAAATGAATTTGGCCTGCCAGTCAGGTAGCTCTGTGGAGAGGGTTGACAATGAAGAGGGAGGTGCTTGGGTTTGAAATCAGACAGCAGCAGCATGGATGCTGTCAAGGAGCTTGGAGAGATGCCTCAGATCCATTTTATCAGACCTTGTGAAGATGAAGTCAAGGCAAATAGAAAATCACATTCAGTAGGCTTTTTTATTTGCTAGAATAAGGATGATGTTGCTGATGGCTTTAATAGATTTGATAAATGTAATTGACTAAAAGTCACTGATCAGCCTTGGTTTTGAGGGCAACACTGGGTTTTGGTCTCTTCTAAAATCTATTATGTACTCTTTGCGGATGATGTGAGCATTGACTCGAGTGAATAATATAGCCTATAGCACATTTATAACAAGGCCATTCTGTGGGAATTGCCCACAATGCCAGTGAAGGCTCATGGTGCAGTTTTTGTATGTGACGTGAGCCATTGCGTGAAATGTTTCGTAGCATTTTAACATGTAAGTTCTACAAATAGCAAAAGCCCACATTTCACATCATCACTCATGTCATACAAACACCATGACATTTTACTGCCATTATGGACGGGACAAAAATCATGTATTTTTCTGTAGAAAAGATAATATTGTCTTCAGGTCAAAATAAGCATAGCGGAATATACCTACAGTACACAAACATTCCAGTTTTGTTGCATAGAGCTGCCAGCTGCGTAGTCGCACCCTCAGAACTCTGCCCTTGCAAGAGTGCGCTCTGTCCTGGCCTGTGTGTGGGCTACTGCCATGGAGGCTACAGCAGAGGGAGATGGCATGAGGCGCTGCGGCTCAGAGCACCACGACAAGTGAGACTGTGTTTGGAGCCCAATGCCGGGACGCTTTGGCCCCTCAGCTACTGCATGTCTGCACTGGAGTGGCATTTCTGCCAACCCCTTCTTCTCTACTTTGCTTTGGAGCACAGCGGGAGTTTGTGGAAAGTGAAAATGGTGTTGAGCACAGCTCTGCTGAAATAAATACGAGAGCGCATTAATACAAGATACTAAATCTCATCATGATTACTTGCCCTTTCTGGGTTTTTGACAGCAGCAGAAATATTTATACATCACAGTGCTTCTCTAGGCATTTTCAGTTGTGCATCAGAATCTGCACAGAGAAAGCACAACAATCTTGACCTTTAGCAAACATGGCGTATTACATGCGAAAGGTCAGCCAGGAGGAGAAAAGCCCCAAAAATAATAAAAAAGGCAAACTGCAAAGCAACAGACACATTTCAAGAGAAGCGACTATGGCGAGCGAAATGACACGATACCAGTCCAGTGTGCTAGCGTAGCCATTTGGGGTTTACCTCTGGCCTGTGAGGAGAGTGGAGCCACGCGCCCGGCTGCTGAGCTGTTTCTGTTGGGTGAGGATGCCTCTCCGTTCTAAGACTGTAGCCTTGATAAATTCAATTGTCTGATTAGTTTGATAAGTTATGATTGTCAGAGCCTCAGGGTGTCTCCCTGTTTCATGGCTTCATCTTGATTATTTAAAAAGCTTATCACTGGAAAGGGAAACTAGGTCAGCAAGCTTTTTTTTTCCTTCCGTTAAATCCTTTATCTGTTCTTGTTGAGTAAGAACACTGTAGAAGCAATCTGCATGTTAAAATCTCTCCTATAGAGCAATATATGCGCAATACAGCCCACAGCTCTCAGACCTGCCACTACATTCACCACTCTGCCTGTACACATGCCTTCTAAGTGACATCACATATGGGTCTCTTTCCTTGCTTTGGGTTCTTTGAGGAGACGTGTTTTCATTGGCTCTTCAGTACAGTAAGACTCCCATTGTTAGTAGGCCTACACCACCAAATCTCCAAAAATGCCACATATTACTGAGCATTTTGTGATATTTTGTTTAAAGCCCTTTAGTAAATATATCAAAATATCAGCTCAATCTGTTGAAAGGACCAAAAACTCATTTCATGAAGTTTTCTTT
This sequence comes from Sardinella tawilis, assembly GCA_030264315.1. NCBI lineage: Eukaryota > Metazoa > Chordata > Actinopteri > Clupeiformes > Clupeidae > Sardinella > Sardinella tawilis. The sequence goes on from JASCQY010000232.1 coordinate 14,360,939, forward strand.
GGAGATGACATGCCTGAATCCATTCCAAAAATCTATGTTGAGGTCCTTGAAAAAAAGAATTGTGATATTTGTAATTCATTTACAGTGAAAATAGATGGGAGTTGCCTGCAATAAATCAAATTAAACACAGATATTTCAGATTGGATTGCCGGTAAATTGAATTTTAAGCTTCCAAAAAACAAGGAATTTAATCACATTCTACCCTGGAAATATCAGAGGGGAAAAAAATGACAAACATTCCCGATACTCTTATCTTCGAAGTCTGATTTAAATGCATCCAGTATGTTAAAGCACACGAGTATGAGGCCAATGCTGGTGGGCCGTATATTGAAGAATGTCAGGTAGAAGACAAATAACAGAGTCCTGGGAAAAGAATATGCCAAGCATGCCTGATCTTCCTCAAGGAAATGAGCCGTGTTGAATGTGGGTTACTCCAGCCTCTGACTCAAGCTGTGGGAGATGGCCAGAGTCGGCCATGTTGATAAATAAACAGTGACTGTCCTTTCCCTTCCCTTCTCTCAGACCAGTTTAGCTAATGCACACACAGATGCCTGTAATGCCTCCTGTGTCCTTGTGTGTGTGTGTGTGTGTGTGTGTGTGTAACCAACAAAAGGACATAGAGCAACAGTGGCATAGCACTTCCACGGCCTGTCGCTAGACACCTCACTAAAACTAATAATCTAAATGTGGAGCTCAGTGAAGGATCATGGGAATTTGGAGTCACTCAGACTGATTGGCCCTATCATTACTATGCTAGGGGAAGGAAGCAGTGTGCCTCTGTGGGGCTGTTTTCATATAACCTTGACTGGACAGTGGAGGCGTTCCAAAACAGTAGCAGCAAACAATGTACAAGCATATTTCTTACTCTTGCCCCTTCAAAGGGTATATTATTAGCCCTGGCTAGCCCTCATCGCAGCCTCTGCATTGTTGTTTGGTATTTAAGGGGTTTTACTAGTTGTTGTCGTGTACGTATTTTAATAGTTGTTGTCGTGTACGTATTTTAATAGTTGTTGTCGGCTCCTTGTTTACGAGGATTAAACAAGAGTGTATGAAGACTGCAGAGTTAGAATCAGAGAGCAAAGTTATGACGGCTATACTGCTCTGCTGAATTACACATACTGCACACACTAGACTAGACACAGAATAGAATGTGTAGCAGCGTAAAGAATGTTTGCTTGTGAGGACATGATGTTGGGACAATAACATGCAGTCACTATTCAGAGAGTGGAAAAAACATTTCATGAATTTGACACTGACAAAGTCTCTCTCTCTCTCTCTCTCTCTCTCTCTCTCTCTCTCTCTCGCGCGCGCGCGCGCTCAGGACACAATGAAAAAGGGAGAAAAAGCAGGCTCTCACCACCCCTTTTGGATTTTCAAGGCATGCCATTTGGGTTATGTAATAGTCTGACAATGTTCCAACAGCTCAGCCAGTTATACTGTATATAGAATGACAGATTTATCTTGACAACATCTCATATCTCTGTGCTTTTGCTGAAAATGGAACAGTGGTCAGAAAACCCCAGCACAACACCTAACGTGACGATCTTACAATCTCTCCAAGCAAGTGCAATACAGCACGGAAATTCTAAGAAATCCACGCAGGGTTAAACATTAGAATAAATTTCATTCCATTACCAAACCAGAATTAACAATGAACAAATCATTACCTAATCACAATTCCAAAATATATAAATGTTTATGCAAGATACTAATGTGATTTTTACAGTATATTTCCAAATGATTTTTACTGTCTTTTCAGGAATCATAAACAAATGATGTGTTGTACAGCACTAGTCCATATAAACAAATAATTTTTCATAACTAAGAATGTTTTGTTAATGATAATGAAAAATATCATTTATAAGTTATTATAAATTGTCACCAAATCCAGTCGTCTTCTACATGGACTGAAATCCTTACGCATGACGTACAGTCTCATAGCACATGCATTTATGTGCAGTCCCACCGAACCTGGAAAGTTTTTATCTCGGCTAAGGTTGTTCAAAATGTCCTTAAACTTCTGAAGGGAAACTTTCTTTTCACCCATGGTAATCAATGATCAAGTTGTTTTCTTTCAGGTAAAACATTTGTGCGTGTCAGTGTGGATCTCGAATATTAGATAAATGAAAGCGACCTACAGATTTTCACCATCTAGTAAAGTTACATAAGCCACTTTCAGCTCATGACACACTTAAATAAGCAAAGGTTATGTAACCCTTTAACTGTGCCTCTACCATTGAATCGCAGCGCAAATTAAGTAGGTGTACAGGAATTTACAAGTGAGGCACAAACATTGTACCAGATTCCTGCCTTTGTTCAGGCCGTGCATTAAGATGTTTTCACATTAGAAGAAATAAGGCACAGCTGTAGAGCGTTTCCTCCCTTACGGGTGACTCACAGGAAGCTGAAGAAAAGTGAAAAATAAGACACAACCACCAAACAGCTCTGCACTCAAAGCACAACAACACAAAAGCACACATGGCTAGAAAATTGTGTGTTTTTTTCTCCATATATGTCTCAAATATGGGGGGGGGGGGGGGACAGAAAATGCAGAGTGTGAGAGGAGTGGATAAGTGAATTGAAGGGAGAGTTAGGAAGTGTTATTTTCTATCTTCTACCCAAATGTGTAATAGTTCCTGCTGATGCCTTCCAAAAGCAGAGGCACTGTATGTATTTGAGCTGCTCATGGCCCCATTAATACTTGAAGAGTAACACGGCTTTTTATCAGAAGTACATTTTTCCCATTTCTTTCTGAGCTCTTGATGTAAGCTGTGTGTCAGTGTGCGTTACAGCATTTTCCTTTTATCTCACATGATTATATTACCACATTCTCTCTCTCCCTCTCCCTCTCTCTTTCTCTCTTCTCTCTCTCTCTCTTCTTTCTTTAATGGTTCAAAAATAGTTGTGCTCTCAGTCAGCCCCTCTCAGAAAGCCACGGCTTTGCAGCTCCCCCACATTGCACATGAACCCAAATCAGTCATGGCTTCAGCCAAAGCAACAGCCAGCACAGGGAAAGAGAGACGTATAGAACAGTGGCAAAAAATAATATGGTAATTTCTCAAGCATTAAAGCAGAAGTCTGGGGTGGTAATTCAATAGAGACAGCAGTATTTCATAGATAAATTGTGTTCTAAAGGCAGGAGGGGAATATGGAATAATCTTAAGGTCAGACAGTTTGTGAATTGATGGGAAAACATTACCAGTCCTTCAATTGCTAAATCTATGGTCTGTGGAAAAGAGCCCCGTGAAAGAGCTGACATTAAATATTTATCACAAATAGCTATATTTATCATAAATATTCATAAACCAAGTCTGTTATTTTTCAGACTGTGGAACATAACATACTGCAATTATAGCACAGTCAAGTTGAAGGAGACTATTAACTCTTTGGAGAGCATTTCTTTCAGCGGGCACAGAGTCTGGAGAGAAATACCTTGTTTGTTAGCTGCTTATTTATGTTCATCAAAGTTTGCCTCTCTCTTTTAGAGGAAGACTCGTCAATCCACTGTGTTGTATACAGTATGTGTGCAATCTTTTGAACAAGCAGTCTCTGCATGGCGCTGAATTTGAATAAAACAAGTATACATGTAGCCTACATTTTGATAAACTAAAATATGTCATCCTCTAATACAGGAGGGCAGTTTTGCAGTGTGGAAACTGTTCTTGATGAACTATACTCCTGAGTGTAAAAACGACATGAAAAACATTGAGGATATGACTCAAGACACATTCTCTATAGTGTGAACAAAGAATGTAAACACAGTTCTATTTTGTATTTCGAAAATAAAATGAAAAAATGTGAAGAACGTCAGCTACTGTAGCTGTTGTTGATTCTTCCCTCCCCCACTCTCTCAGTTTACCCCGGCCCTCCACCCTCTCCTCTCCTCTTTCTATCACTAGTGCTGTTTCTCCCTCTCTTTCTGCTGCACCCTATCTTCCCTCCCCCTCTCAGTAACAACCCCCCCCCCTCTCTCCATCTCACCCTCTACAACACAGTGTTCCATCCCCCCTCTCAATAACATCCTTTCTCTCTCTCTCTCTCTCTCTCTCTCTCTCTCTCTACAACAGTCTTCCATCCCCCTCTAAATAACATTCTCTCTCTCTCTCTCTCTCTCTCTCTCTCTCTCTCTCTCTCTACAACAGTCTTCCATCCCCCTCTAAATAACATTCTCTCTCTCTCTCTCTCTCTCCCTCTCTCTCTCTCTCTCTCCCTGCTCATCCACCAGAGATTAAAGAGCTGCTTGTCTGATCATTAGTGATGGTATTAAGATAAAGAAAGCATATCTCTCACATTGTTTTCAGCATTAGAGTCTGTACTCACTGAGGTAATCATATAGATGCACAGCCTTGCACAGAATCCAGAAGCGAATGAATCGTACATCACATTAAACAGAAATGGGAAAGCAGAGAATAGCTTTCGTTCGTCACTCCACGGTTATATAAGGTGCTTTTGTTGCATCCACAAAATAAATGCACATAACCCAAAACAAAATGTCTGACTTGGTGGAAAATAAACATGGAATTGAAATGAGTCGGGCACAGCTGTCCAGTGCTTTTAGTCTTTTATCTCTCACAGTAATGTGCACAGGTGCTGCTTAATTCAATTGGAAAACGTTGCCATGGTTTTACATTAATATGTTTCCATGTTACCCGCACAACTGTTGTCATGGTGATGATAGGACTTATTTAAGCTGGAACGGGAGTCTGATTCAAAAGGCGCATGGGTGTGTGTTTTCATTGTTTCTCATTTAATTTAGATTTGTTTTTATCCATGACAGTGAATGAAATAAAAGTGATACAAATGCAGTTCTTTTGTGCTTCATTAGAAAGAGGAGAAACAGACTGTGAGATCATGAAATAGCTTTGAGCAAACAGCCACAGTGCCTCCCACAACCTGCACCTCTGGACTGCAGCTTTCTCCAAATGACAGCAAGCAAAAGCCTGATGAATATTTACCCATTAAAGTCAAAGGTTTACTAATTTCTGAAAAGTGTCCATAAACTGTGAGAATGAAATGTTTGGTGGGATTGAGATATGCTGTCTGCACCTTTGCTGTGCCTCATCAGGGATGGCAGCCAATCACAGAGCTGGTGGATAGACGGCTTTTTAAACAATCTTACCTTTCCCATTTCAAAAGTCAATAGGAATTGTCTCACATTAAATGTCAGTGTACCTTAATGGTACATCAAACCAAAAGAAACCCAATATACCATCAGTGTATAATAGACTTCCTTGATTACAGTGGCGAGGGTGAAAGAAATGAGATGGAATCAGACCCAATCAAAAATATCACACTCCTATTTCATTACAGCCTTCTCCTCCGCCTTCCCACAATGCACCTGGAGTGCACTTCCTTTATTGTTGGCTGTGCATGACCTTATCACTGCCATGCATGTTTGGCAGATCAGGAACATTAAGGATGCTCGGTGAGAGAGAGAGAGAGAGAGAGAGAGAGAGAGAGAGAGAGAGAGAGAGAGAGAGAGAGAGAATGTCTCCCTGCAGTAGTCCCCCTGTGCATGCTCCAGTGCTGTGGGTGATTGGCCGTGTTGGGGATGCAGAGGTAGGCTAAGAGGAGTGTGCTAGCTGCGGCGGTGTGTTAGCTGAGCTAGGGGAGGGGAATGCAATCACATGGCTTTGTGGGAGCGTCAGCCCGGCATTATGTGTCTGCCTGACTGAAAGGGCCATAATTGACATCCTTTCATATCTACCAATATAGGAAATCTCTACTGTAATTATGCCAAAGATTACTCTCCCTTCAAGAGCAAAACATGTATGTGATGCATTCATTCGCCACTCAAATTTCTCTCTCAAATCTCCTCCTTATATTTAGTCTTAAAATCCATTTGGCAGTCACATATACATCTGTATATCAGTGGGGAAATAAGCACATTTGTTTGCAACTTCTCTAAAATCATCTGCGAGCAGCTTTCTGAAATTGGAGGAACCGAGCTTCCAGTGTTTTCAAATCCACAGCATCTCAGTCTTATTTGCATAGAGTGCAAAGTCTGAAGTGACTTCATTTATGTCTATCTGATAATTGCTCACTTTAAAATAGCCTGCAGAGGGTAATGTATTGATTTCAGTGCAAAGCTGCACCTTTGCGTGACTCTAAAGCAGGCTTACAGCACAAATAGCTAATGCTCCCCTCTTTCTTCATTTCCAAAGGGGGTTTATAACTGTGGCTTAAATAATGCATTTTGGGGTCACATGTGATTGTCTCAAGAAGTTAGGCCTATAAAATGGAGAAATTATGGTATTAAAGGTGCCCTATGAGATGTTGCCTGGTTTTTAGTGCAATTTCATTTTTGTCTCAAAGCTTAGGCATCTCCCCTTGATCAGCTTGCTACCAGCCCCCTGAATACTTTGTGAAAAAGCCCCATCTCTGGAGACAACACAGGGGCTGTAAACGTCAAACAAACACTAGGGGGCAAAGGCTCTGCACCAAAACAACCCACCGTTCAGCCAAACACCAACAAGATGGTAAGGGGACGGGTGGGGGTTAGTGAGCATGCACATATGGGTGGGGGGCAGTGAGCAAAGTTGATTTAGTAACATGAATTTAAGAGTAGCATTTTGTTTGTTTTTGTCTGTGTTTACGTAGAATGCCAACAGAAGTGACATCATGCAGGATCTCATAGTGCACATTTAAGTCTCTGTGGGCAAAAGCTGCAGAATAAAAGGATTTGGCCCCTGGTTTCCAAACCCTTAACATAATGATCATTGTTGAATTACCATTGAGAGCCAAAGTTGATTTGGGACATCTGAGGTACTTGCTATCATTTTGCAGTATCTCTCGATTACATAATAGACAAGAACAGTCCACATGTCCAAAGCATGCAGTGTAAAATGGTACCGGTAGTGTGGTGATTGATGTATAAGACTTGTCACCACTGTTGGGGAAGTTACTTTAGAAATGTAATGTGTAACAGTTACAAGTTACCCTATCTGAAATGTAATAGTAGTGTAACTATTTCAATTACTTTAGCAAAGTAGTGTAACTAATTACTTTTCGATTACTTTTCTACATTTCGAATGAATTTTCTCAACTGTCAACCAGGAAAAAAAGGCTATGGAGTCAATCAGCCCATATCCCTAGTCTTTGAGGCTGCCGAGCACTGCTGACAGCAATAAGTACAACATAGACAGAATTTACAAACCAGTTAACGCTAATGTGGTCTACTGTACCATTTAGACACATCAAAGAAATAGCTGTAAAATGGGGAATGTAATGCAAAAGAAAAGAACGGCAAAACAAAACTAATATTATTAAAAACAGCCATTTTTTTTTGCAGAAGCTATTCAGATGTAACTTAAATTGTAATTCTGAATATTTTCCAAAGTACCTGTAATTTAATCACATCTTTTTTCAGAGTAATGTACTGTTACATTTATTTTGTAATTAAATTACGTAATTTCGTGACATGTAACTCATTACTCCCCAACAGTGCTTGTCGTTGGAGAATAAGGCACTGTCCAAATGGATATCTACATCCTCTTTCAAAGCAACACGATGAAGTTTTGGTGTAAAAGTAGTGGGGAGAACCAGGACAAATGAAACACTTTTTAATGAAATCAATGTAATCAATGTATATTCTACACACATTGCTACTGAGCTGTGACACTGATACAGAGCCGTAGCAACAGGACAGGCAAACCAGGCAATTGCCGGGGGCCCCGAGCTGAAGGGGGGCCCCTGAGGACGA
>JASCQY010000232.1:14398834-14406334 GCA_030264315.1 Sardinella tawilis
CCCAAAAGCATAGTTGCTAACCAGTTAGCAACCATGTTGGTTGGCAATGGAAAATTGCATTGCAACCAACATAGTAATTTACTAGTTAGCAACCATGCTTTCGGGAAACGGACGCCTGGTTACTAGTGAATAGTTGGATGCAGATCTGTGACTCTGGTGAGTTTTGGACCTCTGCTCTGGATCTCAGCTGCTGGCTTCTCCCCTCCCTGCCCCCCCCAGCAACCCAGTGGACCTGAGCAACCCGGTGATGGTGAGCTCCACGCCAAAGTTCCAGGAGCAGCTCCTGGGGGTGAGCGGGGTGCCCCAGGAGGTGGTGCAGCACCCCTGCCTCAAGCAGCTGCCCCAGATCTTCTTCCGCGCCATGAGGGGCGTCAGCTGCCTGGTGGACGCCTTCCTAGGTGAGCAAGCCTGAGCGCCACGCCTCCTCCTCAGACTCCTCCTCCTCAGCAGTCTGGGAAGGCCTGCAAACACTGGTTGAACTCCAATACGTCCCCTTAACCCTAAAGTCAAGTGCTATTGACGGTATTTAACACATGCTTCCATCCAAGGCCACACACACCTGCAGCGTGAGAGTCGGGATTTGAACATATCTGTTCCACCATGCCCATAAACCTGAACCCTCAGATTAGCCCCAAACAAGTCCGTAGGTTTAGCTTTAGGTTTTTTATTGGAATCCCCATTTGCTTGGTCAAGCCAGCTATTTTCCTGGGGTCTATCAGTCATTGACCTAAAGCATCATAGTTTGCATATGAACATAAACATCACATCACTTGACACACGCAACCATATAAAAGAAAGGAATATACATTAAGACAAATACAAATACAAAGACAAACATTCATGCAGACTATAACAAGACAGATGAAAATAGACAGGACATGCTCCTAAGCTTAAGTTCCATTAACAATAATCATTTACTATTGAAGTGGTACAAATGTTATAAATGTCAGCAAATTCCTTGAGGGTTCAGACTTTGGGCCTGGAGTTTGTAATATGCTGTATATGATATCTGTGGCTTTGTCCTGCTCTATGCTGAGAGCTTTGGGAAGCCTCCTCTGCTGACTCCGGCGGATCCAGGTGGCTCATCCCTGCTCTGTGTGTGTTTGTGTAGCCAAAAGAGGTACAGGCTGTAGGCGGTGAACGGGGCTCGCTGCTCGGACCAGAGGGAGAACGGCTCTGCTGCCACTCTAATCCCTCTGAAGGACTTGGCCTCCCCCCTCAGCCGCATCTGTTCTTGTCTGTTTGCATTTGTTTGTTTGTTTGTTTGTTTGTTTGTCAGTCTCTTCCTTCTCTGTGATGCTGAATTGGCTCAAGTGCTGATGTGTGTTCTCCTGTAGGTGTTGCAGTGCAAACTCCCCTCTTTAAGCAAGTCGAGCTCCGTGAAAAGCTGCCCTCTTATGGTACTCCACCTCCACCACCACCACCTTTAGCCCTTTGCCACCACCACCACCACCACCTTTAGCCCTTTGCCTGACCTTTCTGCCATGATTCTGCCAATCTGGGGCTATAAAGGGATTGTGTGACTGTGACTGGCTCTGTGCTATTTTGCCTACTCTTCACTGCTAGAGAATCTTAAAAATGCCCCAAAAATGAGCTACTGAATTGGCTTGGACTGCACATGTGACGCGAGATGTGAGGGAACTCTTTGGTATGTGATCCTTGCCTGCATGGCTTGTGTGCATCGCCTATGGAAACTCCTTAGAGTGGCACCAAAGAATGTCTTAGCTTGTTAACTGTTCTGTGTCTTTTGTGACCTTTTGTCTAGAGACACACACACACACACACACACACATACACACACCTGCGAGGTATATCAGCACATTCAGATCATATTTGTGGACTTTAGTCCTTTTCAGTTAAACAGTCCCTGTGGTTGACTCTTCCTGTGGTCTGTCCTCTAGCAAGAGGAAGTGTGTGTGTGTGTGTGTGTGTGTGTGTGTGTGTGTGTGTGTGTGTGGTGGGTTGTGGTGGTGAGGCTGAGTGCAGCCCTGCGGCCCCAGGTTTAGGACTGAGGCTCTACTCCACTCTGTGGCCACCAAGACAAAGCCACTAAACACCTCATCCTTCTGCTACACCATGTGGAATGCCTTTTTGACCTTTGAAAAACATGCTGGAGCCTTTAAACGTGTGTGTGTGCGTGTGTGTGTGCATGTGTGTGTGTGTGCATGCGTGTGTGCGTGTGTGTGGATGCCCTTTTTTAGACCTTCCACAGTGTTTACATGAAGTCTGCCAGGCACATCTATACATTGAGCTGTGCGGTAACATAAACAGAGGCAGGCATTTGCACACACACAAATATTTCCCTCTCCCCATGGCGCTAAGTTCTGTTTGTTGCCCACTGAGTGCCACTCCAGTCCAAATTGACCAGCTGTGCTGTAGCTGTGCCAATGTCTTTGTATGTCACATTTTACTAACTACCAATCAGCCCCCTCCCCTGTACTCACACGCTGGCATTGTCTCTGTACTGACTGTACATCGTGTGTGGATGTGTGTCCTGTAGCACGGCTCCATAGAACTTTCTTTTTCCTCTCTTTTATCTCCATCCATCCATCCATCCATGTCTCTCTCTCTCTCTCTCTCTCTCTCTCTCTCTCTCTCTCTCTCTCTCTCTCTCTCTCTGTCTTCCTTGTGTAGGATTACAAGAGCTTTCTTCCACAGGAGTGTCCCTGTCTCGGGGCTATATACGGGACAGGCTGCCCTCCATAGGTACTTTGGATGGACCAAAGCAGTAATCTTATGTGTTTCTTAATGCTTACCACCATGTTTGATTTCTCAGACACGTGGCACTGGCCTCAGTCAGGAAGCATGGTTATGTTCAGCACTCTTCTTGTTTTGTTAATGGTTACAATATTAATTCCATAGCTGGTACTCTGATATACAATATTAATTCCACAAACGACTAGTTGTTTTAGGTACTTGTTAATTATGTCCTTTCCAAATGTGTGGTGAAGTTTCTGTTTCTAAAACCCATCTTTCTTTCCAGGTGTTGCTGTATCTAGGAACAATTTCCGTGACAGGCTGCCATCTTATGGTATATTGTAGAAGTAACCCTAGCCAGCCCTGAGGGCGCTTGATGTGGATTGGTGGGTTGGCTGGGGCTGTGGAATGGTGCATGCACTATGGCAGCTGATTTTGGGCCCTGTCTGTTGAGGGGCAATTAGTCAAATGTATTTGGCCTCCCTACTGCATGTGCAGTAGGATATGCATATTCTGTCTTATTCCTCTAGAGATAAAATAGTTTAGCCATCAATATGAAGGCAGCCCCTTGTACATGTTAATAAGCTTTTAGCATCATCCTTGGTCAGAGATTTTCCTCTCCTTTTAAGTCTTGAAAACAAAAACTCTATTCTGAGGAAGTTAGTTTCCAAAAGAGGTGTAGCATTCTCCCACACGCAGGAATGAGCACTAGCATGGCACACCACATGCTAATAGTCGTATGTATTGAATGCTCCATTGACCTGGTCAAGTCCCAGGTCTGCCAACACATCCTGTGGCACACACACAATTAGTGGAGCACTTCCAGCTGAGGAGCTCAGTCACACTGTAACTGCACCAGCACTACTGAGATGGACAGAGCACATGTGGTGAGTAGCAGGGACAGGGCACATGCAGGACAGAGAACATCCCTGATGCAGGACTTGTGGTGCTAAGATACCGTGGTTCCTATTGCCATCTGCCCTGACATCGGCTCTACTGCAGTCTATTACAATAAATAGATCAAATGAATCCTAGTTCAAGCGCAGTTAACAAGGGCCTCCAGAGACCATAATGCATTGCATCCAGGGTTGTGAAACTGGTTGTTTTGTGTCACTGCTTAATTTTGTCCTTCCTGCCTTTTGGAATCCGTGTGGATCTTGATCAATCAGGGCAAGAGCTTTACTAACCCAATCAATGCAGTGGGATCCTCAGGAAATGTGTGCTGTCTGTGGAGCATGGAGTAAAATCACCTGAGATGATTACTGAGATTTGTTCTGGTTCATGCCAACTTTGCCTTTCATGCAGATTATTGTGTTTCTGTTGATGGTCCAAATTTGTTGTTGTTATTTTGGCCGAATACCCAGTGCAAATATGAGCCTAATTGATGACACTACTGAGGGATGGAGTTTTGCACTCTGTTCTGTGTTGTGCTGGATGCTGGAACACCAAAAAGCAATTGTTGCATACTATTCAGAATGGGACTGGTTGCTTCTCTGATGAACCTCGTCTCTGCTGGTGATTCAGGCTGTCAGTGAAACTTGGCATGTTTGCTTGATTGATCTGATGTACATAAATGAAAACAATTTGGGGGGCTGGGGGGTCCCACAACAATGAAGATATCTGAAGTAATAATCCAATGAAATGAATCCAGGGAGGACCTCACCTGGATCACCTGTCTGATGAATTGGTCTCTGTTCCGCACACCTGTCCTGCAGGTATATCTCGCCCCCGTTCAGACAGTGCACCCCCAACTCCAGTGAACCGGCTAAGCATGCCCCCTCCCCCGACCACCACCAACACGACTCCCCCGCACAGCCGCCGCCACCGCCAAACAGCCGTTACCAAGACGACCAGCAAGGCCTCCACGGTAGGAAGGCTAATGCTGAAATTGAAATAGGACCCAGTGTTATGATGTTTGATTCTAAGTGTTTGGAACTGAAGATTTTCTTCGATCATGAAGGATGCCTGTTCTTACATACAGTGATGACACTTTACACACTGAAGACATTTTGAACACAGTAGTCCATTTTTGAGCAGGCAGAATTGTATTAAGAAATTTATTCCAAATTAATTGCACAACCTTGTGTAGCATTAACCATGTGCAAATGAACTGCATCTTCTCTTTGGTCCAGCAGACGGGACCGTCCAAAGTGTCCCACCAGACTTCCTCCTCCTCCCCACTGTCCAGTCCCAACCAGACGAGCTCCGAGCCACGACCCCTCCCTGCCCCCACACGGCCCAAGGTCAACAGCGTGCTCAACCTGTTTGGCCAGTGGCTGTTTGACGCCGCGCTGGTCCACTGCAAACTCCACTCAAGCCTGAGTAGGGACAGCAGCATGACGGGTAAGATCACACACACACACACACACACACACACACACACAGAGGGCACACACACACACCTCCCTGTTTATTTGCTGGCTTTGATTAACGTTTAAGGATGAGCTGAATTTGTGGCCTTCAAATAGCCACTGAATGTTAAAAATGACAGTCATGTTGTCATGGCAAAATATCACTGCCTAGATTAGGTCAGGTAGTCCCGATAGTTAGCATGCTAACCAGCTAGCGTTGGACTGTATTCTCTCATTAGACCACGATGGGGGATACGTGCAAGCCAGTGGAACAGTGCAGTCAAGAAAGTGATGGTGTTTTGGACAAGGAGATTGAGTGCACTGAGTGTCAAGTGCTAGTTTTTAATGAGCTCCTGGTGCCTGCTTATTTACAATGCACTCTTTTGGCAGGCTCATCTCATTAGAAAAACATGACTTGCAGATCTGCTAGAAGGAGCTCATTAGATTTGTTTATATCTTTTGAGGGGAGCATCTTTGTGCTCTTTGAAGTGTTAATTAGCTGCCCATGTATGTTAGACTGCCTCCATATTGACTGCACCACCACGACAACCGGAACTTTCCAAGCCATGTTTTTGTGAGCCAGTCATCGATTGTGAGCCACATTTCAGCATTCTAGAGTGGGCGTGGTATAATGGTACAAATGGCCAAAGGTGTGACGGGATCCATCTCTCTCCTCCGTTTGCATGCTGGCTATAGGGAACGGCTCTGGGTATTGAAGCAGGGATTGACAAATGCTCAGTCAGGGACACAGAGCGTCAGAGATTATTTAACCTGACAGCCATTGCTGAGCGCTTCATTGCCTTTTGCAAAATGTATTCACATATTACTGTCCTTCTTTGATTGATTTGATTCGGTTCATCTTTTGATTTTTGCTGTTGTTGTCTTGCAGCCACATATTTCCAAATTCTTCTTTCTTATAAATCTTGTAAGTAAGGCGCTTAAGCTTTCACTTGATTGGATTTTTGGCTGGTTTTGTTTGTGTTCTTTTTGCATATAGTAGGTTTGCCCTCATAGTTCTGTGAGTTGAGAAAAAAACACACACTCCTAACCTTGCAATAACATTTCCATTCATTCCCCATAGCAGCGCTGTTTGTTTGGGCTGTAAGGACAGGCTTTGCTTGCGCTTGTGCCTGCTTGAGTGTGTTTGGACTGACTGGTCACCACCCAGATTCCTCAGGGTCAATTGCAGCAGATAGTATGGAGAACACAGATGGGCCACTGATAACAGGGGCTCCACTCCAGCACAGCAATTTGCCCACCAGGCACTTCTCTTCCTCTTTAAAGGCATCCTATGCAGGGCTTTAAATCTTAATATGGCAGCCTAGTAGAATTGATTTGGATTCGACTCGATTATTGATTATTTCCCCTTTAGTTGGCTCATATAACAATTAATTCATGCTAATTTAGCCTATGTAATACATACAGTATAAAATAAGGACACCCCTCTTCAGCTTGACTACAAAAAACTAAGTAAAGCTTTTAAGTGTCAAAATAGCATTTTTTTGTGTGCAAAATTGCAGTTTTGGAGAAAAATCTTGCCGTTTGCATGAATAAACAGCTTCCTATTTTAGATATTAACCCAAGACAATGCAAAAATTTGATCTGATTCCAAGACCGAATTATTCAGGAACTGCTAATCATAGACAAAGGAAAGCTATATGCTACTGGAATCAGCAGGATCTCCTGTTTATTTTGATATGCGGTTTGCCACTTGGGAGTTAAGAACCCATGAGATATTACACAGAGATGAATGGGTAAGCTTATAACATAGATGCAGAGCTTTATTAGTAGTATTCATTTGGATATAAATTCAATACTTATAATCTCACGAACCGTTCTTCACTTCGCTAAGTGACTAGCACCGTTAAAAAAGCCAGGTTGTGCAGTTTCACTGGATGGGTGTTTGATGTCTGTGCGGCAAAAACCGGACCAGTTAACTGTCGGAGAAGAATGGGTGCGGGAAGCAACAGTTTAGTGCAAGCTCTTGGAAAGGTGCAAAATAGGAATAAAGGAAGGAAAAAAATCCAAGTCCAGGCACTCAGTTAATTCAAAAATTTCTCTTAAGTCTTTATTATTGGGCTATATGCATTAAAAAACACCAACGCGTATCAACATATTTTTTGCGTTGACGTAATCGATGGCGTTGCCGAATCGTCCCACCCCTACAGCCTCGTCATCTGAAGTCTTTTGATGGTAAACCAGCATGTGGAGGAGGAGAGAGAGAAGAGAGAGGAGAGAACGCACCACTCACACCTCAGTATCTTGGCCAAATATGGAAGAAAACAGCCAAGTAATTTGGCTGTCATCATCTGTACACAGCATGCCCGGCCCTTTGAATGAAAAATGGTTTTATAGAGGAAGCGGTTCCAAGGCTCTCGGTTCACTATTGACTTATCCATAAAAATCGTGTTTGAAAGCGTTTTAAACTCCAACTCTGGTGATGACCATGTAA
>JASCQY010000232.1:14466045-14481561 GCA_030264315.1 Sardinella tawilis
CACACACACACACACACACACACACACACACACACACACACACACACACACACAGAGAGAGAGAGAGAGAGAGAGAGCAATACCACACAGATCACATGCATGACTTGGATGCCCTGCAAGCCTTAAGTTTCCTTTGTAGAGTGACACTTATTGTGATTTATGTTTACAGCCAATATGTTTTGGTTAACAGCAATGCTTGCATTAGCCAATGAGTAAACAGACAAACAAACAAACAAACACAAAACTAAACTTCCACTGTAGATCTGAACTCTTGAGTGCTCCAAAGCTGCCATGGCAATGTTGTTTTTATTTTTTAAATTGACGTTATTTTATCCATGTTTTTTTTTAAACAAACAAAAAAGAAAACACTTCTTTTTTCAAGCCACTGCTTGCCAGCATGTTTTAAACAGCTGAATGCCATGATATAGCTTTTACCTATTATGTAGCATATCTGTTGTGTAGTAAAACACTCAAATCCATGACATCATGGAAACTGTATAATAAACTTTGTATATCAGAACATTGTGGTCGTCGTGTTTGTTCAGTGCAAATTACCAGGGACCAGTTCTCCTGACAGAGTTTCTTGATTTGTTTCTCTCATTAAAATGCTCATTAAAAAGGATAATGAGCACCGGCGGACAGGCGGCGAGCCTCCCTTAAACGTCGGCTAAAACCAACGCTTGTAGTTGTTAATCAAACAGCGGTTGGTGCTCTTCAAAGGCCTCGTCTGCCCAGGGAGCTGAGTGGGAGTAGAGGCCCAGAAGGAGCGGCAGTGCCCTCTGCTGCTGGGGCCGGTGGCTCCGCTGCTTCTTCTCGCCTCGGAACAGGACAGGAGAGGGTAATTAACAGCCACGTCCTCAGGTGATTCATTATTGCCACTCCACCGACAGGCAGATTACGCGGCTGAAGAGGCAGAGAAAAGAGCCTTTTTCAGGGAATCCCAGTGTCGACTGCCATCCACTATCGTACTGTCTGCAGGCAGGCAACATCCATGCGCCCTACTGTATGTGCAGAGAGGAGCATTAGGCCTACAGCATGTGTGCACATGGAACCAGGGCACTGAAACACCATCATGTCAAGCATAGTGTCTGTACTGTATGCCTGAGGTGTTACATGTATATTACAACACTTTTCAAAAGCCACAATTAGGAAATGGTGGATGGTTTGGTGTATAGGTTTTAAATAAACAAAAAAAAAAAATGCTTTGACTGGCCCTACGGGTTGGAACTGCATGGCATGTCCAGTGTGACATCACAAAAACACTGACTCATGGTGAAGCATGTGGCTTTGTCATTACAAAACTCATTCACCAGGGGGCAGTCAGCTGCTATGCAAATGTGGTCATGGCTTTGACCTGCCAGTGGGATGGTGTCTGTTGTGTCCCTGTCCTTGTGTCAGCTCTGACTCTCACACTTAAAGGTTTATAATTTAAGAATCAACAAAAGTGGAGGGAATTGAGGGAGAAGGCTTTTAAGAAGAAATGGAAAATGAAAATATGCCTGACTGTGTCAATTAGCCTCTAGGTAATCATTCTCTCTCTCTCTCTCTCTCTCTCTCTCTCTCTCTCTCTCTCTGAGAGGCCCATCATCCGTGAAATAGAAACAGACATGAGCAATGACCATGCATGATGCCCTGCTCTCATTCTTTCCAGGTAAAGAGACCACACTTGCCCATTTCATTTGGACCTTACAGGGTTTTACTATTTTGTTATTTTTTTAAGTAATAAAATATACAGAAATGTTCACCAACTGTCATCACGTTTTTGTTTAAACTGCTTCTAGATAGTATATTGAACATTTTTTTTTTTGATGATGGAAACAGAAGCAATACAAAAGGTAAAGAAAAAAAGAGAAAAAGGGGGGGGGGGTTACTAAAACATGTTAAGGACACCTTCAGTATACTCAAATGTGAACAAGTGTTCAAAAGTCCATACTCACCCAAAAAGGTCATGGGAAGGCAATCCATGCTATGTGGGTTCAGCCTCCAAGTCTTTGACACTATCAGAGTAAGTGATTATGGGATGCCATATCAAATAAAAAAAAAAATCATTAACCTTCTAAGAGTAAATTTAAAGAGCCGGTCATATTTTGTATCAATGGTATGTTGAAGCACATCATAAGTCAATAGAAGCAAATCCTCCGAGTGTCCTTGAAGAAGAAGACACCTCTAATGTGTTTCCACATGGACACGTTGTCCACCTCTGAAAGACATGAGTGCTGGTATTGATGTTCAGTTTTCTGCTTCATTGAATCCAATGGTCCCACAGGCTTGAGTTCGGTTAATGCATCAAACCACCACCAGCACTGTTTCTTCTTGGCCATGACTGAGGCACTGTGCATTATGGGTATAATTACAGCTGTTGATAATGAATGCTGACAGAAAAAGAGCCAACATTTTGTAGTTGAGGGATTCAAGTCTACATATCCAAACTGATTGTCAAGAGAATGATGTCTATAATCACGCCTTTCCATGTGATAGTAATTTTTAGGTTAGTCTACACTGTACAGGTACTTCAGACAGGAGACCAAGTCAGGCGAAAAATCAGGAACAGAGTTTTATTTACCATGATGCACATCAAGGGAGAGACAGCATGCTTCACATAAGGATCCATCAGCTGCTCTAACTAGACATGGAAATAACCTATAAACTATAAGTGCAACTCCAGGTTGACGGAAGGTGGCGTTGGTCATCCCCGTTGACGTGGACCGCACTGAGTCAGGCATGATTAGTGCCAGCGTGGTACACTAGAGCAGATAGCCCCTGACGCGGGGGACAAACTTAGACAGTGCTAGTGGCTTAACATCTCAAGAACATAATATTCCACCTTATCTCTACTGACAGGAACAGTAGGAACAGAATTAAATAAAAACTGTCATGTGGAGCCAGGCCTTGCTCAAACATAATGACTGAAAATAATAAGACATACATTCTGATTCTCATAAAATATGCATTCAGATTCAATTTCTCTCACATGCCTTATGGAAGGAGACTTTCTAGGGGCCAACGACAGCAAATATTTCCCGTTTTAGGTTTGTTCGAATTCATGTGTATATTTGTTTAAATCCTAATTTTCTAAATCCCAGATTTTCACTTTCCTATGTTGGACATGAGCTATAGACCTGACCTGATCTGGACACATTTCAAGACTTTCTGACAGGTCATCATCAAGATGGACGACCGCCACATGATTAAATTTTTGGAGGTACATAAACAAGACACCACTCCCGCCCCCCAGCACAAATCACAGTGGCGGTGAAGGACGAAGAAACCCTGCGACTTGATAAGGGTAACTACAGTCCACACGGCACGCATGTCACAGAGCATTGTATTGGATGCTTGAGGCGGCCCCAGATGGACTGAATGAATGCTGAGTGTTTTCATTATGTGTCTGAGTGAATGGCAGCCCCCTTTCTCCTCCGGCAAAAGTCATCCTTGTCCAGAGAGTGAGGGAGAGCACAAGAGACAGAGATAGAGAGAGACAGAATGGTTGGGAAGGGGGGCATTAATGCGCTTCACTTGGCTTGGCTTTTCGGAGGGGGGGGGGGGTGTAAGAGGGATGAGAGAGTCATTCTATGTCATTCATGTGAAACACTAGTGGATGTTATAAACTACAAGGGATTTGAGGCAAGACGCAGCGAAGCTAAGGGACATCCAGATGTCAAGAGCGGTCTGACAGACACTGACTCTGTGAGCTGTGGGCTGAGTGGGTGAGTGTGAGTGACAAACAGCGGGACGCTAAAGTTTGCTTGGAGCAAGGAAGAAAACCTGAATGATCTCAAGAAATACCATCTACGATAACGACCAACATAATTGAAGGCGGACGAACCAAAATCAAGCAGGATGCCTAGAAGCCTGAAGTGTTGGAGAAGAATGCCAGATGCCAGATGCCTCTATCTTGCTCTCGCCATCATTCATTTCCTTCCTTCCACAGGTAATGTAGCACTGACAAGGCTTTTCAAGTTCAGTGTTTGCTTGTGCTGGTGTCTCGTTTATCACGTGTTTTGTGTATCTGTGTATCTTAAAGATGCTCCTGCTCTCACCTGTAACCTCAGAACAGTAATGGCTTTTGTTTAAAAATAACATCCAAAATTAAATATGGTAGTAAACATAATATGTCATAAACATATATCATCAGAATGGCAATGTGATGATGAGATTCAGAAACCATTTTGTCACCCAAAACAGTAAAAAGCTTGCCATCCGACACAAATCGGTGTTTGTGTTCCATTACATAACTTTGTCTTGTGATTTCTTCCTTGCCCTTCCTCATTGTTTTCATCTCTCACCTTTTTTTGCTCTGTCTTTTATTTACATTCATCTGTCAAATACACATATTACAGTGATACATGCTTGTGATGCGTTAAGGGACACGGGGGTGTGATTTGTTAGGGGGAGTGTGGTGAGTCGGGTAGGTGGGGGTTTGATGTTTAACATATGCCCTCATCCCCTGTGGGAGCAGCACTGACGCTGAACAGAACTGATAAGGTTTCTTTTTAAAAAATGGACTCAATGGACTCTTTAAAGGAGTTATCCGGAGTGAATCAAACCGAAGCCCTGTTGTCTGAGGCTGAGTGCTGTCAATAGGTAGGGATGATTCACTCCGGAGAACTCCTTTAATACTCAAAAGTCCCTCCTTCTGTCCGTCTGTGTTTGTGTTCCTGTCTGTAGCTGCTACCCTGAGCAGGTCCAAGACTCAGGCAGAAGGGAGACTGCTGGAGATGTTGTTCACTGGCTATAACAAGCTGGCTCGCCCTGTGGCCAACATGTCCGAGGCCGTGCGAGTTCGCTTTGGCCTGTCCATCGCCCAGCTCATCGATGTGGTAAGAGTCCCCACGTTGCTTTTCCTTAAGTTCTCTGCTTCAATTTCACTTGACAGTGATGTGAGCAGTTTTATGACTAATTTTGACCTAAAAAAATATGAACTACGATAAATATTGTAGGCTTATTTAATACTTTGGTAATGCTATAGTGAGCGAGGAATGAACTGATGGGTGTTTTTGCTTTGTTTGTTTCTTTGTGTCAACAACAGGATGAAAAAAATCAAATGATGACCACTAATGTGTGGCTGAAACAAGTGAGTGGTTCATTTCATTCAAGTGAGCAACATATTGCAAGCTGACGGTATTAAAGCGAACATGTGGGCTTTGGACAGGCTGACCAGTTGGTTTCTAAGATCCAACAGAGAACATATTGTGAGAGCATCAGAATAACTTTATCCTTCATTTCATTCTGTTGCCATGGAAGTTTGACATTATCATCTCAAGCATAACAAATGATCCTCTCTCTGGGATATTGGGGTCATCACGCTGTCAGACCATGTTATCAGACTGTCCACTGTCAAACTGTCATCAATAAGCCACACAAAAGGAGTGTTGATATGAAGAATCAGAAGAACAGAGCGGCGGTAGTCTCACGTGAAATGTGACATTTTTTATGAACGATACGCTTTTTCTCATGATTTTTTTTCCCCCTAGGAATGGTATGATTACAAGCTGACATGGAACCCTGTTGATTATGAAAATGTTACTTCCATGAGAATTCCATCTGAGCTGATATGGAGGCCAGATATAGTTCTCTACAACAAGTAAGTAAACATTAAGAAGCATT
Source organism: Sardinella tawilis (assembly GCA_030264315.1). NCBI lineage: Eukaryota > Metazoa > Chordata > Actinopteri > Clupeiformes > Clupeidae > Sardinella > Sardinella tawilis. Next base: position 14,471,653 of record JASCQY010000232.1, read on the forward strand.
TTGATCAAAATATTGTATTATTTTGAAAGATGATTTTGCGGAAAGACTTCAGTGCCTGTGTGTAAATGGCATGTTCAGTGAAATACGCAGAAGTTTGACATACATGTAAAGTCTCCTTCTACTGTCCTGTGCAGTAGGTGAATGCCACTCAGTACTGTTCAGAGCAATGACTGTATATATGTACAGTCATTGGTTTAGAGCACTGGTCCCACAGAACTGAAGCCTTCCTGTCATTTGTTTCCAGTGCAGATGGAGATTTCACTGTGACCCACCTGACCACTCAGTACTGTTTAGAGCACTGGTTCCACAGAACTGAAGCCTTCCTGTCATTTGTTTTCAGTGCAGATGGAGATTTCACTGTGACCCACCTGACCAAGGCCCACTTGTTTCATGATGGCAAGATTATCTGGGTGCCGCCTGCCATCTACAAAAGCTCCTGCAGCATCGACGTCACGTTTTTCCCCTTCGACCAGCAGAACTGCACCATGAAGTTCGGCTCCTGGACCTACGACCGCGGCAAGATCGACTTGATCAGTATGTCCGACTATGTGGACCAGAAGGACTACTGGGAAAGTGGGGAGTGGGTGATCGTCAATGCTGTGGCCACTTACAACATCAAGAAGTACATGTGCTGCTCGGAGATCTACTCGGACATCACCTATTCTTTTCTCATCAAAAGGCTGCCGCTGTTCTACACCATCAATCTCATCACGCCGTGCCTCCTCATCTCCTGCCTGACCGTGTTGGTCTTCTACCTGCCCTCGGCCAGCGGTGAGAAGGTGCAGCTGTGCATCTCTGTGCTGCTCTCCCTCACCGTCTTCCTCCTGCTCATCACCGAGATCATCCCGTCCACCTCGCTGGTGATCCCGCTCATCGGCGAGTACCTGCTCTTCATCATGATCTTCGTCACACTCTCCATCATCATCACTGTCTTCGTGCTCAACGTGCACCACCGCGCCCCGCACACCCACTCCATGCCCCCGTGGGTGCGCCGCTTCTTCCTGGGCGTGGTGCCCCACATCCTCTGCATCCGGCGGCCCAGTCCAAAGCCAGCAGGTGCCGCTCTGCCGAGGAAAAGGATGAGCAGCGCTGCCTCCGTGGCCGTGGCCGTGTCGGGGACGGAGCTGGAGCTGGAGCTGGCCTCTTCCCACTCGCCCAGGGCCAGTCTCGTACCCAGGGGCAGCCTATCATCTCTGGGGCCGCTGCCACAGAGACCCCCCTCCCTCCAGTCCAACTCCAGCCAGCACCTGGTTCTTCAGGATGAGGGCCCTCGCTCGCAAAATCCCTCTCTGGCCTCCTCACCTTTTCACCCAGTGTTGCATCCAGAGGGCGCTGGGCCGCGGAGACCTCATGCCCGGGCTAAAATGCGCTCCCTCAGCGTCCAGTACGGGCCGCGGGAGGGGGCTCACGAGGAGGCCCGTGCTAGCGCTCGGCACCGCTCCAGAAGCATCCAGTACTGCTGTATCCATGAGGAAGAAGCCACCACAGGCGACTGCACCAAGACTCCCCCCTCGGCTCTGAGCCCGGGACCCCCATCCCTGCCTACCAGCAGGCCATCAGCATGGAAGTGGAGGATGCCAAAGTCAAAGTCAGCTCTGTCTCTGAGTGTCTCCATGGAGCCCCAGTTCACCCTGTCTCCTGCCATGAAGATAGCCATTGAGAGTGTGCAGTACATTGCTGATCACCTCAGAGCAGAGCAAGCAGATTTTACAGTAAGTGCTTCAAGGGCTTCAATAGTCTTCAATAAGCTAATGATTTAGGCATGCACAGTAAGAAGGGCCACGAAGGTATGCTAGGAAGACTGTGTAAAATACATGAAGTTAGCGAGAGTTGATATTGCATGTTTGGGTTGCAGGTAACAATGTTTGTGTTTCTTCATGGAAAACTTACTATATTGACGGCTATATATAATGCCTCACACAGCAAGTCGTGTTTGTGTAGTATAGTTCACAGTTTACTCCCAAAAGTGCACTTCCTAGATGCACAAGTATCTTGTGTTCTTTGTAAACTGTATTGTAGCCTTTAACCTACAGTAGCCTATGTGTTAGGGCAAATATAGCCTATGCGCTCACAGGGTGACCAGATACTGTCTGGCAGACCTCCATAAATATTAAGATTAAGATTATTTAAGATTTCAAGACATGTGTGATTATGAAGCCTACAGCTGATGCCATGATGTGTCACTCCTGTTCTATTTCCTCAGGTGAAAGAAGAATGGATGTACGTGGCGATGGTCATTGACCGGATCTTCCTGTGGGTGTTCATATTTGTGTGCATTATGGGTACAGCCGGACTGTTTCTCCCGCCCTGGTGGTCTGGAATGATATAATTTATATAAGCCTAATAGCCTATAATTTATAAAATTGCTTCAAGAATTCATTTCAAAGTAGGCCTATAGGTTTAGTTAAAACCAATGATGTTACTAAACTCTCAATTGTTGTGTCCTCCAAGAACATATTTAGGCTATTCAGCTATTCTCTTTTTTTCCAAGTAAACATTCTGTGCACCTGTCTGTCTGTGTCTGCTGTGCACTCACTCACCCATTTGCAATAAAAATGCCTGGGGATTGTGTATTGTTTTGAGAGTTTCATTAATATTTGCAAACAAATCACATAGGTCTCTTGGGATCATATTTTCTAAACTGTGAAAAAAATACATTTGATGAAGTAGAGTCCAATGCATTTTGAACAGGTGACGCGCGGCAGTCAACTTGTAGCCTATCAGACCAGCTTTGCCTGCGATTGATGAGTCAAGAAAATGTTAAACAACTACAACTCCCACAATGCACTGCAATGCATTTTGCCAACTACTTCCGTCTGAACAGCCCATAAACATACAGTAGCTGAAGTCAGTTATATGTCAGCCGCCTGTTGTCGTTCTAGTCTCAAATAACTTTACTTCATATATAAGACATCACCGTATGAATGGCCTTGCAAACTACAAAGCTGATGTCTTATTCATAATGTAAGTTTCGTTGCCAACATTAGCTAGCTAACGTAGCTAGCAAAACTAGCTTGCCAGCTAGCTGGCTGGCTGATGATAACTTACATGTTAAGGAAAACCATTATTGGACGTCAAAATGTATACGCTACTGTCAGGTTTGTATAAGTACATGTTTCAGAAGGACGAGTATTGCATTTTGATCCTCGGACTGGACAATGCAGGAAAAACGGTAAGAGCATATTCATTTCCAAACACAGCTTAGGAACTCAGCCTATTTACTTGTTACTTGGATTCATGCTAGTCACAGAAACCCCGTCTATCTGTGAAAGTGTTAACGTGTCTAGATTGAGGTAAATTATATCAGCATACACACTTTTCGAGAATTGAATACATATCTTGACAGTCTGTGATCATAACGTTGATTGTTGAAAGAAATGTATGAAACACGTTATGCTAATGCTAGCCGCAAGTTCGACTTTTAACTTAGCTGACAGTCAGCTGGTTAGTCAGCCTCACCTGCACAGCCCTGGGAATTTACGTTATTTTCATCTTCCCAGACGTTTCTGGAACAAACTAAGACTAAGTTCAGTAAGAATTACAAAGGAATGAGTCTTTCGAAGATCACCACAACAGTCGGTCTTAATAGTAAGTACACTTCTCATCTTGCGTGCTTTAGCTTTTGATTCTATGCCACATTACACTGTGTTTTGAAATCGAACTCCAGTGTCATGACCTAACGTTACCTCTCCTTTCCTGACTATTCAGTTGGCACCATTGATGTTGGGAAAGCCCGTCTGATGTTCTGGGATCTTGGCGGTCAAGAAGAGTTGCAGTCATTGTGGGACAAAGTATGTTTCAAAATAATGCTGTGTAGGCTATTAGTTGATCAAGTTGTTGATATAACTTATGTTGGAGAAGAGGGAACCTGACCCACAGAAGATATGTTAGATTATATGATTGGTAATTTTATTGTGTGAAGAAAGAGATAAGGAAGCAATGTGATCCATTATAGTACATTTTGGTCTGAAGCACGAAACTGATTTCACAATTAATACCATATATTTCTTGCAAGCATACACCCTTAGGATGTGATATAACATGCTATGGTATGACAGTGAGGTATGCACCTACCTTGTCATTGCAATACAGCCTGTCATTAAGAAATTTGGTGTTTGCAATTTGGGCTGTTTTTGGTGACTTTTAGGCCAGTGGCATTTTGGGAAACATTAAAGCCCATAATCCATATATTTTCGGAGAGTTTATACCCTCATAATAGACATATAATATATATTGTTTACATGATGAGAAATTGAGTGCATTTTATATACAAAAGGGCCTGTAGAATGTAGGGGGGAAATGGAACCTGTCTTAATTTATATTTTATGACAACCTGCGGATATATGCTTTCATATCAGTTTCCCCTTCGTGCTTCAGACCAAAATGTACTATAATGGACATTTTCCTCAAAAATCCACCAGAATTCCATTCATTTCAATGGGACATTTATATCATAACTGAAAATTAGGCCTTTCTCTGTGTCAAACTTTGGTACACTTTTAGTATGTTATTAAGGACATCTAATACTATGAAAAACATTTGAGAAACCTTTTGTTAGAATTTTTTTAGGGTCAAGTCATATATACAAGACTAATATAACTTATGTTGGAGAAAAGGGAACCTGACCCACAGAAGATATGTTAGATTGTATGATTGCTAATTTTATTGTGTGAAGAAAGAGATAAGGAAGCAATGATGTTAGTGGCCAGGAGTGGCTTGTGTGATAAATAGCCACTCTTAAGTGAACAGACAGGTAGAGTAAAAGAAAAGAGAACGTTAAAAAAAAAAAAAAAAAAAAAAAAAAAACGTTTTTGACCTATGCCTTATGTGTGCAATTCCCCTATAACAGAGTGGTTATAACAAACAAAACCAAAAAACCCTTTGTGAAGATATAATGTAGGCCTTCATGTTGTCTGTTTGTTTTAATTTAGTATTACGCAGAATCTCACGGTGTGATCTATGTCATTGACTCAACTGATGAGGAACGACTAACCGAGTCAAAGAATGCATTTGGTGAGTGTGACTGAATAAAAGGATGACTGTGTAGTTACCTGCAAATCTTACCCAGAGAAGTGTACTTTTCAAGTGTGCCTAGGGTCCATAAATGTGAGAAGTGCATCTTCTCAGATGGACTATTTTGGAACAATTTAATGCATTAATAGTGGGTATGAACTGCACTTCAAGATGCTTGATAATGTCAACTCACGATACCTTTTGAGACACTTGGGCAAGATGTACATTAAGCCCCCAAAAATACAATGCATTGCGAGTGAGTTGTCATTGCATCGAAATATATATTCTGAACAACACAAACACTTAAAGAGCACTAAAAATGTGTGTAAAAAGATCATCATGGGGCATCATGGGTAGGAGAGTATTTCCACAGCTCATATCACCACACCTAGCTAGATTCCCTTGTTTACAGTTTTAATTCAGGTGTTAGTTACTATTTTCTTGCTGTTTTATTACTATTGCCAATTTGAAAGTAAAAGAGAACTGTATGTGAGCATTTCATTGAGATGACTGAGCCCAGGTGATGGAAGGAGATACAATGAAAGATTGTGGGTTTTCCAGCACTGAATGATTCAACTCTCACTCTGTTCCTCAGAAAAAATGATCAGCAGTGAGGTTTTGGAAGGAGTTCCGCTCCTTGTGCTCGCCAATAAACAAGACGTAGAGGTAAGGACATACTGTAACGGCTTAGCCAAATACCATAACACTTAGGTGATTGCTGTTGATGGTTTAAAGGCTCTCAGCCCAAGCTTGTTTGTTCAGTGGCGTTAAACTTGTAATACTTCAGTTTGGTCAGTAGAGTGTGCCATTTCCCGTATTAATGCCCAATTTTAGGGGGATGCAAGTTAGGTGAAGTTACTTTACTAACATAAGTGTTTGTAAATTGTTAATATGGTTTTCTATAGTAACTGTGTTTTGTTCTTATAATTAGTTTGTTTGAATATCATGTTTCTGTAGAACTGCCTATCTGTGCCTGACATCAAGACGGCGTTTAGTGACTGTGCCCCAAAGATTGGGAAGCGGGACTGCCTTGTTCAGCCTTGCACCGCTTTAACAGGGTAAGAATACAAGATCACAATCTCAACTAGATCAGCTCGGCTTGAGACAGTTCTTACTCCCCATTAGTCGACCACATCATGAATTCCTGTCATGCCTGTGCAGATATCCCAACGTCTTTGAAAGAGTGACTTTGATCAATGCTCTTGGTATTTTTGCAAATAAATTGTTGTCTTTGAGGTTATCTGAAGACTACTCTCTCACATCTCCTCTCTCACATCTCCATGAACATTCCATCAAACACTTCCGGCTTCTTCAGTCCAAGGCAATTTGGCTTGGAAGGACGTTGAAAGTTGCTTGAATGCTTGATTTTTGTATATAGTTTAAGAGCAATAAGTTCATCTGTAAATTGGTGACAGACACACACATGCACACACACAAAATAATTCTACAGTATTTATGATCATTTTCCCCCACATTTAGTTCAGTGTGGTAATTCTAGACTATTGCTAATGAGATTTCAAGCAGCTATTTGTTGTTTTGTTTGGGTGTCCCTTTGGTTGAGGAAGTTATCTGACTGACAGAGGAAGTATTTTGACTGTAAATGTAAAAATAGATGTTGGTTCTCGCTCTTTGTGGCAGAACAAGCCAATTCATTCTGATAAAGCGTGTGTGTGTGTTGTGTTTATTTTCATAGGCAACCGTTCATTCTGATAAAGCGTGTGTGTGTGTTGTGTTTATTTTCATAGGCAAGGTGTGAACGAAGGCATTGAATGGATGGTGAAGTGCGTCATCCGGAACATTCATCGGCCTCCAAGACAAAAGGACATCACATAGACACCTCTCTTGTATTCTCACCATTAGTTTGAGTGTGTGTGTGTGTGTGTGTGTGCGTGTGCGGAAGATTATGATGTGGAAAACATATGCTTGCAGCAATGTGAAATTGCAGGTTTGTCCGGTTGCGTGTGTGATCTGTGGTCAGTGCTCCTGGTATTCAGGCCTCCTTCCTCATGTACAGATGCTTGTTTGGAAACTGTGAAATTCTCAGCAGGCAGTTTTGAGTTCAGTTCAAAAGAAAAGCAAAGACAAATGACGCTTAGTCTAAGGTGATGGCAACCCCAGAGACACAGCTGTCGGCCATGTTCCTGGTCCCACTGTAAGGTGCATTTACCAAAACCATACTTGCTACGTAAGTTAAAAATCCAACCAAGTTAGCAACTTTGTTGATTGCAATGCAATTTCCCATTGTCAACCAACTCGGTAGCTAATTGATTAGTGGTTATGCTTTTGGGAAATGCACGCCAGGTCATTTAGTTCACAGTCACAAGAAGGGACGTCCTCTTTGTGGATTTGAAATGGCTGGTGGTGTAACACTATCGATGTCCCCATACATCTGAAATTGCACTTTGTGTTTTGCAGTGGTGTCTGAATTCAGTCTAGTCAGTTTAAATCCCACATATGAATGATTTTCTTTTCTTTTCTTTTCTTTGTCTTGCTGGAAACTTGCTTTACCAGAACATAACATTCACTCAAGTCTGACAGCTAAGCCAGTCTTGTCCAGTGGATACGATTGGGCTCACTGTAAGCGCAGCTCTTCAGCTCTTCAGGTAGTTTTGCCTGCTGATGATGGCTTATGCCCCCTCCCTACAGTAGGCTAAAGGTGGAAACGGATCATTTTATAGTACTGATACCCCCCCCCGGCGTTCTTGAACTCGGCAGGCACAGGTACAGCACTGACTGTAGTTGTCACATGTTGGTTCCTAATCCACACTCCTCTTGGTAGCACTGCGTACTACAGGTGAACCTTTGCAAACTCTGATTTACTGACATTTGATTTAAACTGTTTTTGTAAGTGCAAACTTGCAATTATTGGAGACTTCCCCATGAGGTCTTGTGTAAAACTGAAGCCCCAAACACATAGTCCTATTTATAGTCTCCCAATGTGTAATGACCAGTCCCCAGTCTACCAGAACAAAAAGAAGAGGGATTTGCCTGGCCTATTCCTCTGTCAGCGTGAGTGTCCATATGTCCCACTATGTCCACGCCAATGGGATTCTGTTTTATATATTATCCTTTTGGCTATGGCTGTAGATTTTATCCTCCAACAATGTTCATAGATTTTTAATGCTATTCAAGAAATTATGTAATAAACAGCCATTTGCAGATCTGTGAAATCATTGTGAGTTTTTTTTTCTTTCTTTCTTCTTTTCTTTCTTATTTTTTGGATTGGCGGGGTGGGGTCAGGATTGCATTTCCTGTGTAGTGAGTCCTTTGGGACTGAGCTTCCTGGCAGAGCGATCTCCTAGAGCATCTAGTGTTATTGATCGGCCTGCAGCCCAGATGGTCAGTAGTTAACACCCATCCATCAGAAAATCAGTCCCTGTCCTAATGCCAGCGTGTGTATGCAGCTGCTGACTCCTCATAGGGATGGGGAATAAGGGGCCATTTGCATCCCACACCGATGCTTGGGAACAAGCGAACACACACACACACACACACACACACACACACAGCAGTACAACAGTTCTGTAGAACACACATAGAAGGCCACCCTCTCAGAATCTGCCCTACTGGTGTATTAGATCATGTACAGAGACACGTGCATATGACTGCACTGCCCCCCCCCTCCGCTCTCTCTCTCCCCCTCCCCCAACCACCCACCCCATTCCTTTGCCACCCACCCACCTCCCACCATCTGTGAGCAGTGCAGTTTTCTGCCTGGTCAGTGGACAGGGTCCCATAGGGATTCCTGGTCCTGCATTTATGGACTCGCCTGTCCAGGGAGGAAAAAAAAAGAAAACCCTTCCCTCCCTCTTTCCTCCCCCCTCTAAAAGCCTGCACTCCTCTGGGATCCTGGGCATCTGCTGGTGCAGCTTCGCCAGGCTGGGCCCGTGCTAACCTCACCACCCGCCCTTACGTAACGCAGCATGGGAGGGTACAGTCATGAAAGTTGGATGAGGGACTATCACGCAACACTTCATCATAGTAAGGCTCTGCAATGAATTGTGCAAGAGCACTTCGTAAATAGCAATCACTCTGAAAACTTCCAAAGGTCCATAAAGATAAATTAGATGCAGACGAAATCAGAAGGGATGTTTATCACAAACAATTAATGTGTGTCGGTTGGTATCACAGTTTGCTTTGCTGACAGCCTAGACATTAACACATGCAAATATGACAAAGGAAGTTATTGTTTCTGCTTGAAGTTAACATGTTTTTAAACACTGATGCACATAATGTGATTTCCTATTTGTTTTCAGTCCATTTGTTGTCAAGCAATAACTGATTGGAGATAATGTGTCCTCCAGGAGGCTCCATACAACGCACCTGAGATGCATTCCTCCTCCCTGAGGGCAATCAATACAGTCTTACCTTTGCACTTATCAGATAGACCTTCCACTGCTCTGACCTACTTTCATATTTTGATTGTACTGGAGATGCGATTTGAGATGAGTAGTAGCCAACTCATCATGGTATCACATACTCTGTGGGGGGCTCTTGAATGAGTCATCTTGAGCAAATGCTGTTTTCACCTGTAAAATGTACTTCTGAGGTGGCCCAGTCTTCATGCTATTCAGGATCCTTCAAACAGACTCCAATAACTTTCCAGACGATGGGAATGCAGCAATGCCTGTTTCTCTAAAATATGAATACCATGACTCAGGAAGCACTTGGGAGAGTGGAAACGTCTTTGCTGGAGAGATGTTAGTGGTGTGTGTGTGAGAGGGAGAGTGGGGGAGGAGGGAGGGTGGTGGAGTGTCTTAGTTGCTGTGCAGCTTTCCTGAGTAGCACTCTTCTGCACGTGTGTGTGTGTGTGTGTATGTGAGCATCACTCTTGTCCGGGGGGGGGGGGGGGGGGGGGGGGGGGGGGGGGGGGGGGGGGGGGGGGGGGGGGGGGGG
>JASCQY010000232.1:14491307-14504797 GCA_030264315.1 Sardinella tawilis
ATATTGTATGGCGGAAATATATTTGGGAGAACTTCGCCGTTCACGCAGTAATATCATCACTTTCTGCTATTTTTCAGCAGTGATTATTGCGCCAACATGGAAGTTCCACACATTGGGAGACAGATTGGCACCACATGACCAAGTTACTCACCTCATCCCTCTAGGCAGTTTCACTATGGCTGGAAGAGTCCTACCACAATAGTATCGTCTGCAGATTTCACAATGTTTGCAGCACAGTCACTGGTATGCAGACTGAGACAGCAACCTTGAGGTGCGAGGCTGAGTATGTAGTAGGATGTCTTGTATCCACTTGCAGATGGTATTGCAGAGGCCCAGGTCTAGCACGTATTAGAATAGAGGATCTGATAGTATTGGGATTTGGACCAAATCAGAGCCCAGTATGGACAAAGACAGCTTCAAAAAATGGAAGGCTTCCTACCCTAAACCCAAACAGCCCCAATCTCATCTGCTTTCGGCCTCCCTAACCAGCACAGGCCTTGGCCAAGGCCATCCCTGGAAGAACAACTCCTCCAGAGAACATGGCAGTGAGACGCTCTTGCTTTCCTTCCCCCACCTCCCAAAGACACCAGCGGATTGTTGTCTCTTCCTGGGTCCTGATCAAGGTTGTCTCCGCGGCTACTGGCTGTGTTATCGCTATGTCATCCTGCGGACTGAGACACAAAGATTGGATTGCCAGGCGAAGCTACTCTCCTACACACGAACTCTACTACAACATTGGACTGCGCACACACATATTTTGACATTCATTCACCCCCTCCACCACCACCCCACCTACGCTGCTTTATATCCCAATATGACAGTCAGGTAGCAACACGTAGTAGATTACAGACGGGTCGGCTGTTGATTATGGTTTCACAAGCTGTTCAAATCACTTCATAATCACAGAAGTCAATACTATAGGTCCGGAATCATTCATACAGGTGGCAGTCGATTTCTTAGGCACAGGAATTATGATTGATTTTTTTAATACGTTTTGACCTGTGTGTATTTTGTCAGCTAAATGATAGAAGAATGATACTACTGTACTTTTAATATGAAGTACTGAGAGAGTAAAATGTTGCCAGTGGCAGAATGATGCAAAAAGAAGACCAATATATACCAACCAATGCATCTAATTTTGTGTGCTTTGTTGCTGTCTTTATTTCATGTAGGCCTACATAGGTCCAGAAACACACAGTACAATGGCGGCCTCTCACACCACGCGGCACACAGACTTAAGCCCACTACTAAGGACTCTTGAGCTGCGTGCTGTCTGCCGGTCCTGCTGCAAGCAGAAAGCTGAGATCACATTCTGTCTGGTAGAGCACAGCCACCAGTGCCAAAGAAACATTTTATTGGCAAGACAGATAGGCACAACGCACTGGAGGCCAATAAACCCCCTTCCCCCATTTCCCAGACCAATGAAATATCAGGTGTGCTGGCATTTTCAGGAAGGATCTGGTTGCACGTCCCATGGTAAACACTGTTCATTTGCAAGGAGCGTTGAGGAAGCAACCGTATGGAACTTCTTGAAAAACTCTTTGCTGGATTACAGGGCTGTAATCAACATGTTGGGACAAGGGGCCAAGCCCCCATCCCAATCACATGATCAGACTGGAGGCACAGAGAGGATTGTAAGTCAATTTATGGGAAAGTTCCTGGAATTGTGTGAGACTTGCTTCCATAGTAGTCCACAGCGGATATCCAGAAAGCAAAATGGTAAACATCCACCCTCGTGTACTTCCAATCATCCCTGGAAACCTCTTCTGGTTTACTGTAAAGAGACTCGGCAAAAGAGCGAGGAATATCACGAGATTAGGCAGATGCCCGACAAACCATACTCTGAGTGGAGATGCTGTAAGTATGTATCAAGTGGGCAGCCATGTTGGCATGGTGCCAGACGCTGCTGGTTTGCTCACAGTGAGGTGGAGATGGCAGTGTGGACCGAGGAAAGGCAGAGGCTATTTGATCGCTCCAAACTGCTTGTTAATGACGTGCAAAAGTCACAACAACCAACTGCTAACTCAACACCATCAGTGAAAAAGCAGAAGCAACCACAACCACGCGTGGAAGAGCATTACTGCAAGGTCTGCCGATGCAAGTTCCGCACACGGGAAGACTATATGAACCACTGCTTCACCGCTGAACATCGGCAACGGATCTTTGAAGATGGAGGCAGCAAAGGACAATATCGAGACCCACCTCAAACTTACCATTCCTTCAAAATGTGTCAAAGGTAAAATAAGCTTGGATTATTTTAGATTGAAACATCCAAAAATTACCAAACAGCAACACATGTGAACAAACGGTATTGATTATATGTAAAAAATACCAGCAGTGTGTTGTCCAGATATTCACTGAAGATTAATTGATTAATTGATCAATTAAATATTGATCTCAAATATCACACAACTTCTGCCACTAGAAAAATGTGAATATATATTTAATTGTTTAAAATCCACAAATGTAAACAATCAGGATGCGCTCTACTCTCTGTCTACGGTGTGATATCTGTGCAGGCCTTATAACTGTGAGTATGGAGACAGATGCCTGGAGGCCCACTCTGAAGAGGAGCTCCAGGAGTGGCGCTCTAGAGCCCGTGCTGCCAGAAAGAAGGCCAGTGCTGCTGAGGACCAGGGGTTGCTGTCCTACCAGGACGGCTTACTGGAGGAGTACAGGACAAGCACCAGTCCTGAGCACATTGTGAGTACAAATTGAAAGCTCTATTTGTTTTTTTGTTTTTTTTTGTCATTACTGATGTGATATTTACACAGTAGTTTATAACAGCTGACTAACAAGCCAGTGTGATGTTTACTGTACACAGTAGTTTATAACAGCTGACTAACAAACCATTGTACACCCCTCTTTTATTACCATATTTTTTATTACAATTGTGTGTATTTCAAATCTATGAATGTTATTGGGACATATGATCTATATGTCAATACATTGGCTGGCCTTATTACATTGATTTATTAATAACCTCTGGTTTATTGAATAGATATCTGAGACTGTATCAGGAGTTAAGATCACATGTGATCCAGACCTGCTAAATGTCCAACATGTCAAAAAGGAGAAGGTTCCACTGAAATGGAGATTTACTGTCGAATCTGAAGTAAGTTTAAAAATACAGTATATGTATGATGAATCAAATTAAATTAGTCTACATAAATGTCTGTTTATTGAGATTTTAATATTTGTAATTTGACATGATTTCAGAATGCTCTGGCTGAGATTGCATTGCTCAAACAGGAGCCAGGAGCTTCATTTACTTTAGGGGAAAACAGCAGTGAACATAGTCGAACATACTCCACGGCTGTCTGGTATCATTGCCCACATTCAGATTCATATACTTATGAAGTGCCAGTGTCTTTCACGTCTACCTGCCCTGGCGTGTATGAACAGTGGATAGTGTTTGACTTTGACACTCGGCCAGTGCTTCTCCAAAAGATCCTGGTCAGAGTGGGTGTGCCATCCTCTGCCCACCAGCCCATTACTGAGCCATGGCCAGTGCCCAGAGATCCTGGCCCTCCAAATCTGAGGCTATGGAACAGAGGACACAGGCTCATTGTTCCATACTTTAGCCGGCCTGAGGCAGAGGTCAAACTCCTGAAAGAGTTTGAGCCACCCTCCATGAACCATCAGTATAACAAGCTGATGGAGGACTGTGAGTCCATTAACCATCGTAACTACAAGGAGAGGATGCATAGCTTTTTATACCAAGAGGAACAAGCAGAGGATGAAATAGTTTGCAGGTAATGTAAATTTTGTGCCATGAATTAAATTACTTCCTTTTTTCAAATAGCATCCAAATATTTCAACATTCTAACCATGCTTTACTCATATTTTCAGACTGAACATTCATGGTACCATTATGGTGTCCAGCAAATTGAACGATGAACGCTTTGGGCTAAAAATAGCTTATGATGGAGAGCTCTTTTGCTCCCTTTCAGTCTGCCATGCACTAACTCCCGACACCCCTGAGGGGTTCATGCTGAAAAGAGGGGTAGATTCTGTCCTTATTGGCGAGATCACTGCAAATGATCAAAGCCAAAAAGTCTACGAGGCTCTCATTCTCAAAGATACTTCCAGTGTAGAAGAGATACACCTGAAGCTGTCAAAAGAGTGCTGTTCAGACTTGGGCCTTCAGGAGGGTCAGAACCGCAAGATGGAGGTCCAGTTCCAACTAAACCGAGTCTGGTTCTGTCAGATGCACAAGGCCATTGATCTCCTTCCAAACCTTCAGTACGTACTGCCAGACTTTGATAAGACTTGTGTTCCTGTACATTCAACCAAATACCCCTTGCTCAATGAAAAGCAGCAGGCAGCAATGGCCTTCATCCTCGGAGGGACTGATGGCAGGCACAGTGTGGCACCACTGCTGATATACGGGCCCTTTGGAACTGGGAAAACCTTCACTCTCGCTACAGCTACAGTTGAACTGATGAAAGAGGAGCACAACAGAGTCTTAATCTGCACACACACAAACAGGTACAGTACATCTACATTATTACTGCACTGTTGTATCATTATACTAAAATTACAGAGAAATTCTTACAATTAAAAAATCTTGCCGTTTTGATTCAGGCAAAGTAACTTGATGCAATACGATTGTATTTTCCTTTTTTCTAGCTCTGCAGATCTGTATGTGAAGGACCATTTTCATAAACACATCATGTCAGGAAATCTAAAAGTATATCCTCTCCGAATCAAAGCAAAGGAAGTATCTCCGATAAGCACTGATCCCATCACAAGGAGCTACTGCCTTCTAACCCAAGATGGCTGGTATTTTGAATTCCCTGGCAAAAACACATTGGACTTGACAAGAATTGTCATAACAACCACAGGAGTTGCTCGGCTTCTTCACGACCTGAACCTCCCTGAAAACTACTTCAGCCACATCATGATTGACGAGGCCTCTCAGATGCTTGAGTGTGAAGCCCTGATGGCTCTTGGTCTGGCGGGCCCCAAGACTCGAGTTGTTTTGGCTGGAGATCACATGCAGATGGGGCCCAAGCTCTTCTCTGTGGAGGACCACAAGCGCTCAGACCACACCCTGCTCAACCGTCTATTTTACTACTACCAGTCCGAAAAGAAAAATGTTGCCTCGGAGAGCAGAGTAATTTTCAATGAGAACTACCGCTCCACTGAGGGGATTGTGGACTTTGTGTCTTCTTATTTCTACTTTGACAAATGTCAGAAGAAACAACAGACAGTAAATGGCATCAGGGCCAGTGGAGATGTTGCCGCTCACCCTACAATGCACCCACTGGTGTTCAGCCATGTCCGTGGGGAATGCCACCTTGACACAACAACCATGTCTTGGTACAACCCTGAGGAGGTAGAAGTTGCTGTGAAGATAGTTCAGGAGCTTCTCCAAAACTGGCCGGTTGAAAAGTGGAAGGAACCAGATCCATCAGCTATCTGCATTCTCTCTCAAGGAACCCAGGTATTGTACCTGACCATATTCATGTTCAAAAGATAGAACTAATATTTATAAATCACCTATCTCATAATTACTGAATTCATGCCTATGCTGGGTAACACGTCTTCCTGACGTAGTGTTCTACAGTAGTAAACGTAGGTGTGTGAAAGGTGTGTGACATCAGCTACTGTAGGAACATTGGCTGGGTTTCCATCCAACATTATTCGCATTTCATATTCGTAACAGAAATGCGGTTAATGCGTATTGCTTGCCAAGCTGTCACCCTAACAATGGTTTTGTCTGAACTGTAGTGTTGTTGCAGTTAAAGTCATTGGGAACAGCCTATCTTCAGATGTGCACACATTTATCATTTAGCTGAACTGTGCACACTAGACTTTAGACCACTTTTAAAGCCTTCATCTCATTTGATCGCCCCCAGTTGTGTCTTGTGTCTTTTCTTTGGAACTTCATGAAAAATGGAGAAACGTAAGTTGAGTTAGTGCACTGAGAAGCTGATGACAGAAAGACGCATTACCTGGCGAAGGCAAAATTTAACATTGAACCCAAAAATTGTGAAATTGGCATGTCGGTACAGTAGTTTGCAGCGAAGTATTTTCAACAGTATTTCTTTCCAACCCTTGAAAGGTTTACCACCTCAGGAACAAATTAAAACAAGTGAATTTACGTGGGGTTACAGTAGAGAATGCAGAGAATGTTCAAGGTAATGTATAATGCCTTAATATATATGAGAATGTTCAAGGTAATGTATAATGCCTTAATATATATGAGAATGTTCAAGGTAATGTATAATGCCTTAATATATATGAGAATGTTCAAGGTAATGTACGTATAATGCCTTAATATATATGAGAATTGATGTGCATATCAATCCTTTACAGTGTGTTTATTGAACAATAAAAGCTAATCAAAGATCCTCTGTCTTTCATAGGCAAACAATTCAGAGTGATCATAATTGTCACCGTGCACACAAGAGACACATTAAAACCATCTTCTTCCAACTGCTTGGAGTTCTTCAATGATGCCCGTGTTCTGAACACGGCCATGACCAGAGCACAGTCTCAGGTAATTGCAGTGGGAGACGCTGCTGCTCTCAGCTTCTTTGGAAAATGTGCCAAAACATGGCGATGTTACGTAGAGCACTGCATTGAAAACAGAAGTGCTAAGCCTGATCATCTTACCAAGGATTTTCTAAATCAAGAGGTAATGGAGATCTCAAGATTTGTTCCAACCCAGGAAGAGGATACCAGTGATACAGATTCCACAACTTCAGAAATGTCAGACATTGACCCAATTCTGCAAGAGCTCCTTGATGAGAGCATAGATTTGAAAGTGAATGTAACGCAGGAAGGTTTGTTAGATATCTTCAAAAATTACCACCCCGAGAACGAGAAGGCATTTGGTGACTGTGATGAGAAGTACCACGTGGACCAGAGTGATTCTGCATTCGTCAGAAGTGAAGAAAATGAGGTTCCAAGTATCCCAAAGACAAATGTGGTACTCAAACACTGCACTATTGTGATGGAAAGATACGACTCGGCATATGCCATACCACTTGATGAACCAACCTCAAGGATCAACATCAGTGGAAGGAAATATGTTCGCTGTTGTTTTCCTGGTGATGAGGTCTTTGTTGAAGTATTGAATGATGAACTTTCACCGTCCTCTGGAAGAGTACACAACCCTGTGGTTGGGAAGAGCTATCTAGCCGACAAACTGTTTGTATGTACCATTGAAAAAAATGACAACCAGGTGATGACCCCAATTAATAAGTGCATATCCAAAATATACACTCCATTTTGGAAGGATAAACCACATCATATTGCTGTACGAAAAGTTGAGGACTTTAGACCCCAGAGCTTTGTGAAAATTAATGAGGAAACAAAGAGAAATCATCTTTTTGTTGTCCAAGTATTAAAGTGGAGAGAGAACTTTCGTTATCCTCTAGGAATTGTTGTGGAAGTCCTTCCAAAGGTGACTTCTTTGGAAGCTGGTCTGAAAGTATTAAACATAGAATATAAACTTCCAAAGAGTCCTTCACTTACCGATCAAGAAATGATCAGGGTTCATGAATGCTCCCAAGATTTACACCAACGGAAGGATTTCCGCAACATTATTACATTCACAATAGATCCTTCACATTCTCGAGACCACGATGATGCAATCAGTGTAAGAGATCTTGGTCTGGATTATGAAATAGGCATTCACATAGCCGATGTTGCACACTTTGTGCCCATGGGAAGTAAACTGGATGACTATGCTAAGCAGCGAGGACTTGTTTTCTACCCACCTGGAACTACACCTGTGTACATATTCCCGAGGGAGCTCAGTGAAGATCTTTTCAGCCTTGTTCCTGGTTCTGATCGACACACCATTTCGCTAATGGTGGTCATCGACAAGGAAACAAACCTCATAAAATCAACAGATTTTCACCTCTCTGTGATTCGCTCAGACAGAAAGTTGTCCTATGAGGAAGCAGAGGAGATCCTGCAAAATTCCAGCGTGCCAACCTTTAACACTGTGGAGGGCTGCCTTCTTCTAGCCTCCCGCTTCTCAGAGATTCACAGGAAGGACAGAAAGCAGGGAGACTGGTGCTACAAGTCGCCAGATGAAGACTCCCTCATTGGCAGCCGTCAGTCTCACAGGGTAGTGGAGGAGCTAATGATCTTGTTTAACCACAGTGTTGCACAGCTGCTCCTCAAGCAGGAGGAAACAAAGAGCCGTGTGCCACTGAGGTGTCAAGAGAGGCCAGACCTGACAGCCCTGGGACAGCTACGGCAGCGCTGCAGTGCATGGCTCCCCTTGTCCCTTCACATGTCTCACCGTCTGGAGGATGAGGAGGGACTCATGAGCCTACCAGAGGCTAGCAGAAGTGATGCATGTCAACAAAGTGATACAAACAGCACAGCGTTTCTGAGGTATACCAGTGTGGAACCTGAGACTTTTTCAGTGCTAACGTCGCTTCTTGAGAACCTTCAAACGGCAGCCAAAGAAGGCGACATCCAGAGAGTGGTTGATCTCATCACAACCGATGATGTACATCCTCAATTGCTGCCCATTATTCGCGCATTCCGGAAGCTCATTCGCAGAGCCCATGTGGTCCGCTCCAACTCATCTCTGACCTCTAGAGTCGGGCACTTTGACCTTGATCTAGACTGCTATAGTTGGGCCTCCTCACCAATTCGCCGTTATGTGGATATCATCGCCCACAGGATCCTCCACTCTGTTCTGGAAGGCAAAGAGATTACATATTCACCCATAGAAATTGATCGTGCATGTGTGAATTTCTCTCTACAGTATGACAAGGAGTCCAAGTATGAGAAGATATCACGCAGCTTAAACTTTGCCTCTGAGTTGAATGAAAAAAGTGCAAGGAAGATTGCTTACATCACAGATGTTCCACCCAACGGCAACAATTTCCGTCTGTCATTTCCTCTGCTACGACAGTCCATGTGTGAGGATGTGGCCATCATGTACAGGGACCTTCAGCTGGCAGACCAACCACAGTATGACAGACAGCAGCATTGTTGTGTTATTAAATGGACTAGAAGAGTGTACTCATTTCTGCGAGAGGATATCCACTTTGAGCTGAAAAGACAAGTTCCAAGTTCTTTAATCACACACGTGCCAAGGGAGGCATGGGAGGGTTTGTTGTCCACCATTAGAGAGGAAAAGTGGGAGAACATTCTAGAGCATGTCGAGGAGATCACTTCAGAACTAAGGCCAGGGCGCACTTTTAGTTCTAAGCCACGTGAGGGCAGAAATGCGGATGGGCATTTTGTTGACTTGTCATTAAGGCTCAAGCAAGGTGGTACCATTGAGGTACAGCTGGGAACTGACACAGCAAGGGGAATGCTGGTTCCAGCCATTCAGCTCCTAATTGTGAACCCAAACTTTGAGATTTGCTTGGAACACACCAAGAACCCAATCGAGTGTTTCTCCAGATATGCTCTTCGTGCCTCAAAGGATGTATATCCCACATACAACGACTACCAAAAGATATGGACACCTCTGTGTGAAATGGAGTCTGCTTGCAATGCGGTCTCAGAAAATGAAAGCGTTGTTTTGGAAGATGTTGAGCTTACTTGGACACAAGAGAAGGGTGAAAGGCTGCAAGGGTTCTTCTGGCTGCCTCTGGTGAAGAAGAAGCAGTGGGCTATTGAGTGTGACTTAAGGAAGTGCTTGCTGTGTGTCCGAATGAGACAAACTAACAACGATTTCCAGCCCGAGAAAAAACATGATAGAAGACTAACTGAGGCTAAATACCTAGACCTCACAAATATGACCAATGTCATCTGGATTGCACATGGAGTAACCACACACGTAGATGAGGAAGAAGAGGACAAAGAAGGCACCAGCTTTAAGATACACTTCCGAATTAATCACTTGCCCATGACTAATATTCCACAGAGAATCTTTTTGGAGAACACAAGATTCACTGTAGAGTTGATTCCCAAACTTCTTCCGGACGTGTAAGTTTGAAACATTATTATACAGCATCAGTGATAAAGTCCTAAAGACGTCAGAAATGAATATTTACTATATACATGTCTTCGTTTGAAGGAGGAAAGAGGAGGCAATAAAGCTGCTGACGAAGGCAAATCAACTAGTGAAGGACATTGCACTTGGAAAACAGATACATTTGGAGGGTAAGTCTCTCTGGATTATACTATTTAATCTTCTGTAAAAGCTGACAAACGCAAAATCATTTCTGTGATGTAGATCATTAATTGTAAATGTGCTGCTCATTAAAAGCTGTTCTTTTATATAGGCTTCAAAATCATTGCAAACAAAAATGGGATATTTGACATGCCCCAGCATCATGCCCTTGGTTTCCCACCTTTGAACAAAAGCCAGACTAAAGCCATAAGAGAGACGCTGAAGAATCGCTTCACACTTATACAAGGGCCACCAGGTAACAGTAATGTAAATGCAGATGGGGTTGCGTACTCTGTTGTTTAGCAATGGGTTTGTGACAGTTTGAGTGTGTAAATGCAAACAAACACACATGAGCATACTACTTTTCTGTATTAAATATGAAAGTTTATTTACATTTTTACACTCTAACAGGAGCACTTACAAATGCAAGCGCAACTCAAACTAAACATAACCTTTTGTTTTTGCCAGGAACTGGGAAGACTGTTGTCGGAGTTCACATTGTGTATTGGTTCTTTAAGCAGAGTAAAGAAAGTAAAGAAGTACCAAGAAGCAACAAAAAAGAGAGAGATGAGGCACCAAAGAAGAGATGTATTTTGTATTGTGGTCCATCTAATAAGTCTGTGGATGTTGTCGCAGGTAAGCATGTTCTTTAGAGCGTCTTTATCTATTAGTTGCAGAATTATTTGTGGTATTGTGTTGTATAGTTCATTTTGGTTTAGCTGCCCCATGCCAAGCTTGGCTCACTTTAAATCAAAGTGTAGAACTGAAAGTGCTTAAAATCTTATCTAAGCAGACATGCTTATGGGGCCTGTGTGTTTTTATTGTGTCTAGCTGGCACCTACAGCTGTGCATAAAAGTGCTATTGCAAATGAACGGGCCGCCAGGAAGCATTTCCCAAATACACGTATCATCAAAGCACTGTTATGAACATGTGGCATGGTTGTGTCCTCCTTCATATTAAAATCTTGAACTTAGAAACAGTCAATAAAACAAGGGAAAACTAACAAATCCTATGTGTTACATCAAATATAATACATTATTTTCTATTTTAACATGAGAGAACAAGGTACAGTACTTCATTCATTTTTCCATTCTAAGTACTCTGTCAAGGTCACTGAGCCCCTGTGCTGGTCATTTTGTTTCAAGGTCAGCTCCTGAAGCTGAGCCAGAGAGGCGTGCTCCGGCCCCTGAGGGTTTATAGTGAGCAGATGGAAGTGATGGAGTACCCTTACCCAGGGAGCAGCCTGAAACTCTCCCGCCATTCGCTCAGGGAGGGAAAACCCAATCAAGAACTCAGGTAAAGAGTACTGAGATGAGAGGGTGGTGGTTGAGTTGTCGATCTGGACTTACAGGTGGCCTTCAGGTGTGTTAAACAGTCGGCCCGGGTTCAATCCCCATTGTCCAATGCAATGTTTTGAAAGTTGATTTCTAAAACGATACTGCTAGGATTGCTGTGTTTCACTTTCCCTCCCAATTATCCTTTAGGAGGGAAAGAGAAACACAGCAATCCTAGCGGAAGCATTTTTGTCTAACCCCCCCAATCACGCGGGTGTCCTTAGCTGGGTGTCGTCAGCATAGCACTGAAAGTTTAGACCATGGTGACGGATGATCTGGCCCAGGGTGAGCAAGTAGATGGTGAAGAGAAGGGGCCCTAACACAGACCCCTGAGGCATGCCGTAATGGACAGGAGCTGGAGGAGATTTGGATTCATGTATAGTGATGAATGGCATCCAGCCGGATAGCTATGAGTGAAACCAGGAGAGTGCTGTGTCGGGGAGGCCCAACCATTCAGAGTGGCGGTTAATAAGGATGGGATGGGAAACTGTATCAAATGCTGCAGAAAGGCCTGGGAAGATGAGAATGCTGACAAGTCCATTATTCATTTCTTTAGATCCATAACTTTACATCATCGGATGCGGATGCGAGAGAATCCACACTCATCAGAGATACGGGGCTTTGATGCTCGGATTAAAAGGGGAGAAGACCTTAGTGAGGAGGAAATTAGGAGGTAAGACATCATACGTCTGATAATGGTATAATGATAATGATAATGGTATATATGATAATGGTATTTAGTACAATAGGAAGTATTGGCAATGAATGTATTTTTAATATCCTCAATACGAGCTCTAGCGATAATGCCAGGCTCTGCTGTCGGCGTTACTCTGATAAAAACATCACGAGGTATTCCAAACTGCCACACCAGGATGGGCTTGCAATTTTTTATACTATTATTATCTTCGTCATTACAGCTACAAAAAAGTCCTACGGGCCGCCAGGAAGCATGAACTATTGAAGCATGATGTGATTCTGTGCACGTGCACCGCTGCATCCAATCCAAACTTTGCCTGTGTCAAACTGAGCCAGATCATCATAGACGAGTGCGCCATGGCAACAGAACCAGAGGCTTTGATCCCTTTTGTCACCCATCAGCCTGAACAGGTAAGGCCAAGGTGATGACTGGGGACTGACCAGAGAGCATGATGTAATATGTTCAAAACAAATGAATAAAAGCACAAGCCTACACATATGGATGTGTAAGGAAGTGAGTATATGACATCATACCCTACATGTCACACTAACTGTATAGAATTGGATTATTCAATACAAAATAATTTTTTACAAAATGTTCAAGCACAAAATATTTCACCTCATCTGTAAAGAGTAGCACAGTAGCCCTCTCCTAAACCGGATTTGCAGTGATCACAGGCTCCAGTGAATGTTTTGTTTCTCTAGATTGTGCTTATTGGTGACCACAAGCAGTTGAAGCCTGTTGTCAGTTCTGATGTGGTGGAAAGATTGGGGATGGGCAAGTCTCTCTTCGAGCGCTATATGAGGAAAGCTCTGATGCTTGACATCCAGTACAGAATGGTAAGTACTGCATCCTCTGATGATCAATGTCAGATCACTAGACAGGTTTCCATCCAACTTGTAAATGCGAATTTAGGTTAGACGTATAAGAAATCCTTGATGAAAACACCTGCAAAGTCGCATCAGTCCCTTAATGCGAATGTAAATTCGATTCGCTTCAGGGAGGTGGTTTAACTTTTGATGTGACTAAGGTAAATGCGAATAAAGTTGATGGAAACAGTTTAATTCGTGTATATTCACATTACCCACTACTGCGTCCATAGACGCATTCCACAGCTGGTCGGAACATGTCACTTGATTAGCCGTACGTTCATTTCTTATTTGCATCACACAGTTGATGGAAACACCTGCAGTCGCATAGTTGCGAGACGAATTAATTCTATGCGAATATTAAAAGCGAATAAGCGAAACCCAGTGACTGAGTTTAGGTTGCATAATGGCATTGCAGAATTACTACATTAGTTCCTATTATTGTGATCAAGTGCTCACAAAGTACTCTACTTTAAGTTTTCAGACA
>JASCQY010000232.1:14527719-14544498 GCA_030264315.1 Sardinella tawilis
AATCCCGTCCGAGAAAATGTATAGGTGGTCCCCAGACTAAATCTCACTTGAGATTTAGGCTGGTGTTAGCCAGGCTACCTCAACACTGTATCACCCTGTAAAATCAGCAAGTTCTACACACTTACCACTAGGTGGAGCAAAAGGCACAGCAACTTTTTTCCTTTTTTTTTCCTGTCCTGAACTACTACAGACTTTAATGTTTCCATTCAACAGAGCTGCAGGCACAGATAAAGACGGTTCTCTGCCACATACAGAGATGTCTAGAATGCCACCCCAGTCTCACAGAAGATGAGTGTTTCCCATTGTGAGCATGTGCAGTGAATGTCTGGCCTTAGAAGTTTTAAATTGACCTGAAAATGTAGTCTGATTATTTCAACCGGTTGGTCCGTTTGTGCCAAGAGATCCCAGAACTATGGTTTATAATCTCGTTTGGACAATAAAATCACAACATTAGTTGCAGGTGTTTGTTGACAGGTTTTTTTTTTTTTAAATTAAACTCAGTTGGAAAAGGTGAAGAGGAAACATGTTGAACTATAAGAGTTTTCAGATATGCACTTAAGGTGTCAGATTCACCTGGCTATATTAATAAAAGGACAATGATATCAGATATTAATCATACTAATACATTTAAATCCTTGCTATTAATAACACTCGCTATGAGCATTAATCCTGTAGTTGTAAACAGACAAGGTCAGTTGTCCGTACACCGATGTTTTATTCCCATAGTAACATTAGGGCATATCTTTTTCGCTATGGTTTCGTTTTTATATGCCCTAATCAGCTAGTTCTCGAATTCAGTCTACGTGGTACCTACTGCTGTCGTTCTGATACCTATCGACAGCACTTGGCAGCCTCAGACAACAGGGCTTCAGTTTGATTCACTCCGGAGAATTCCTTCAAGAAGACAGTAAAATTGAGATCATTTTGTTTTGTATTAGGCTACAATTTGATACATTCTACATAAATTTTTTGTGTTTTGTCTAGCCTAGGCTATTGAATGCCCTTCTTTTGAAATAATATTAAAGAAATATTACTTCTTTTTTTTTTAAAGCAACACTGTCTTCTTTGGTAAAAAATATCATATTGAAGGCACAAAAATATTTTCCAGAGCCTTATTGGCATCATACTAGCCTAATTGGTGTTTGATGGCAAAGCAGTCAGCAGTGCTATAATGCTTTCTCCACTGAGAACTGCAGTGCATGGCCCGGATGGGTGATGGAAACAATTAAACCAAAGATACTGAATAACACAACCGTCTCTGATTAAACTTCCTTTCCTTTCCCACATATGACTTCATACGGACGACTGAACATCCAAATCCACTGGAGATGCTATCAAACAAGTGTGTCTGATAAACAGGACATCTCAATTATATAACTAGGCTATAATAATTATAAATGCCACTAATGGTAAGCCTACTCTGTACCAAAGGCGCCAATGACTGACTATTCTGCAAGGTTTATAAAGACAATTTTTACATGTGAATGTAAAAGATGCTTGGTAGAAAAGTTTTTTTTTTTTTTTTGGACAACAATAGTGACAGAGAGACAAACATAAGAATGCTCCAGTTTATTATACATTTTTTGCTCTTTAGCGGACTGTTCCTAATTTCTCTTCTCAAAGCAGTGTACACTGTGTTCCCGCACTATGTCCGTGTGCTCTTCCACGTGCCCCCCCGACGAGGAACGCGCGCACGTGAATACCCATGCTGAACCAGACAAACCATTTGATGTTCCTTGAAGGGGGAGTTCTTTGGAAGTGAGTGGGTTTCAAATCTTGTCACTTTGGTCTTAGTTGAAGTAAAATAATGTATAAATATAAACATGTATAAACAGAAAAAAAATCATGTAGGCTACCTCTATATAGCCTAATCTATGTTATCAGGCTGTTGTGATTAATGAAGCCCACATGCAGTTTATTTCCATGTTTGCGAGAGCACACGTTTGGTTTGTGTAGCTTTGTGAAATGAATCAGCATAACTTTAGCCTAACTGTGATGCTCTGTAATTTTTTTCTCCTTGGCTGGGCCCTAGTCTTTCTATTAGCAGTTGGTCTGAGGTGTTTTCTGTTTGCTCCTGGTAGTCACTCTATGAAGCTATGCTTCAACCTCTCCAAGTGCTACGACTTTACACTATCGGCACCCCCTGCATTCACAAATGGATTCGTCTGGTCCTGACTCTCCTTCATTCAATGTTCATTCAGCGCAGAGTCTTCATGCGCTACAGGCCCAAGACGATCAAGGCGGGCGTTTATCCATCGAACGCCAAAAAAAATATTGATTGCGGAAAAGGCAGAAGTTTGCAAAGCTGCACGCCACTTAAGAGTTATGAAAGCAGGGCGAGACGGTTTTTCAGAGCCGTCGTTCATAACGTAAAGGCAGTCATCATGGATACATTTGACAACGCGCCCAGACGAACACGGAGAGCTTGCAAAAGAACCGGTTCCCAAGATGCAACAATAAAAAGGGAAAGCGCCAGCGTCCTTCGGTCGTTGAGCGTTGGAAATATAAATGACAATGAGGTCATGGGGGAAGATGTGGAACATCTGAAAAATGGGAACTTGGAGCGAAGAGTTATGTCCCCTCGCTACAGCTTACTCCGCGAGGTTGGACGGGGAAGTTATGGCGTGGTGTATGAAGCCATTGCCAGAAGGTCTGGTACGAGGGTAGCGATCAAGAAACTTCGTTGTGATGCCCCAGAAAATGTTGAGCTTGCCTTAGCTGAATTTTGGGCATTGACCAGTTTGGAAAAACGACACGAGAATGTGGTCCAGTTGGAAGAATGTGTACTTCAGAGGAATGGCATGGCCCAAAAGATGAGTCATGGGAACAAGCATTCCAAGCAATATTTGCGGCTGGTGGAGACTTCACTGAAAGGCAAGGGCTGTTAAAACAAGCAAATTCATAATAACTAGATGCAATTTACAATCTGTTTTTATTCAATGTAGTTAATTATCTGATTTATGATTCAGAAAATAGCATGTCTTAGCCAAAGATTATGGAATATTGACCGCTTTTACCCTCTCTGTCTTAGCTGCATCTGACGTCAGGCTAATTGAACACTGTGAGGTTTCATCCAAATGGGTGGAAACTGGTCATCTGATGTTAATCACTTAACTACTGAATGATTGTAGACTACGCCATGCAAAAGTGATGAGGGATAACTGTAATGTTGGCTCGACACATAGTGTTGTTATCGGTGTGCGTATTGTTATGGTCGAATGGCTACTTTGTTGTCTGAGGCGTTTCTTTGTTGAAATGTTGCTACCATTGATGCAACGTAGGCCTTCGATGCAATGTAGTCGTCCAGTTTACCAGCCCATACCGGTAATATGTCCCAAATATCCCCTTTTCTCGGTCGTCTTGTTATACAAGTTGTGGATGGGGGGTTAGCGAGGGCTTTTCTGTAGGTGTAGTTACATTTTAAGATGGACGCATAGCTAGCGGTATGTGAAATGAGGGGTGTTCCTCTGCCTAAAATGGCTGTCTGACCCTCTTTTACACACCTTTATGTTAAAGTTGGTGGGCTATACTTCCCCATCACAGGCTGTGTTACTTGATTTGAAATAATAGGCTATATGTGTTGCATTCCGGATTCTAACAGTAGGTAGCCTACACACCTACAAATGTTGAGTTGCATTTTACGGAAGGGGGGTAGCATTCCCTAATCGTGCTAAGCTCAGCATTTTTTTAATGTGACAGTGATCTGTTGATCAAGTGTTCACTCATTAGATGTTTTCAAGTAGCCTACATGTCAACAATTTTTTTTATATCATATAATTAGTTCATGAGCCAGTTTTTCAGGCACCAATGGTTACCAAAAACTTTGAACGGTGTTTAGGCTACTATGCAGTATAATACAGTTGAAGTGCAAAATCAAATAGTTTTAAATTATTTTTTATAAGTTATGACTGATACAAGACCCTGGACTATGAATTGATAAAGTTATTTTCAGCCAGTGGTTGCAATAGGTCGAAGTCAAATAAAGTTCTGACTGATCATTGGTCAGGATCAGTTAACTCATCCTTAGATTCATTCCCATCCATTATATTGGGTGTCAGTTGTTTTTGACGTAGGCTATAAACTTGTGAAATAAATGTGCACCAGGCATTCGCTCCTGGTCAGATTGTAGTGACCGTGTTCATGTCTGAAGGAAGGTAAAAGGATTCCAGGTTCCTAGAGCTGGAGGATCCCCTAGGGTTGTTCTTCACCATGGGCCATTGTTTAGAGTGAGCGGGCCACATGAAAACATGTTGGGCTCAGCCCCAAACAGGTTTTGCACCAGAGCCTCCCTGGGGGCTGTTCTGAAGAAGGCATGCGTGCTTATCCTCATGTGTCTAGGACAAAGTAGGGCCATGGCAAAGGAGAGGAAAATGCACCTAGCCTTCCCCTAACTAGATTGCTGAGCATTTCCAAAAAAGTACTTTTCTGAACTTTGCGTTATCTGTATTTAGAACTCGTTTAGAACACGTTAGACATTATGACGAGCAGTTGAGTTTATGTGTCATCATGCAGCGAATGTTCCACAAGATATCAGTGTGTGTTTCTTCAGTAGGATGAAAGAGCGCACAGTGATGCGTACATACAGGGGCTCATTGTAAGGGGTCCGTATGAGTCAGTGTGTTTACAAACATGTTGCCCTCTGTCCACAGGGGAGCGTGTCTTGGGCTACCCAGAGGAGCCCTGTTACCTATGGTTCGTGATGGAGTTCTGCGAGGGCGGCGACCTGAACCAGTTCATCCTGTCACGGCGGCCCGACCCGCGCACCAACCACAGCTTCATGCGGCAGCTGAGCAGCGCTGTGGCCTTCCTGCACCAGAACAGCATCGTGCACCGCGACCTCAAGCCCGACAACATCCTCATCTCCGAGCGCTCGGGCACGCCCGTGCTGAAGGTGGCCGACTTCGGGCTCAGCAAGGTGTGCGCGGGGCTGAGCGCCAGCGGGCAGGGCTCCATGGCGGGCCGCGAGAGAGACGCGGCAGGTGCCGGCCGCGAGGAGGGGATGGCCAGCGTCTGTGTCAACAAGAACAGTGTCAACGTCAACAAGTGCTGGCTGTCGTCGGCATGCGGCTCCGACTTCTACATGGCGCCCGAGGTGTGGGAGGGCCACTACACGGCGAAGGCGGACATCTTTGCACTGGGCATCATCATCTGGGCCATGGTGGAGCGCATCACCTTCATTGATGCCGAGTCCAAGCGGGAGCTGCTGGGCACGTACGTGCGGCAGGGCAGTGAGATCGTGCCGGTCGGCGAGGCCCTGCTGGGCAACCCAAAGATGGTTCTGAGCATCCCGCAGCGCCGACGCTCGCACATGTCCGATGGCGTTCGGCAGCTGCTGCGCGACATGCTCGCCGTCAACCCGCAGGACCGGCCTGACGCGCTCGAACTCCACAGCCGCATGGGCCAGGTCACCTGTGCTGCCTGACCCCTGACCTTTCTCAAGACTCTTTCAGGTATTTCCACCAACCCTGTTAGTGTGTCCAGAGCTCAGAATGCTGCTTGTGTAGATCATGTGGCTCATTTTGGAGCCTAGTGACATGGCTGTGAAGATTCTCATTCTTGCTGAAAGATTACAGTAGAAAATGGTGCTGTGAACTCATTTTTTTTTTGGGGGGGGGTGTGTGTGCAGATTTAGCATGTTGGCCTTTTCTTCTCTTTCTCTTACAGAGTCATAGGCTGAATTCAGCGCTCTGGACTGAAAAGATATTTTTGAGCTTGTTCCCATTCCTTTAGTAATGAGAGCTCAGCAGTGCTTCATTCGTGAACAGATGTGAAGTCATAGTCGTGAAGGAAAGCCTACTGTCCTACATGCGTCACGAAGGAAAGCCTGTTGTCTTTTTTGACAAGAACTACATTAACAAAGCTATAGTATTGCTCCAAATGGTAGGCATGTTGCCCTAAAATGTGCAAACCCCCGTGTTGTGGATCCTCTGGGTGGAATTCCCTACTAAAAAGCGCGCTGGGACTTGTTAGTCAGTGGAAACAGGGATCGGTTCTCTGCAGGAGAGGATGGCACTGCTGAGCTTGCATAAGCCTGGTGACGTAATGCTGGTGTGACTGATGTGTGTGCTGTGCACTGCATGTCATCCCTGTGCAGTTGGCTGCAGATAAGCAAAATACTGTTTTGATTGGCTGCGGTCTTAGTAGTGCTTTGAACATATTGGAATGTGCTGTCATTTGTTGCAAGTCTGGCTTTTTGACCAATGGTCAAATCAGGCACATTTCTTGTCAGATGTTATGTTGGTTGTTTTGGTGTGACTGTACACTTCAGAGAAAGCAAATACTCATCTGTACTTACAGGAGCAAGGCATTTCAGGTCAGCATGATGTTGCCTACAGTATGTTGATGAGGGGGAAGCTTTGGGGAAGAGCCTTTTTCAGTTCTCCACCATGATCCATCGTTGAGAGTTAGCCTACTGTGTGCCTCGGAGTAGCACACGTACGCGATGGTCTTCAGTATGCAGCAGATGGACATTGGTATGCATACATTTGTGTCATTTGGAATGGCCCTGTCCTCTCTCTCCCTGTGCACCTTTTCTCACACATTCCGTCTCCTCAGACAGGAGGTCCACCAGTGCTCTGAACCAGGCTGTGTGTTCTCTCTCTAGCCCCCGTCACCTCTCCTCAGACTGGCTTTGGCATTTTTCTTTGCCCAAGCATAGTATTAAAGTTTGAAAGTACTTCAAACACCCTACAGTGAAATCAGTTAGTTAACTTAGGTTGCTGTCCATCCATTACTTTTATAGACTTTTATAGTTTTCTTTTTGTTTGTCTGAAAGACTGGAGCTCCCCATTTGGCAGAACATTTCTACAGACATGCTCTGCTGCAGTCCAGCTGGGATTGATATTATTCAGCCATAAAGAAAGGTGCCCAGATAGAACAACATGTCCGGTCATATGTGGACAGTAAAACCAATAATATTCAGCCATAAAGAAAGAACAACATGTCCGGTCATATGTGGACAGTAAAACCAACAATATTCAGCCACAAAGAAAGGTGCCCAGATCTGGGGACCCCTCATGCTTCTTGTGTGCGTGCCTGACTGCCTGAGCTCAGGTCCTTTTGTTTACCCCAGTGCATGCTGGGAGAGCTGTTACACAACTGCACTCGTTGGCCTCCCCCTCCCCCGCTTTCCCCGAGATGCTCCCTCTCTCCCTCCCCCTCCCCCTCTCTCTCTCTCTTGCTCAGCTCCCCTCCAACCTGAGGCGGAATCACAGCGCAGCACATGGCATGGTGCCTCACAGGCAGCCAAACCTCACCGTGATGCTAAGGGGCTCCGTGGGACTCTTTTATTCACCTGGACTGAGAGATTTGTGAGGGATTAAGTGGGATCCAATGAGTCAGCGTTTGCTTAACACCATGAGGCTGTGCTTTTGTGCAGACCCCGTGTCATCGGAATGCTTGTTAAAATGTTACTGACCTGGTTATTGGTTGTAAATATAGACCTTGGGTTAGCGAGGTGACCAGCAAGAAAGATGGAGGGGAACATTTGTGGCAAGCCCTTTCTGTATTATTCTCTTATTCTCTTACACTAGGCCCGTGCCTCTGTTTGTATTTTTGAGCGGCCCTGTGGCTACTACCTATCTTGCTTCATAGTTTGTCCTCCTCTGAAAATGTGCTTGCTGTGTGTCCACATTGGTCTCCATGCCGAGGTCAGTGGCATGTTTGCCATGGCCAACGAGACAGAGGGAGAGAGGGAGAGAGAGAGAGAGGGCAAAGGCGCCTTTCTTAAGGAATGCCTTTGTCTGCGAGGGGGTGGGGGAGTAGCTCTCTCCTAATGAGGACATTACAGCTGTCTGAAGCCTGCTCCTCCAAATCGCTATTCACGTCCTCTCCCACCACCCCCCCTTATTTTCCCGCTCCCTGGCTCAGGCGCTCTCGCTCGTGCTCGCGCTCGCGCTGTCTGCGTCTTCCTGCCCCCACTCCGTGTCTATCTGCTAGTCTGGCTCGGCTCACTGTCGGATCAACACAAAGACTGGCTTGCATTTTGCCACTGCCTTAGCAAGACAAAGACTGGTGGGTTTCTGTGGAGCGCTGACTAGCGTGCCTGTCCGCAAGAACATGTGACTCTTTCCATGCATGTTTTGAACTTGTCATGTTTGAATATGCTACTTGATATTTGTCCGCTTCAGACGCAGGAGGTGAGGCCATCCCATGCACATTAGAAGTGGCCTTCCCCACACGGGGCCAGACAGGACAGAAGAGAGAGAGAGAGAGAGAGAGAGAGAGACTCCTTAGAAAGAGCAGAGAGGAAGTAGGTTGCTGAATGATACAGAAGTGGACGCATCCTCAGGGGACGACAGCAAAGAGGTCCCCCACAACAGGGTCAGCATATGAGGGAGGTCAGCGTACAATTGTTCAGCACAGTGTGTTCCACCGGAGCAGAGCGGGGTGTGTCAGGACAGAGAGTGTGTGTGCTTGTGTGTGTGTGTGCGCAATGGGCTCTGCTTTAGGCTGGTGTGGATGCAGAAAGAGGTGCTGGTGTGTTTGTTTTTCATGTGCGTGAGGAAAAGGCAGGAAAATGGATGTACGCTAGGGGCTTTAGCAGATTAGTGGACAGCTGAACCTGTTGACCTTCTGCTTTCCATTCAAAAGCATTGCCTTTACTAGTGCCTTTGATGGCTGGTGTCTCATTGACAGTGTTGAGGCTGAGCTTTGTTTGTTTGTTTGTTTGTTTGATTGATTGATTGATTGAGTAAATAAAGATATGTTGTGTGTGCAGATTTCACCCAGCAGCAAGAGGACAGAATGATGGTCTCACGATGAACTCATTGACCTCCCTCATCTGTATCAGGCTTTTCCAAACTATCAGTAGCAGTTAATGAGCGCTGCTTTTAGCTCCTGGGTTGCGAGAGGAGGAGTGTCTGTAGCTCTGGAGTGCAGCGCTTCCTGTCTGCCGAGGCTCCAGCTCCTGCAGTCGGAGGGGAGAGTCGCTAGGGAGGTTTGTCAGGGCGTGCTTGGTAGGGATGTTTTGCATTAGTGTAGGTGCACTCTGGGTTACTGTCTTCGATGCAGGGTGTGTGTGTGTGTGTGTATGTGTGTGTATGTATGTGTGTGCGTGCGTGCGTGTGTGTGTGCGTGCGTGTGTGTGTGCGTGCGTGTGTGTGTGTGTGTGTGTGTGCCCCTGTTCCTTTTATGGGCGGAGCAGGCAGCTGCAGTGGCGAGTTTTACTGCATCTTACTCAGCACATGCTTGAAATATTTCTCTCTCTCTCTCTCTCTCTTCCTCTCTCATGCCATCAGTGTGTCTCTGTTTTAACATCTTCTGTGGCTGAGCTCGGTCTCCTGTGGTTCTGTTTCACTCTCCTGTGGCCAGTGCTGTCCTGGCTTGGCAGATGCATCATGGCGCTGCTGCTGAGGCGGGCATCAGGAAGAGGCGATGCCCAGCCTAGCCTAGTCCAGCCCTCACCCACTACCCACCAGCAGCCTAGCCCAGCCTAGTCCAGCCCAGCCCTCACCCATTACCCACCACCAGCCTAGCCCAGCCCAGCCCTCACCCACTACCCACCACCAGCCTAGCCCAGCCCAGCCCAGCCCAGCCCAGCCCAGCCCTCACCCACTATCCACCAGCAGCCTAGCCCAGCCCAGCCCTCCTTCCTCAGTACCAGTCTGGGCGTCACGGCTCCGCAGGGATGGCGTATTTGTTTATTTGTTTGTTTACTTGTCATCCTTGTCCCCAAACAGGGTCACAGCTGATATTACCCAGGCTCCTCTGCTGGTGTGTGTGTGTGTGTGTGTGTGTGTTCTGGTCGTCACCATCACATTAGAAAGTGACCCATTTGAGGTTAAGCCATACGGCAGGCAGCACTGGCCCCGTTATGCAACAGGGAGAGGGACTTGAGCTTGCACGCCATTCCTGCATCAGTGCACTCTTTATTTAGCCACACCCCCCCCTCCTCCCTCCCCCTCTACCACCAGCTCGCTTCCCAAAACACAGCCACACAAAATGGTGGAGGTGGCAGAGGCTATGAGCTCTCGCTCTCTCTCTCTCTCTCTCTCTCTCGTTCTCGTTCTCGTTCTCGTTCTCACACACACACACACATGGCTCAGAAGCTAGTTTAGAGCTTGTTCGCCCCTGCAGTGATTGCGCCCCAGGATGAGACTTTTGTCTGGAATGCAGATGTGTTTTTATGTGAGGCATATGAACTCACAGTGTTTGTCTCGCGATGACGGGGAAATCTTAGAGAAATCAATGTGGAGTTGCTGCTTTAGAGCAGGCGTGTCACAGACAACATCAGCACTGTGTGGCCACAAACTGTCAGGTGTTTCATGTTTCTTCCCTCCCCAGCAGACCTAATGCATCTGGGCTCTGACTTTCCTCCCCAGCAGACCTAATGCATCTGGGCTCTGACTTCCTTACCATTACTGTAGTCTGTCTTTCCTGGCGGTAAGCAGTTCCTTGGGGCACCTCCTGGTTGAGGGGCACGCCGTGCCGGCAGAACCGTCAGTGTTACACAGAAACGGGATCAGTAGTTTGGGCAGCTATTTTTTTAAGCAGGCAGGCAGCAAAGTTACAATTCTTGTCAAACTTTTTGAATCGGGCCCCATGAAACGATGTGAAAGGTCCAACCACACCCGACCAGGGCTGTGTGATTGGCTCCCCTGGCTCAGAGGAACAACCACGACTAATGAAACGTACCATTAGTGTTGAAGCAGAACGAGTAAAGAAGAAACAAGTTGAGTACATTGTGAACTGTTTGCTTTAAAGGACTGTGTACTGATGTGTACCCCTCTCTCTGTCTGTCTCTCTCTCTCTCTCTCTCTCTCCACAGATTCGCCCTGTTCTTCAAAGGGACTGTTTTTGTTTTGAAACTGTGAAGCCCCATCACTACCATCAATATAATGTGAAGAAAAGAGGTTTACCATCCTCCGAAATGAGAGATTCCACAGATCTTCTCTTTTTTTTCCTTTTTTATGCCATCATATTGATTTTTTTTTATTTGACTGGAGGAATGTTAGATGTTTTTGTCTAGTTACCAGGAAGTGACAGGCAGTAAATACTTATAATGTGGGTCATGTCCATTTCATTTTGATTGGAGATCACCTGCTGCTGTGTGTGGTGGAGGAGTCTAGAGGAATGTGCCAGGTGCACAATAGGTTGGGCTGTTTTGCCAGCGGCGGTGTCCTGTGCACAGACAAGCCTGCTTGCTTGCTCCCATCAACAGTTTCTCACCTGAACTGCACCCAACACACACACATACATACATACATACCATTCATTAGAATTTTTCTCAATATGGTTATAAGTCATTATTAGCCATTTTAGGATTTGTTTTTTGCCTGTTCAGCCATCATAGAATGGACTTTTCTTGGCTTTTTTCTTTCTCTTGTAATTAAAGACAGAAATTGTAATGTTAGATTTTTTTTTCTTTTTCGGTCAATCAGTATCGAATGAATACGTCATTCTCCTGTTTTGCATAGAACTGCGTGCCTTGAATTCAGGCTTATTTTGGAAGTGAATTAAAACCTTTTGGTTCGTTTCCCCAATCAGATGACGACTTGCAGTAAAAATTCCATTGTTTTGTTACTCCAAGAAACCCTTTTTTAAGAGATGCAGTTAAAGTCTATGGTTGCCACAGCTGATATCATGAGATTATTCATTTGCTGTGAAACCCTAATGGGTTCTCTAAGCTCCCAAAGAAATATCCTTTCAAATGATGCCAGTTGACCTTACTTTGAAATGTAAAAGAGATTTCTTAAAGGACTGTGATTGAGTGAGGATCTTTTTGAATTGTTTTTAAACAACGCTCAGCCCAGAACCCTTTCTATGTGTCACTGATTGAGTCTTGAATGCAACATCTGTGGTCAACCCTAAATTGTATGTATATTGTAGACTACAAAATTCTCAGATGTCATTTGCAGCTTATCTCATCAGTCGGCTCTCCTCAGTGTTTTTGGGCAGAGTGAACTAATGTAGCTGCACACAAATCATTGTTTTGTCCGTTTTGTGCAGTTTTTGTGCAGTTGTCCAGACAGTTGTCTTTGGTAGGAGTTGCAAATATGGTGCCAAAGATCAGCTCTAAATTGCTAAGTACTATGATTACGTAATGATTTCTACCTAATGTGGGTCAAAATGTCTACAATCAAAAGTAATACTTTCTTAGTCCCAAAATGTTTGTTAGAGATTTTGGATTTTGAATAACTTTTTAGTTCATGGTTCATAGTTTAGATAGGAATGTTTCAGTTCACATCATAGGACTCCCAAACCTTGGAGAAGTAGTATTCCTACTGCCCCCTCCACCAGTCTCATGTCTTTCCCGCTTCACCCAGCAAATCATGGTTCCATTGTAGATCCCTCAAACAAGCGTGGGTATTACACCGGACACCTAACCATTAGAAAATAGATGGATTAGATGTGTGTGTGTGTGTGTGTGATGCCACATCAATGTGAAGTGTTTGTGCAACTCAGTTTGTTGTCAGTTTAAGTCACTAACAATCATAACGTGCCTGTTTCTGGAGTCCACATTTGTGTGTGTGTGTGTGTGTGTGTAGATCTACCTCAGTGTTTTTTTGTTTTTTTTTTCATTTGCTGTGCTGTCTCCAGAAACTTCAGGGGTATTCTAAAGCCTGTGGGTTAGTGCCAAACTTGTAGAAGTTCATTCAGAGTAAGTGTTTAAAACTAAAAAAAATAGATGAGCGTATTTTGTTTTCCTTTGCTTAGACTATTAAGCCATAGGAACTTGTTATTAGACGGCTCCCCACTTATTATGAGTGAACTTAATCAAGTTTCCTTGCTAATCTACTGCTTTTTCGTGGATGATGGACAGTACCTGCATGTGATTATGTGTGAAATGGAGAACAAATGTTCTGATGACTGGGTGTTTGGACTTGAGGGGACTGTGTTCAAAATGGACCAGAACAGCTATGGAGAGGAAATGGGTTGATTTCACTTTCAGTATTCCTCTTGTGTGTAAAATACTACCTATAACGTAAGGTTTTAGTATTCTTCTGCTTTTCTTTGGGAACATTAACAGGAAGGCTCTGTTTTGGCTCATAACAGTGTTTTTCTTTGGTTAAGAACTGTATTTAGGGTTATGTTTACCAGTGAACCTCAAGCAGGTCAACCATTGCTGAAAGTATGTTTTTGTTTTAACATAAAAATCTGGTTTGTTCTTGACCACCCTTTTTAAAGAAGAGGCTGAAACAGTGAGAGGTTGGGGTTCAGTGGTGTGTATTCTCAGCGCTAGCTATGTTGCTAACTAAGGCTGGGTTTCCCAAAACGTTCTTAGTGCTAAGTAGTTCTTAAGGTATAGGAAATGACATACGTTAAGAACTACTTAGCATTAAGAATGTTTTGGGAAACCCAGCCTAAGTTAGCAACTATTGTGTTGGGAATCCCACTCCTTGGGTGGATATTTCACTACAGTAGCTCTTCACAGTTAAAGCACACTTCAAGTCTTTTATTTAAATGTAACATAGCTATGTAGTGCTAACAATCTTGTGAGGGTTGGGTCATGTTAATATTGAGTCAGCTGCAGATAGACTCTAAGTACCTCATGTTTCACTACCTGTTTTCGTCTTGTTTGCAGTGAACCTTTGAAACGAGTTACATGTTTCCTCCACTTTGCAATTCCATTGGTCTGGAAACCGAAGGGACCAGTACTTTAAGTTCTTGTGTTTGGAAATGATATGCTTGTTTTATTTTTAATTTGATCTTTTATTAGGTATTTAGCTTTTTAAACGTGATCTGATTGGACATGAGCATTTGCTTTACGGTTGTTTGTTTCTTGGATTGTCGGGTTTTCATGGATGATGCATGTGGAGCGTTTCTTTTGTACGGAAATATTTTTAAAGTGTTTTTTAACCCCTGTATTTTTTATGTTCCTGCTAATGAAATCAAATTCCTCTTGGCTATACCTGGAATCTGAACCACTTCTCAACCGTGTCAGGCATAGTGGCTCCTTAACGTTTAATGCGTTTGTTTTGGTTTGGTTTTGTTTTCTTGACGATTTTATTTCTAATAGGCTTACATGAGGTTATTTTATGTTCTTAGTTCTGACCTGAAGCCCTATGAATAGTCTGATAATTAGTTCCTCGCAGTTTACAACAGCATAGGTTCACCATTACCCAATAAGGATGCACCACCGCAACAAACCTAAATATACCCCATCTTTCACCAATTGAGAAGCACTGTAACAGTATCTGCTCGATACACTTATGTCAAGTGTGAGACAAGATCCTATATTGTCAGGGTGGTGGTGTCTTTCTGGCTGCACTTTGGGAACATACTGTAGTTCAGTGATGAGTAGCTAAAAGGTAGGCTTTTGTTTAAACCATCTTGCTAATCTGTTCATTACAACTAGAGGAAGTACTCATCTGATTCTTTAGCTGATCTGTGAATTCTTCATTCATTCTGAGCAGAGTTCTGCCATTTTGGCACAGGGTTGTTACAGAAAAACAAAAATACAAAGCCTCTCCACTTGAGCTCTTGCAACCAACCTCTTCTCTATGCAACCCTACCCACTCTGCATGGCAGGCTAGGCAGTTCTATTCTGCTTCTGCATTTCACTGTTAGGAAACATGTGCTCTTGATCAGGAAGGAGAGTGGAGGAGGAGCCCCATAGCTTTGTATAATGTGAATATAATATCCTGTCCTCAATGACTTGTACAGTTCTTTGTCATAGGGCTCAGTGAGCACTAGGCCCGTCGGTGAACTATGTTGCTGTTATTGTAAGCAGTGGATGACACTTTTTTTGTTTTGTTTTGTTTTCCTTTCA
The DNA here is from genome assembly GCA_030264315.1 of Sardinella tawilis. Classification (NCBI taxonomy): domain Eukaryota; kingdom Metazoa; phylum Chordata; class Actinopteri; order Clupeiformes; family Clupeidae; genus Sardinella; species Sardinella tawilis. The sequence goes on from JASCQY010000232.1 coordinate 14,542,433, forward strand.
ATAAACTCCTACAAAATGATTCTCTCCAGACTGGTGTGTTTGTACTACATGCAGGCAATCATGAATGAATCCCGCGGATGGGCTAACATGATGAGGATGGGAGTGAAAGGCCTCATTGGAGGAAGCCTCTGTGTGAGTTGGCATAAGCCTGCTGTGACCAATTTCATTTTCTCAGTGTGGTTTGGCACTGGTCACCAAGAGACTGTCTGTACTTGTTTTATTTGGCCCGCTACCATACTAGCACCAGTTGTAATGTCATGCTTATTGGCTTGGACAGGATCATCCCTTTTGAAAACAAGACAACTAGCCGGAGGGAACCTTTGTTTTGCTTTATCACAATCCAGCTATTACAGATTAGAACAAAATGTCCCCTGCTCTGAACTCCACATCGAGGGGGGGGGGGCCTTGCTAGCCAGGGAGAATCAGGAAACAAACATGCATAATTCGCTAATAGTTGCCTAAGTGGGCGGGGGCAAGTGTTTTACTTCCCCATTCATCCCTAGGGAGGTCACGTCCATAGTAATGGCTGCCAATAAGACCATATGCTGAACCAACTTAGTTCTCCATGCTTGTTAATCTCTGCACCTTCTTGACTTGACAATGGGAGAAACCTGGTGCTAGAAAATGCGAGCCCTTCAGCAGTAAATCATCATCATGACGCCTCAGTTTGTGTGTAATCTTGGTCTTTCATACCTGAAGTTTTAACACCTCAGGCAAGGTATCGCTGTTGTGTAACAGCTTCCTCAGATGGCTTTGCCTTTGTGTAACATGATGGGTGTGTGTTTAAGGGGAGGGGGATCAACACTGGCTTGTAAAGACTGGAGGCTCAGAAGAGCTTTTTCAAGCCCAAGTGTCATGTGCAAGTGACACTGTACACTCAACAAGGGACAAGATGTTTTAAACTATGTAGACCCTTGAATCGTCTTTGGACAACAGACAACAACTGAGTATCATATCTACCTATTGCCAAACAAGTGCGTTTACCAGCATGGGTTTATTTGCTCTAAGCAAACCTCAAAATCTCCCTCTGACAATGCAAAGAATGCTCTGGCGATGGGGTGCCCATAGAGTTGTGCTTGGGGGTGGAACAGGGTTCGTACACAACAGGCCAACATTACCGCCAAACTAGTGGGACTGTGAAGGGCCAGGGCTGAGCTGAGTGGATATGGCAACAGTGTGTGCTCTGGTGCAGGGGGGAGGGGATGTGTGTGTGCTTGTGCTTGTGAATGTATGGCCATGGGGGATGGGCGAGCCTTGTACTCCCTGACCTCAAGGAACGAGGGAAAACGCTGCTCCGCAATGGAGGTCAGTCATCTGGTCTGTTACATCAGCAGCTGTAGCTCTCTGTGGGGGAGGAAGGCAGTATGCACCCATTCACCTCAACAACTGGGAATGCATAGACATATATGTTGCTTATAGGCTAAACAAACATTTAGCGGTACATTTGCAGGACAGAAGTCAGCTCCTAATGTTGTTAGGTACATACATCTTTTACATGTTGAACACTGTTTGCAAATGTCTTCAAACATTCTCACAGTATAATCAGGCATAGGGTTGTATTGCTGGCACAAAAACTGAGCGTCTGCAGTGAAAGAGTATGTTTTGTTTTGTTTTGGAGACACCGGCGGAGAGAGAAATATGGCTCTCTTACTCCATATGCCTGTCGGCAATCACAGCACATCCCTGTCAGTGGAGTTCCAATGATCTAATCACTGAAACCAAAGCACAGATAAGGAGCGACTTTTGCCACGTGGAAACATCTGGTCAAGGACGCATTCTGTACACCGACAACAGTATGGGGTGGGGAGATGAGGCATCTTTGGGGCTGAATCCACAAAATTAAGAGCCCAACCCAATTTGTGACGCTACAACACGACCTGTTTTAATGATACTGACAGCAGAGGTAGGATTGGAATGTCCCCATGCCAGCTCCCAAGGACAATTCAGGGAAAAGTCTGGTCACCTTATCCTATGGATATTGACTTGAGACGTACTGTATGTGTGTGTGTGTGTGTGTGTGTGTGTGTGTGTGTGTGTGTGTGTGTGTGTGTTTGGGGAGAGTGTAT
>JASCQY010000232.1:14574475-14588044 GCA_030264315.1 Sardinella tawilis
GCGTCAGTGCCACAGGACGGTAGTCGTTGAAGCAGGATGGGGATGATTTCTTTGGCACAGGTATGATGGTGGCAGCTTTGAAGCATGATGGGACAATGGCTTGCCTCAGGGAGTTGTAGATATAGATTATTCCACCACTTTAGGACATGGAAGAGTTTCCTATAGGCTAGAATAGTAAAATATTGCTACAGAGCAAGAGATAGAGAGAGAGAGAGAGAGAGAGAGAGAGAGAGAGAGAGAAAGGCTTCACCTTGTAGCTCAAAGAGAAGAGGTATACATGCATGTAGTAAAACATTGCTACAGAGCAAGAGATAGTAGAGAGAGAGAGAGAGAGAGAGAGAGAGAGAGAGAGAGAGAGACAGAGAGGGAGAGGGAGAGAGAGAGGCTTCACCTTGTAGCTCCAAGAGAAGAGGTATACATGCATGTAGTAAAACATTGCTACAGAGCAAGAGATAGTAGAAAGAGAGAGAGAGAGAGAGAGAGAGAGAGAGAGAGAGAGAGACAGAGAGGGAGAGGGAGAGAGAGAAAGGCTTCACCTTGTAGCTCCAAGAGAAGAGGTATACATGCATGTGCCTTTTCCCTGCACATAATCACGTGCACAGGGACCACGGCAAACACCTCTCCTAGCGGGCTGCTTTGAAATCTCTACACTCGTATCTCCTCTGAGCCTATTAATAATACCACTGCCATAGCATGCAGCCAAGCGCTAAATCAGAGGGGTCTGCAGCTCCTTCCTCAGGGAACTATATTTGCTTATGGTACAGGGTGACCGTTGTAGGTTATTTTAATCAATGCCAGATTCAGGGATGTTTTCTGTGCTTTGAAGATGTAGAGGCATTTTTTTTCTGTTGAGCTGTTGTTTCAGGTGGAAAGCATTCAAAATTCTGTCCAAACAGCCTTTTTAAGGGGAAGGTTCATCCAAAACCAAAAAAAATACTGTTGAATCTCTGTAAGAAAAACTTTCTATATAAGTTTCTCTTTATAAAACAGCTCTTTGCTTTTCTGTTGATGGAAAGGTCTGAGGTAGTGATATTTTGATGGATAAATATATTTATTTGTGTCTCATGGACACAGAGACCTTTTGTAGGACTCTCAAGGATAGATGAAGCAATGTTTGAGAGAAATTTGTTTCATAAAGTTAGATGTCTGTCTGTCTGTCTGTCTTAGCTGTGAATGTACCATAATAACTCCAATCTCATCTGCCGATAGAAGATGTGTTGGTCACAGATTAACTAAAGACATATCTGTCTAGATTAACCAATTGTCTAGAATCTATCTAGATTAACTAAATGTCTAGAATCTGTCTAGATTAACCAATTGTCTAGAATCTATCTAGATTAACTAAATGTCTAGAATCTATCTAGATTAACTAAATGTCTAGAATCTGTCTAGATTAACCAATTGTCTAGAATCTGTCTAGATGAACCAAATGTCTAGAATCTATCTAGATTAACCAACCTTGCTGTGATTTCCTATTACAGTTTTCCACATCTGTGTTTTTGTTCATCCTGACCGTCTCTCCTCCAGCTCCTTTCCGCCCCGCGGACACCGACAATGTTGTGCGCTTCACCTCCACTGGAGACAGCCTGGGCCGCTACAACATCTTCCACTACCACCAGGAGGACGGCAAGTACGTGTACAAGAAGGTGGGCTACTGGGCGCAGACCCTAGTGCTCAACACCAGCCAGGTGCCCTGGGCCAACGGCGTGGTGCCCACCTCGCAGTGCAGCGACCCGTGCCAGCCCAACGAGGCCAAGAGCATGCAGCCGGGCGATGTGTGCTGCTGGATCTGCATCCCGTGCCAGGCGCACCAGTACCTGCTGGACGAGTTCACGTGCCAGGACTGCGGCTTCGGCGAGTGGCCTCTGGCCAACCTGACGGGCTGCTACGAGCTGCCCGAGGAGTACATCCGCTGGTCGGATGCCTGGGCGATCGGGCCGGTGTCCATCTCGTGCCTGGGCATGCTGTGCACCATGGCGGTGGCCGGCGTCTTCCTGCGCAACAACGACACGCCCATCGTGAAGGCGTCGGGCCGCGAGCTCTCCTACATCCTGCTGCTGGGCGTGTGGCTGTGCTACGCCATGACCTTCATCTACATCGCCAAGCCCTCTGCGGCCGTGTGCACACTGCGGCGGCTGGGCCTGGGCACGTCCTTCGCCGTCTGCTACTCGGCGCTGCTCACCAAGACCAACCGCATCGCCCGCATCTTCAGCGGCGTGCGCGACGGAGCCGGCGCCCAGCGGCCGCGCTTCATCAGCCCCGCCTCCCAGGTGGCCATCTGTGCCGGGCTCATCTCCTGCCAGCTGCTGGTGGCTGTGGGCTGGCTGATTGTGGAGGCGCCCGGCGTGCGCAAGGAGGTGGCGCCCGAGCGCCGAGACGTGGTCACGCTCAAGTGCAACAGCCGGGACTCCAGCATGCTTGCCTCGCTGGCCTACAACTGCGTGCTCATCATCCTGTGCACCGTCTACGCCTTCAAGACCCGCAAGTGCCCCGAGAACTTCAACGAGGCCAAGTTCATCGGCTTCACCATGTACACCACCTGCATCATCTGGCTGGCCTTCCAACCCATCTTCTACGTCACCGCCAGCGACTACAGGGTGAGTCCCACGCAGGGAGCCTCAGAGAGACGGATGCCTGCAGTTAGCGTAATTAAAGTGGAGGTTCGGAGTCAATTTTACTAAAGCGCTATGCACTATGAAGTCCATTCACATAACCCATCCCAAGATTTGTTTACCTTGGTCGAACATTGACGGGGATAGCTGAGCTTTATTATATTCTGTCCCCTTCACTTAGCTCGGACACCAGAATATACTTTTGTGCCCAACTGGGCCAGACTTTATTAACGTTAACTTGCACAGGTTACACAAACGTGACAACTCTGTTCCTATGCTCTGTTCCGTCTCCGGTGGTGCAACACACACACCCGTCCGTGCAGACAATTCCCATTGTAATTATCATATACACAAGAACATGTTTATAACAAGCTTGACGAATGTCTTGATACAGCCGCTATTGGCACATGTCATGTAGCTCGCAAATTACACCTCTAAAAATGCAAGTAATCTTACCAAACTTCTACCGTAGCGTAAATAGGTTATGTACTCAAAACGGCTGTATCAAGGCATTCGTCAAGCTCGGCTATTTCCGTCAATGTTCGACCAAGGTAAACAAATCTTCAGATGGGGTATGTGAATGGACCTCATAGTGCATGGCGCTTTAGTAAAATTGACTCCGAACCAACACTTTAAAGTTGAGGACCGGTGTAAATCAAACCACATCCCCGTCCACTGCTCGAGCTCACCAAGTGCTGTCAGTAGGAAGTAGGAACGAGAAAATTTGGTACGACAAAGACCGAATATGTGAACTGAAAGGGGCAAATGATGAAAACTAAAACTTGTGTTTCCTTGCCCTTATTAATTAACATTAACTGCCATTTCGCTATTTGAATCTTGTTATATAAACTCTCTTGTTCTTTTACCTTCTGACAGCACTGGCCATGGTTGAATAACAGGGATTTGGGTTGACTTATGCCAGACCTTTCCTTCAAGGCAGTCACATAACAGTCTAATAAATCATAGCACTGTTTACATGTCTATGATAGAAAAAAGGAAATTTTAAAAATTGACAGAAAAGTGGTGGTTTAAAGGAGAAGTTTGGTGTGAATCAATCCATACCACTGTTGTTAGCGGTCACCAACTGCTCTCTGTATGAAAACGAACCAGAAAATATGATGCAACACAGACCAAGTAATGAACCAATAATTAAAATGAAATGAATGGGGCATAGCAAAATGACAATGAAAGTAAGTCACTATGCCCCATTTACTTAGTATTAGTTGCTGGTTCACTATTAGGCCTATGTTGAATCAAATGTATTTGTTCTTTTTCCTATAGACAGCATTCGGTGACCTTGAACAACAGGGCTATGGATGGATTTACACTGAACTTCTCCTTTAATGCAGAATTAAAAGTTTTTTTTTTTTTTCACACAGACATTTGGAGTCCCAAACTGCAGATTTAATGAGCCAGGGTAGCATTAGCACAGAAGAAGCAGATGAGTGCTCCCTAATCTACCTGATCCCTTGTATGTGTATATTTGAATGGGATTTTATTAGACCCTACCGGTGAAAATATTTAATTATCACCTTTCAGAACTGCATTCTCTCATTTGGAGGATAGCTCCTGGACCCTGATAATAAATATATAAATGTATTAAATGTGCCTCTTTGGACCACAGAATGAATCAGATCAAAGAATTTCATATCTGTGTTTCCATTTTGGAAAAGTGTGTCTCTCACGCCAGCTGCTGTGTTTGTCTGCTTGTGCCAAGCTGTTTGGATCGGCGTAGCATCCTATCCATTAGCCAGGCAGGGGACCCAGGTGCCATATCTCCTCTCCGCAGAGTCTTGCTCTTCTGAGAGGTATGGAGCTCTTTTTCATCCCTCTCAGGGCGTCTTCTAAACAGACAACAAAGGCAAGGCGTGCGAGATCTCATCTGGGTCACGTCAGCAGGAGTCTCTTCTCTCTCTGGCCGGTGGAACAGCTGGCTGCAGGCCTCTGCTGTGCACAGACAGAGCTCATCATCAACTTCACTCAATTTAGGGACACCAGGCAAGATTTGAATGCCATTTTTAGGTTCATTTAGTCACTTAAAATTAAATGACTCATTATGAGGCCCCATGGGTCTTTTCATGATTTTACGGCGCTTACATGAAGGTAACTAACGTACGGGTCTTATGAAATTGTGTTTATTACCTTGTCAGTCAACATAACTCTTTAAATATAAACATTGCTGGTTCTAACTAATTAGTTTGAAAACAAATCCACATGTATTGGTGAGAATTTCAGACATTGGTGTGAGTTACAGAGTAAATGGAGGTTGAAAAATCCCTGGTGGCCTTTAACCACATTGCCTGGTGGCCTTTCACCCCAGTGCTGTAGAACAGTCCGTCTGTGGGATAAAAAGGCAGTCTAGAGACTAACATTTTGCATCCCACTTCACAGAGAGAGAAGAGACAGGAGAGCTAAAAGTGTCTAACGGACAAACAAGTGGAGGGTCATGTCTGAGATGAAGTTGCGTACTGTACGTATGTTATAGTAAAGTCCCTTTTAGACTGGCATTTAGCGGGCGCTTTAGCAGGTCCAAATTCACACAGACTCACAATGCAGGATTGAGGAATGAATCCCGAGTCTACCGGTAGTCAGTTGGTGCTGTGAGCATTGCTCAACCATGTTAGCGTGTGTGTAGCCTCTTACTGAGCATGCTCACTCGCACACAGGCAAACATCCACGGCCAAGAAGACAAATAAGCATGGACAGTGCTAACTACGCAGCAAGGTCGTTCAGGGTCATGGAACTGATGGTGTTAACTACGCAGCAAGGTCGTTCAGGGTCACAGAACTGAGGTCAACATTTGTGTTGACATTTACTTAGAGCTTTAACCGACACATCCTCTCCTTGAGCCTGAGTCTGAATGAAACCTGAATGTTAAATGGGTTCAAGTGGAAAGTAATAGAAAGCTGTGCATCGCTGTGGCTTCTGTTTCCGTGATAATTGCTCAGAAGCACAGGAGGGAGTTTGAGTCATGATGCGATGAGCTGTATTTCACCATCCAAGGTGAATAGTCTTCAGTAGAGGTCCTCCACTTGCCTCATAATTGAGCTTCACTCAACCACCATGAACAGCCTCTGCCTCCCGAATGCTGAGTGTTTGTGCGTTCATATTTGTGTGTGTGTGTGTGTTTGTGTCTCTGTGTGTGAGTCACACGCATCCCACACAAATGCCAAACCAGATAAAATCACGTTTGTCCAAATGTATGATGTGCACAAAAACCTGTTATTAAAAAAAAAGTAAAGAAACAAAACAAAAGTCTGTCTCGAGGCTATTCAGGCTGCTTGTCTGCTAGCATCAGGGACCCTGCTGTGGCTTTGAGTAACAAAATGTCAGTATTCACTTAGCAGCCGAGTAAACAAAGCCATTGAGAGCGGCCGGAGGCAGGGCAGAGGCGTTGGCTGCCTCACACCGCTTGTGTCAGAACGGGTAGCGAAGGGCCTGGTTGAAGACTGAGGTACTCCCACAGCAACACTACACCTCCCCCACCAGACACGGAACAAACAAACAAACAAACAAACAAACTCATAACGCTCATCTGGGCCAGGGGGTCTCGCATGCTGAAATGCAGACAGCAATTATTATGAAACATCGCTGATCCTGGTCATTCCTTGATCGTTAGCAGACTGCAATGCTTTGCACACCATTCTCAATCATTGTGTGTGTGTGTGTGTGTGTGTGTGTGTGTGCTCGTAAGCAGACTGCAATGCTTTGCACACGGTTCTCAGTCATTGTGACACATGAATGATGTCTCTGGGCATGATTACATACAGATTTGGTAACTGTAGCAGAGACGGTTGATAAAAACGTGAGTCGTTGGCATCACACACAAGTAATGACGATAAAACGACACACAAAATGATGTATTTATTAACTAACTGCTTATTAAGAGAAAAAGTTAATGTTATGACATCTAAGCGACTCCTATTTAGGAGACCGGAACTCCTGATCTTGTGTTATTCAGTAATCAGTATATTTGACTGTAGTAAAAGGCAGTAACACACATACAGAAGAACTGTACCTTATCAGAATCATGGGAAATGTATTGATTGAACCCTTTTCTTCTCCTCTGCTTTTTCTCCAGACACGTTTGACAATGTCTTGGTGTATAAGTATCCTTGTCTCTGTGGTAAAATGGAAAGTTTGAGGATGTTTGGTATTTGTGAACTCGAGAGTTAAGAAAATGTCGGTGGCAGAAATTTCTGCTCTTTTTGGGCAGATCCCAGTCGGCTTGTTGCCTGTGCAAACAGTGGTTATAACTGATTTAATCACTGGTTTGCCCACTCATTTGCATAGAGTTCAGAGATCCCATATAGTGGCGAGATGAGTCAGTGCTATATCAAATATACAAATATTCAACATTTTTCAAATATTCACAGTCCATTCTAATGCTTAAGGCACAAAGTCCTGTTTGTTCTGCATTAATGAGGTAGAGCTGGGAATTTAATACTCAAGTAGAATAAAACTCAACCCACTGTTAGTGATCACTGCATCCTGCATTCATCAAATGCTTCTTTATAGACTTCAAGCTCAAGTTCACCTTTATACTTGAACTTCAAAGTTTACCATGTATTAAAAACTACAATGAAGTTCGTCTCAGAGGCACAACTCATTTTAAATGAAGACAGTATACTTCATGCCTCTCTCTAGAATGCCTCTGGTTTACTTTTTCAGAAAGACTCACCCTCAGTAGATAAACACTGAGGGACACCAGAAACAGTTTCCATTACAATCAATTCAATAGAGTAAATGATGGCATCAAGTGACAACTGTCCACTGAGGTCTTGTCCTCAGCTGACTGAAAGTCCGCCTGATATCATCTGGTTAGCTGGCCTCTGTTTACGCATGGCCCCAGCTCTGGGCTGCCACTTGGACTGTGAGGAGGAAAGGTTGGAGAGGTGCACTGCTCAAATCACGTAGGCTTAATCTCAAGTCTGTCGGGCAAGGAGAAAAAAACACTAAATCGATAAGCACAGAAATGTTCAAGTTGAGCTGGGTGTGTGGGACCTTTCTCCGGCCGTCTTATTAAGCTCACCCAGGCATCTTGTCCATGCCGCATTATAACATTGCATCAGGAACAGAAAGTCTGGATTCTATGAAGTTTGCATATTGATTCTTGAGTCCTTTCATTTTAAGTGGTGCTGTATAAATAAATCAAATTAAAATTTAATTGAATTTGATATTAGGTCTCTTGTGTTTGTGTTTATGATTTGTTTTCAAATCAAGAGACACATTTCACAGTTATCATTTCCAATTGAAAAGCCTAAGTGTTTCTTTCCCTACATCTCAGTGGTATTTGAACAGCAATTAAAACTCCGTCTTCCATGTCAAGTCAGAAGACCAACAAACTTCAGGCGAAATTTTAGTGGTTAACAAAGTGCATCAGCTTTGATTCCAAAGCTGATAAGGTCTGGCTGATTAGATTGGGCTAGGCTTCCTCTGAAAATATGTCTAGACTATTTCTCTTTTTTAAACAGCCCCCCCCCCCTCCCTCTCAGTTGCAGGAGTTTTAGGCATTGATGTGCCCTTTCCTGGGGCAGTCAACCTTACAGACCTCACTGGATGTTTTTGTGCAAAGGTATGAATCAGCGGGAGACTTTGATAGGGAGAGAGAAAGAGAAACCCACTGCCAAATATGCTTTGGATGCTATGATGTTTTCATTTAATATCTGTTTTTATTAGATAACACTAATCCTAATTCTCCTCCACAAATAATGATTATTATTCCACCTTGGGTGTGAATAAACAATATTGCGTAACATGTGTCATGATCAATAGACAGTCATATTTCAGATAATCTAGCATTTTCTAAACTATATCCGTGATTTCATTGTAAGCACACAACAGACTGCTTAACTAGATAAAATTCATTGGCTTGTCTTTTAGATTATATTATAAACCAGTAAAAAGAAAATCCCACCGCCGCCACATTGGTGCTGCTGATTTGAAATGCTTAGTGGGTTGTGTTGGCGTAGCAGAGGGCAGTGTGCACAGTGTCTGATTACCTCTTCATTGCAGTGTCTGCACCAGAGCTCCATCTGAATGCTGTGGGCGAGTGTGCTTCTGTCTGGCATGACGGGGAGAAGCTGAGCCTGTCTAGTTTCATGCGCCTGCAACATAACCCACCGCTTCAGCAGAGGTTAAGCTGTCAGGATGGCTTAGCTGCATGCAGAACAGGAACATGGTCCACTCCAGGTCCAGTATAAAGATTATGGACTGGTCTAAACTCCCTGGAGTGAGCAGTGGTGTAGAGGGGTTTATGAATGTGTATATGACTAAATAACCAACGGCCACTGCACTCCTAGGAGTATGTACTGTATAGTACAGTATACTTGTTTACAGAAACTAAGCAAGTCCAGCTGAACTCAGAAAGCAAACCGTAGGACAGAGTAAGCCAAGAGACTTGGAGAAACTGAAGACCATCATGGAATAAGCCTAGTCTTGAGCTTAGCCACCCAGAAAAGACTGGATTATATATTCACATAAGTTATATTCATCTCCAATGTCAGTTATTTCCAATGGTAACAACAAATGTATAACATCTTAAAGGTTTTCAATGCCTAACTATTATCAGGAAAGTTAAATGTACATGCAGACACAGGTCATTTGAATTCCCTTAAGCTGCTGTATGTTTATTTACCACATAGGCCTAATGATAATCCAATTATCTGATGTTGGACATGTTAGTCACCAATCGTGGTCTGGCTCCCTTCTGGTTGGTCTTAAGAAATCCACCTCACAGACTCCATTCATGTCCTCAGAGGCATCTGAAGTCATTTGTCCTCATGACTGCATCACCTGAGGGAGGGCAGAGAGAGAAGGGGACGTATTTAGCCGTGCTGATTGGTCTCTGGAGTGAAGGATGTTCTAACAGGAAGAGTCTGCCGATGATGAAAAGATGCGAATTTCAGCTTTTATGTTTCCCCCCCTCAGACTTGACCACCTGCAATGTGAATTCAGAATATTTGGCAGGCAGAGATGCAATATCTTCAGGATGGTTTGCGATTGGAGATCTTGTGAAATTGAATATTCCATTTTCCTTGATGATGCAGTGAGTGGCCGAGAGAAATTTGTCTCCTTTTCAAATGCCTTTCAATTTCCTATCAGTGGTAATAAGCCATACTGACTGTCAGAAGCCCAACTCAGTAGCCATTCCAGTGGGTTCCTGATTGGGGCAATGTCCAAACACTGAAAAGAATTGGGTTCAAAACTGAACCAGAGGTAGCCGCTGTAGCTCATCTAAATTCCCACATTTAGTTCATATTTTGATCAAGTGAGAGTGTGTGGGTGAATTAATTAGGACGCAACAGCAATGTATGAAAACAAGGTGTCAGTCTAGGCTGTGTTGTAGGCTAGGACACATCAAAGGATGATGGGTGGAGAGGGAATGTAGGTATGCTGTTTTGCTCAGCTAGTGTGGCGCATTTTAAGACATTAAAGGCACACTATGCAAGCCTCCCCCCTACAGGCGGCGATTTATTTAAAATAGAGCAACAAGATTGTACATTCTCACCAATTAATGTGCATCACTCTTCAGACCAAAGCATACAAACCAACAATGATTATTTTTGTGGCGTTACGTTGACTAATAAGGTAATAAACGCAATTTCAGCTTCAATTCAATTTTCATTTGACATTGCATATGCGGTAAAGCCGGTAGGAAGGGGTTGACCCGGAATGAACTATTTAAAACGTTGCATAGTGTACCTTTAAGGCCACTTTTCCACTGAGTTCTTCCTCTGTTTGCCTTCCCTCATTGTCTATTCATGTCAGTGTCAAGCCCCGCCTTCTGCTGCCAAATGTACGTCAGATATGCTGAAGAATATGTAACTTGTGAGGTAGATATTGGACTCTCTAAGGTAGATATTTGCTCTCTGTAGCTGGAAACTCTTAAATGCAGTTTTTTTTTCTTTTTTACAATGACAACTAGGCTACATGCCTGGTGCAAAAGTTGTCAGAAAGGTGAACTGTGTCTCTCTGTGTCCCCAGAGTGCTTAAGTGTTGGATTCTCATGTTGAATCACTTCAGACTCTGCCAGCGCTGTGGCTGGGAGCTGAAGTAGCCTATGCCAGCTTCCTTCCATGGAGGGTGTGAAACCATGCTTGTGGGCTTGTCTGTGTCGCCGCAGGTTCAGACCACCACCATGTGCATCTCCGTCAGCCTGAGCGGCTCCGTGGTGCTGGGCTGCCTCTTCGCCCCCAAGCTGCACATCATCCTCTTCCAGCCGCAGAAGAACGTGGCCAGCATCAGGTCCAAGGACAACCGCTTCAACACCAAGGTCAACACCGCTGGCTCCAACTATTCCCAAGGTGTCACACCTTTCTGTCACACACACACACACACACACGTATTATTTGATGCTGGATAACTCAGAGCCCATGTGGTTGGTATTGTCCTTGTATCCACTGCATTTGTAAAGATGCCCTTGTGACATTACTTTCCCAGTTGAGTCACTGGAAACGGCGGTAGCATAACATGACACATATAGCAAAAACAAAACACGATGATGCATGACCTGACAAAGACTGACTGTGTTGAGACTAGTTACAGGAATCCATGAACATCATGTCCATTCCAGTACAGCCATTCTAACACCTTTGCCATGCCACATCTGACACCTAACTCTCCCTCCCTCAGGTTCAGCCTCCACCACCATGCCAACTGTTTGTAACGGGAGAGAAGTAGTGGACTCCACCACATCGTCCCTCTGAGCCAGAGAGGAGGACGGGGCACGCTTACCTACATCTACCTACACCCTTACACCCTTACACGCAAACACATACACACACACATCACATACAAACATTATCTCTCTCTCTCTCTCACACACACACACACACACACACACACGCGTCACATCGTCTGATGCCCTGCTGCATGAATGCTCTGTGAAAGTCGGAAGCCTGGAGACACCTGTGTATGTGTGTGTGTGTGTGTGTGTGTGTGTGTGTGTGTGTGTGTGTGTGTGGATGCTGAGGATACTCTCTCTCTCTGTGAAAGACTTGCACGCCAGAATAAAGCTATGGAGACAGCAAGCCTGTCGCTAAGTAGGTTAAGACAGCAGCTATTATTGTGAGTATTATGGACTAAAAACATACTGTAAGGTACAACCCTAACCTGTGTAGTTTTGACGTACTTTTTTTGTGAAACACAGGGTGACACAAACTTGAAAAAAAGAGAATATACAGTGAGAAAAAAGCTCTTTAGGTTGTTTATAGATTTCATTGGCTTCATGTAAAGTCTTCTTCTATGATGAGGCATGCAGTGGTATAGTGCTGTTGGCTAGGCAGTTAGCTAACCATGTGGACTGCACTTGTCATTGTTCTAATATTATTATTACTTAGCATCCTGTATTGCTAGAACTTTCCATGTCCCATCTTGTGTGGTCACTGCAAAGCCTCTTGCCAGTAGGAGTCTCAGTAGTGTTGTAGACTAACTACAGAGTGTTTGGGGCTCTGGTTGAAACTAAGCTGCCATGTGAGGAGGACAAGGTTGGAGTTCCGCACACACAACACGTCCCTCATTGGGTGCTCCCTCCCAAAGTGCTTGTCAGTCAAATGTCCTTTTGTCTCTTCCTGTTGACTTAATGTAGACCCAAGGAGATTAAACTATATCCTACCGTAGGCCATTTCCTACTTTTGACAAAGTTAATGAAAAAGTTTGTGTTCTTTTTTTTTTTTTAAGTGTAGGCTATATAATGTTTCGACATATAGAGTTCAGTGAGTAAGTCAGTGCTTTCTTGTAATTTAACTTGTAAATAAACTTTTTTAAATGAACATTGAAGCTTCATGGTAAATTTATTTTGCCCAACTGTGGATGATGTAGTAGCTAATATTTGTTTCTTAGAATCATGCTGCAAAATCTGCTTTAATATGATCCAAGCAGTGCTGAAATGCGGATTTACATACTAAAAACACAACAAAATACCAAAGCATTTAATGTTTCAAACACCCCCTCCATATCAAATCCGCTTTCAACCAATTACAGTAACTATGATTAGTGCCTCCACAAGTCTCCATAAACACAGCAGGGTGACTTGTAATGGAGCGCTCGCAAGGCCACTATTTGCCTACAGGATTATCAGAATGCATACCTCACCCTCCACTGCTTTGATGGATATTATTATTATTAGTTTCTCTGTTGGTTTGGCTCATTTCTTGAAACAGAAATTACATTCTTAAAACTATAGGATCATTTGACCAAACAGTCTTACAGTTCTGTGCAACATTACAGTTCACTAGCAAAAGCTCACATCTCTCCCAAACTGTTCACACATGCTTCAAAACTAGCTCCTTCCCCAGACTTGTACATAACCATTTGCAAAGACGCACTGAGACACTTGAAACATGTACTAAGACATTTGCAATTTGATGAAATCAATGAGAAATGCCATTCTGTTGTGAACAACTGCAAGGTAGTTTGGAGATTTTTCCATGTTATTCTGATTTCTGAGAATGTTTTCTGTTTCAAGAAATGAGCTAAACCAATTGAGAAAAACTGTAATTATCTTAAAGGAATACTTCACCTTATTTTGGGAAATTGCTTATCTGTAGTCAATTTCAAAGCACCTTAAAAGCAATGTAGAATTCACCAGTGTGATATTTAATTCCTTGAAGTGGACACTTGTCTTGATGCTAATGGTATCATTTACTTCCAGTGATTGTGCTAAGCTATGCTAATGTCAATCTAAGTACTGAACACGCTGAGAAGAAAATGATATGCACTTTCTTAAATATTACTGTAGGCTACTTGGAAATACTGCAAATATGTGAATATGGAAGAATGGTGGTGTGTTCCACTGGTGGTGTTAATGGTCTTTTTTGGAAATGCAAATTATGCTGATCTGAAAGGTAATCTTGCGGCCATTGCTTGATAGTTAGTCACTGCTGGTTGTTTGCACACATAGAAGTGCCCTCCTGAACAGTGACAGCTCATCTTACTAAACTTGGCCCCTCCAGTC
>JASCQY010000232.1:14605261-14624151 GCA_030264315.1 Sardinella tawilis
CAGTTCTCATAGATTCGGACATTGGCTGCGTTGCCAGGAAAATGCTTCCACACACTTATTTAGGTTTGGGGAAAGTGAGGAAACACTGATTTTGGCCTGGGGGTGGCGTATCCCTTTAAGACTGTGTTGCAACCAGGTTCCAACTGTGCTTGGGCACAGACAGGAAGTGATGTAAGGATGTACAAGGATGTCCTGAATCACCTGCTTGATATGTTGTAAGATATGCCCCCTTTTAAATCTCCCCTTGACTTTCCATAGTATAAGATATGCCCCCTTTTAAATGCCCCCTTGGCTTTCCATAGTATGAACCTTTAAGTATTCAACATAGGCTACATACAGTACACTACATTACAGTACAGTATGTACATGCAGTCAATAACTAAGAACAAAAGTGCATTTCTCATTTCTCCCTCTTCACATCCAATCACACTGGAGCTCTCAGCAAGGATGGAGGACAACGCTCCACTGAACACATCTGCCCATATTCTCATTCTTTCCTCCAGGACAGGACAGAAAACAACCTGAGTTGGAGAAATAACGACACACTGTGGTCGTCACTTTTAGTAAAATGTCTGCTCATTATGGATTATGGATTATGGCTCTCTGACTCATGATTTCACCCTGATAAAGGAGTTGTTTATCTCAGTGTGTTTGCATGCATCTTAATGAATTAATAAACTCTTGCAACTAGTCATGGCCTTCATTTGGCTTCACTTGAAGTGAGCTATTCAGACCTTCTCACAAAGCTTTGTCATGCCCCGAAAAACACTACCAAACCAGACTGAAACACAGATTGCTCAAAGGAATAATGGAAGATATTGTGTCAATCTATTTTGAGAACCGGTTGGGCATAATTTTATTTCCTGCCTCTATGGGAAACAGTTTCATTCGATAATACTAACAATTTATATCGCACATTTCGGATGCTTTGTTTGCGGTACATGATTTTGAACATGCAAGTGAAGTGAATTTCCTGGTGCTGCAGCAACAGCAGATATATTTAATTCAGCAAATCACATTATTTGAGGATTCAGTTCAGGGTCATAGCCACACACGGAATGGTTTTTCAAAGTTCTCCCGGACCAGAGCCTGCGGAGACACATCTTAAAAACATTTGGAAATGTGGGAATATAATGTATTCCATGTCGTGAGACGGTCCTGTGCTGGGGCCTCAAATACATATCCAGAGCAATATCTGTTGACTTCCCTGTCACCAAGGTTTTTGTGGAGGGCAAGCCGAAGTTCTTGTGTCTTTTCATACATGCTCAAAGGTGGTAGTTTTTCATTTCTTTCCCATCTATCAGGCCACTGTGCATATTGATCTGCCATGTGAGGGGAGCATTATGTTCCCTCTCCCCAATGGTGCAGCCTCATGCAGAATGGGGGCATGCCGGATCTATAAGGAAGTGACCCCAGCCACGGCTCAGGTATGTATTGGATTAAAGCTTTTGTCCTGGTAATTGCATGCACATTTAAAGAGCCCAGGTCCTTGAAGGCAAAGTGCCTTTGCATGCAATCCTCAGGCGCTCCTCATGCATTGTGTTCGCCTGTGAGCCCTTGCCTCATTAATTGGTCTCAGGTGCCGATGCTATCCCGCTGGATTCCTGATAAACATGTACACGGCTCCTGCATGCAGATGAAGGAGCACTCATTGGTGTTCATTGTCACGCAGATGGGCCGGGGCTGTTGAGGAGTGATTGCACAGGCAGCATCACAGAGAAGGTTGTGGAGTAGACTAGTAACTCTAACTCTCTCTTTCTCTCTCTCTCTCTCTCTCTCTCTGTCTTTTCCCTCCCCCCTCCTTCTGGGCCTAATGTGATTGATGTTATACCTGTTTTCCTGCCTAGACCAAAAATTAAATTCATGTTAATCATCCATACCAAATGACTGAGCAACACGGAGCAAGAATAGTTTTTTACCCTTAGGTGCCATTTTGTAAGCCCTGCATGTGGGACGATAACGGTGGTGGCCTACCTACCTGTGCATTAAAAAGAGCCACACAATGGCAGTAAGTGTGAAGGGCAAAGTGAGTACCGTCAAAATGAGTTTATAGCCAGTATGTGAAGAAAGATGCTAATTAACAGATTGGTTCAGAGCATTTTTTATATTTTATGGTGAGTATTAAAGCACTGGTAAGCAAGACCTCGATACACACTGTGCTGTATAAAGTTCTTTCCTCCGTCCGCCCATGTTGGAGTCCCTTGCTGAGCTCAGCATAGGAGGCTGTGGTGGAAGTACGAGGTTGCCTCTCTGCACGCATCCTTGGGACACCGGTCCCACTGGCCATGTTCAGGGCAACGGCCTCTCTGGCTTCTGACCACGGCACCTGGTTCCAATCCGAGGAGCCGTAATCCACTCCAGCTGCTCACTCAGGCCGGTGGGTCTCAGCAACAACTTTGCTTTGAACAGCACAGCCTCTCCACTCAACCATTTGCCATTTCATCTTTTCATTAGAGAAAGGTTGTGATCTTTGGACAATAAATCATGAGTAATCTAAGCTCATTGCTGGTCTATGTACACTGTGCCTGAATTAAATGTAATTATATAGTTATGTAGAAATCTGATTAGTCTAATTGTGATTAAAAACATAGTTGGAGTGGCATTGGCAGAGGGGACAGTCATTCTGCTCTGACAACTTTTCCAGCTCTGCTCTCCGTAGGGGATCATGTGTTTGATTTCAGTCAGATCTGACCAAAGGCAGAAATAAGTTGATCCTGCCACTCATACTGTATGGAGCCTATTGGGTCCCACTGGGAAACGTGTGGGATTGGCAGCACTCATATGGAGCCTATTGGCTCCCACTGGGAAACGTGTGGGACTGGCAGCACTCATATAGTATGGAGCCTATTGGCTCCCACTGGGAAACGTGTGGGATTGGCAGCACTCATACTGCATGTAGCATGTGATGATGTCAGCGTGTAGGTGCAGTGCAGCTAGTGTGAGTGATTACAGCGCCACCACCAGGGGGAATTGAGCGGCGCCAGAAGCAGTGTGTACTTTCTCCTCATACTGTATGCATTCTTCTGCCCTCTGACATCATAGAGTTTAAAAAATAAATAACACACTTTAAACACATACTGCACTGATGCAGAAACAAACATCCAGTCTTCGTTGGGAATGACGTAAGTGCTTCAGTATTGGTGTGTGCACTCACACTGGGATGTCCAGCTCAGGGACCACACATAAACATAACTTAGAGATCAGCACAAGAGCCACCGCAAGGGCTGCTAGATCACAGTTTACTTTTGTTGTCGACTAATTTTACACTTAAATATGCATAGCAATTGAAATAAGAACAGTCTATAAACATCTAATAAACTGTTTATATAGTTGTTTATTTAAATAGCCATAGAGACTCTGGCTAACTGGTTCACTTTAGTCCATGGAGAAGAAAAGGACAGTTGACTCCAGCCCAGTCAGACAGAGTACCGGGGAGGTATTTAACATATGTAATACATCCAAAGTATGTGATAAACTGTACATGCATGCCAATGCATGTCTGCAGCGGAAAATCCAATTGAAAAACACTTGGAAAATGAAATAACCCACACCATGCAAATAATAACCCAAACCTTCAGAATGAACCCATGTGTGAATGATAAATTAGAATCAGCAAACGCCTGGTTCTGCTGTGAGTAATCAGACAGAGGGAGACTGCAGACATGGAATGGTACAGTAATGACTGTGGGCCCAAATGAGAAGCGCGAGGAAGGAAGAACAGACTTGACACCAGAGGTCACAGTAATGCTCAGTGATAAATGACGCATTCTGATTCTGACTCTGTTTAGTTGTGTTATGACTACACTGCATTTCTATTAGCCTGCCTAACACCAGCCTCAACCTCAAGTGAGATTTAGTCTGAGGACCACCTATACATTTTCTTGTACTGAATTTCAGGTTTCGTTCGCGCATCATCTTGCCATCTCTCCCCGTTGTGTGATTGGTTCCCAAATTCATGTGAAAATTTCGGCCATGGTCTCCAGGCTGCCTGCAGTTCGGAACGAGCGCGCAAGGCAGCATGGGTATTCCTTACACTAGTAAGTGCTTTTTCTTCTGAAGTGAGAACGATGTAATAATACTTTTTCCAGGCATTTTACAGCAACTCTTTGTTTCACCAAGCAAGATGCCTGAGTATTTCTCACTCAGGACTAAAAAAATGAGATCGAGTTTGCTGTCTGTTCGCTATTCAGTCCACACACAGTTTCTCATTCTTATTCCCACCAGCAGTGCTTGCAACCTTGATCAACAGGGTCATAGCTTGACTGACTCCATACTATTTCTAAACTAAGTTCAGAAGAAGCAAATAGAGTCAATTAGCAGTCATTGGTCACCCCACTTTGGAGAGGGGAGAGTTAAATCCTCCTTCCTGCCCACTGCATCACATGTTTACAATCAGGAGGAAATTAATCTTTCCATGCCTATCTTTAGTCTTCACTGGCCATAGAAATCGTTCATGCAAAAACAGTCATGTCGTTCATGCCACACAACAACAGTCAGATAACAAAAGTCAAGATCAGATCCAGGGGATTGTGAGGAAAATGTAAAGAGTCAGTGTGCAAAAATAAACGTTTTATGTAGCTGGGCGATGGGCGATAGACGAGGCTTGAATATTCAAGTGGAGAATGTTTGAGAACCACTGGGCCGATGGAATGGCGGCCGTGGACTAACAGCTTGTGAAAGACAAAGTGCCAAAGGACCCAAACAAACTTGTGTTTAGGACTGGCTCAGCTGTTGTACCAGCGTAACAGAAGAGCTCTGAATTATTCATCATCCAAAGGGAAGAGTATACTGTATGCAGGGGAGTAAGGGGAGGCGTAGATGCCGTGACTTTGATTCAAGTTCAACCTCCAACGGGGGAACATAAACGATCTCCGATTAGAAACAGGATGTTCAGTCAGTGGGATGAGGCAGGAACCTGAGGGAGATTTCATGAATATGGTTTATCATTTTAATTTCAATATGATGAAGTCTGGCAGATACTTAGAGATGCAAAGCAACTGACTCCCAGAAGTGGGTTTTAAATTCAATTAAAGTTGTTTTTTTTTTCCCTGATGTATTCCCTCTTGATGTATATTCGTTCTCCCAGAGGTCCTAGTGGTAAATATAACACATATGTGAGCTGAAAATGATCTTTGACTTTTTTCATGAAACAATTGTAAAGACTTCCCTACATGGAAATGTGCCCATTTTTAGGTGAGTGCCTCCATACTGTTGCGATGAACATATGGCTGAAATACAGACTGTACTTCCCCAAATATTTGTGATGGACAGAATGATTGGATGGCTAAACGTTGCACTCCTAGGCCTTTTTATGTGGGATTTGAACATTGGAGTGAGTAAATGGATTAGCCTGTCTTTAAATAGTGTGGTGCTTTCCTGGAAGTAGACCTAAAAGGGCAAAATGGACTGGAAGGGCCTCATGACTAAATAGTTATTTTGGGAAGCTAATGGAGGACCACCCATATTTCAGTAAGAGAATCCGGACCCTTCCTTTATCGTAAATGTCAAAAATATGCATTTAGTGTGTGTGTGTGTGTGTGTGTGTGTGTGTGTGTGTGTGTGTGTGAGACAGAGAGCTATGAATATTGCCATATGTTTAGAGATATGTCACAACAGTAGTAAATAAATGATTTGTGTTTGTAGGCATATGTGAGGTGAAAGGATATCTCTGAATTACAAAGTATAAACAACAATAAAAGGCAACCAGCAATGTGAAATAACAATTCAATTCTCAGCATAAGTCAGAGAGGTCATTGCTGCCCCGATGGAGTTATTATGACAATGCAAGTCAAGTGCCTGTCACAAAGTCACCCCACTGGAAGGATCTAAGGGCTACTAACACATCAAGTCTTTGAATCCCTGGACTATATGTGGCAGACAGGTAAAACAGATCCCTGGACTGTATGTGGCAGACAGGTGAAACAGTAAGCAACAACCCTTCCCTGTCCTCCATGTTGCTGATCACACTCAATTAATCTGCAAGTGTCCTTGACCCAGAAAAACATCCCCTTCCCATCTAATGGCAAACTCTTGGCAAGGATCAGTCACTTTGTTAGAAACCCTTTTGGCGATGAATCATTTTGTCCATCTTGTTCTTGACTCTGCTGTTTTCTTTTTGAATCCAAGCAATACCACAGATGACTGAAGAGGCCAAACCCAATCAGCAGGTGGGCCTTTCTCTTCAATGCCTCTTGATACTGAGGGGTTGGGGCTGGGGAACGTGAAATGAAACTTGGAATCCAGCGGATCGGAGAGATGAGCCCAGGTTAAGAGAAGTCACCCTGTTTAAGGGCTTGTTCAGAGGAAAGGCTCAAGTTTCTCCAAGAGGGAATGGGACCAGCAGCGTTCCACCTGCCAAAAGGCCCTCTGAGGAAAGCCCAGCAGTCAGAGGCCATGACCCCCGTATTTGATGATATCTGTGTAGGCTGGTACAACCAGACCCATATTCACTTTTAGCTGGGCTTTTATATTGTGGACGCTGAGTTGGTGTGCTGCAAATAAGCTTCTAGTGAAACTGGATTCACTCATTCATCTACTTAAGATTCTAAAAAGCAATGCAATAAAGACCATAAAATTAGCACTGAAGTGGCCAGAACAAACACCTGTCCTAAAACTTTCCCTCAGTTGATTCTCAAACAGTTAGTTTGAAATGAAGATGTCAGAGCTCAGCTCAGAGCTATTAATTAGCTTGTGAAGCTGAGGATGAATTTGGCCACTCCATGGTTCCCTATAGACCATTCAGTTTGATTATTAGCCTCACTGCTGCTCCCACAGGCTGTCTGTTTTCACATTCCCAGCAATGTGAGACATTGTGGAACTGGCTTTGTTTTTGTTTTTTTGTTTTGTTTTTTTACCATTGAAAGGGTCTATACTGTAGGTAAGCATTTCCCGACGCTCTTTGGCATGCACTGTATAGGGGTGATACTGTACGTGAGCCAGGGGGGCTTGTGGCCTGCGCTCACCCAGGCCATAGGAGTGAGAGGGATTTCACCAGCTAAGGCTCTTGCTCCTGTCTTCTCCTCCAGGCCTGCAAGCCCACATGGGGTGAGGAAGCAGCCAGGCCCAGAATAACGGACATACGGGATCCTGCTGTGCCTCCTATCTTCCTATCTGGTTGGATAGTTTTGCTCTTGTAGAAGTGCTAGTTGAATGATCAGTGCTGATTCACAACCTCCGTAGAATGAAAGAGTGGACTATACTGCTATATGTACTGTATATCACAGTATAAGCCTGTAGATGTCAATGGGGGAACTCATTGCTTTCTACAGTATATAAATCTACGATATTAGCAGGCCCATTTCAGAACATTTTCATAATTTTTGCACTGAGTAAAGCATGTGAGGCCCTCTAGGACACAGAAATATTGGATGAATGTGTCTGAATTCTCCATTATAAGCAAGTCAGATCACGACTCATGTTACTACACCTATGGCTCGACTCCTCACAGTTGCATGACTTACAGCAAAGTGGCAACTGGAATGAGTTGAAAGCACAAGAATGACTCCAATGGCTTGACTACTCCACCTTACGCATGTGCTCCAGGCTTCCCATTGGGCTCAGACATCAGAGGGGGCCGATTGGGCTTTGATGATTCCACCATCCTTTTCTGTGAACTCAAACCATGGTTCACAAGGTTTTTATTTCTTTTTTTCGGGTCGTACATTGTGAATATTTGCAGGCGGTCTGACTGCGGGTGAAATAACGTACTGTGGCACAGAGAGACCACAGGCTTTGAGAAGCTACATACTGCACAGGAGATGCTGTGGGCAGAATCGGAAAATGCTCTGCAGTCCTCCAGCACACCTTGTGCCCCTACATGAGGTATCATGCGGCACATTTAAATCATTAAAGGTCCTGCATGTGGAGAATATGTAACAGCAAATTGCTGAGACTAAATGGACAAAATTATTTTCCATGTTGAGGTGGTTTGGTTTGTGGAGGAAGCAAATCAACGACCAACTGTCTAAGTTAATATGAAATGCTGATTTGTCCTTTTTTGGGATAATTCAGCCTTTCTCTTCTTGCAGCAGGCTTCCCCCCGAGGAGCCAATCCCTCCATAATCACGGGCCTCAACCACAAGGATGAAATCCTGATTACATGGGTGTAATGGAAACCAGCTCCGCGGAGAGGCAGGAAAGAAAATCCCCCAAGTTTGCATCTTGTCCAGTCATGTTTTATACCAACAAGTTAGGGTAGAGTGAAGGTCTGCAGCAGCACTGCGGTATCATATCCATAGGTTGCGCTTAAAAAAAAAAAAAGAAAAAAAAAATATGGCAAGAAACAGGCAAGGTAAAGAGTACAGTACCATGGGCATGACATCACATATTATGTCATATAAGTCTGACTTTGTTGCTCTCTGAACTCTCTACATCAAAAGGCTCTTTAGAGTTAACACAAAATTGAAAAAATCTGTTGAACATTAATGCTGATTTGTACAACATAGATACTTTTCACTGTATGAAGTCATACAGTTAGAATTCAGAGTGATAAATACAGGGTGAATGACATCAGCACAAATCAAATCAAATGAGTAAAACCTGCAGGACTGTTACTCTGGATATCCGAGAGGTTTATGTTGTTTAGTTGTTGTTTTTTAACCCACACGTGCTTGACCAATGATCACAGGGCAAGTAGTGACACATTCTGAGACAAAACAGTGTCCATACTGAGCAGCCTGAAAGAGCAGTGTGTATGAGCATCAGGCTCAACTGAAATGAAAACATGAAAATTAAATGAATAACCTGTCGTACATGAAAATGAAATGAATAACCTGTCATACATGAAAATGAAATGAAATGACTGGAATTTACCTGGTTTTCATATATATTCTGGATAATTTCCCGTCATCTCCCGGAGGTGGAATCAAAAGACATAGATCAAAGTACCTCTGCAGACACTGGGCAGAGCTACAACCAGTCGAACAAATGATCTCAGAGCAAGATGTGACATAATTTAAATCAAACCAGTGGCCATACTGTGCTGCTTAGCATAGCAGTGTGTGAGACAATCAGGCTGCGACTGGAGACCCTGGACCAGTCCCATGGTTCTGGACTAGCCTACATGATTCTGGACTAGCCCACAGTTCTGGACTAGCCTACATGATTCTGGACTAGCCCACAGTTCTTGACTAGCCTACATGGCTCATGGATACTCAAGCCTGTTCATGAAGAGGAATTAATTAAATTGGACTTGAAATATATACCGTATATTGGATAAAAGCTGCAGACGTTGCATCATGAGATTGTGAAAGCAGTGGTAACATCAGTCAAAGTTCATGCAGTTACTGAAGCTGCTGGATGCAATAACGATGAACTAAAATATCTCCTGTCCTCATTCAGCATCAGTATTTGGTGCTCCTATCATGCAATGTTCTCTCACAAATCCGCCACAAATCCAGCCAAAGAGTTGATTGTGTCTCAAGCAAACATGGTTGAGAACCTTTAATGGACTGTGTCTGTGAAGAATCCATATTTGTTTTTCATGAATTCTAAAAATGCGGCAGATCCACAGATGTTTGTCCACAGTCTTCTTACATCCACATGCTGGGCCATGCTAGTCTACCGTGGGTAAATGGAGGTGCAAATGAAACTGATGGACCCTCTGACTGTATCTTATCTTCTAGATAAGGACTGGAGCTCAGTATTACATGAATGGAGTTATTAATCACTCACTTTAAGTCCCAAAAAATATGATATGAATAACCTGGTTGTTTGACAAAGGTGTTATGTGATTGGGAAAAGGCCTCCAGTGTCCCTGACCACGTGAAGCTCCTTCAGGATCACTTGGGATCACTTGAATCTTGATGCTTTGGAGTCTGCCTGAGTAAAGAACACAAGGGAGCAGGAGGCTGGGGGTGAGGCCTCCAGCCTTCTCGGAGTGTACGGTAGAAGCACATATGGAAAACCTTTGACACAGGGAACAGCAGGATCAGTTTATTCTCTCAAAAACAGTTTATTCTCTCAAAAAGCATTTTGGGAAGCAAGAAGTATTTGGATTGGAAAATTGAATTGGCAGCATGGCGAGGAGGAGGAGGGGACTGTGCAGGAGGTTTGGGTTGGCAGTGCTGAGCTTCGCTTTCATGTGCTTTGAATTAGGCCTTTTTGCAGTCTCTTCTCTTCTGCGTATCTGCTTATTGTGCCATATTCACTGAATGGACATGACTTCTACAGGTAGTAGCATCGGCTACTGATATCTTGGATTGTGCTGGATTATTATTAACATGAGATGATATGGGGACAAATAAAGAGATGGGGCAGCTTGTGTGAAGTGGATGAAGTGTTCATGGCAACTTTTTCTACTTTTTTAATTACATAGTTCTTCCAGCTTGTGTAGAGATAAAAAAAAGGTTTGATTGATTGATTTAATGACTGTGTGTGTGTGTTATTATTATACAATAACAGAAGTGTTTAATTGCATAAATGTATGGTACTTTTTATCAGGGATGCAAACAGACATGTGGTCAAAAAGGAGTTAGCCTCGGAGAGCGCGCGCGCGGGGGGGGTTATTATGTGTGGCGTATATGTATGTCACTACGGTGAGTGTAGGGGGGTCATGTGGGGTGGCGTATTATGTGTGGCGTGTATGTGTGTCACTACGGTGGGTGTAGGGGGGTCATGTGGGGTGGCGTATTATGTGTGGCGTGTATGTGTGTCACCACGGTGGGTGTAGGGGGTCATGATATACTGTAAGCTACCTCTTTTCTGTGTCAAAGTTGCTGCACAGTCATGAGCAATACACTGTGTGCCAAAAATAGCCAGTGTAGTGATGTTCTCACTACATCTTGACGTGACTTGAAAGTACACCCAGTGCAACTCACTTTTAGTCCAAAAAAATAGCAAAATCCTTCTAAACCTGCTGTTTAGATACTCAGTAGCCTATGCCTTTTAAAGTTTTAGTGAATTATTGGCACACCACTATTAAAGGCGAAGTTTGGTGTGAATCAATCCATAGCCCTGTTGTTCAGAGGTGACTGAATGTTGTCTATAGCAAAAAGAACCAGAACATTTGGTGCAACCTAGACCGAGTAACAAACAAATAACTCTTGTTAAGTGAATGGGGCATATCGAAATAACACTAAAAGTAAGTCCCTATGCCCCATTTACTCAGTGTAAGTTGCCGGTTCACTATTTGGCTTATGTTGCATCAAATTTTGTCGTTCTTTTTTCCAATAGACAGCATTCAGTGACCTTGAAGAACAGGGGTTTGGATTGATTCATACCGAACCTCTCCTTTAAAGGTGCACTATGAGATCTTGCTTGGTTTTTAGCATCATTTAATTTTTGTCACAAAATGTGGGCATCTCCCCTTGATCAGCTTGCTGCCTGCTCCCTGAATACATTGTCAAAAAGTCAGGTCTCTGGAGACAACACAGGGGCTGGAAAACGTCAAAAAAAAAAAAAAAAAAACCCACTAGGGCACAGACTGTGACGACAGCTCATCTCAACACATATTTGTGTAGGCCTATATCCTAAGCTACGAGGCTACATATTGGCCTACTGTTCTTTATGCAAGTCGCATTGCCTAATAGTTTCCTCCAAGTTTGTTTTTGTTTTTTTTTTGGCAAGGCAACTTGTCAATCTGCACTGCCGGCTCCATCTAGTCCAAACATAGAAGGACAGTAAAAGATAGGAGCTAATTGGTTGGTAATCCAAATGCAAAAGATCATAAAGGCTTAATGGTATTGCTATGCCAAGCGGTGGACATGCGTAAGGGATGCGTAAATTTCCCTTGCAGTGCGGTGCAGTCCAATAATGGTGCGTGCGATGCTCAATTGGCTTTACGTGCGCAGCTTTCTCAAACTGTCTACAGGCTACTGTCTTATAGCAAAGATCAGCCTACCTGCATTAACTTATGCGGTAATTTCCATACAGAATTACCTTTGATGAAATTATAATCATAGGATTTGTATTAAAAATAGGCGCTGCCAGCGCAAAAAACGCATTTGGTGGACACGGACCCTTATTGTTTGTCTTCTGCTTGCCGCTTGCTTGAATGAATTTGGCAGCCTTGGCATTTTGAGTTATTAGTCTAACCACTTTATTATGGAACTTTGTTTAATTGGACCCATCAATAAACTTATGCAGGCAGCTTCCTAATATAAACAATTTAAACCCATCACTCATCACAGCCATTTTAGACTCACTGCATTAGTGCAAATTGAATTTGTTCCTTTTTACTGTGTCATAAATGATAGTGATGTGCTCCATAATATGATCTTATTTATTTTAAGATCATAATGCCAAATAATGCTTGGATTTTATATTGTGTGCTGTGAATTGACAGGGCTGCCGGAATGAAAACACCTGTGTAACACTTCAGCAGAATAATCCAGTCTGTCCACTTCACAAAACCGTGTGGCACAAGCTGTGGAAAGGAAGTGTGGAATTAGAATGTGAAATACTCCTCAAAGTCACATCCGTTTTTGAGGATATATCTGTAAATGCTTTTAGAGATGTCAGAAGCTAATCCACAGTAAGAGCCATTTCCCTTTTGTCTGCAAAATGTCTCCATTTTTGCAAAACAAAATTGAGATGTATTTACCCCAAGGAACATGTATAATTAGAAGGTTCTTTGCCCACTGGGTAAACTGTTTTGTTCTCTCAACTCAGAGACATTTTGGATTCAATCAAATGAAATATTGTAACAGGAAATAAGTTCTTGCAAGTTACTAAAAAACAATCCAACTTTTTCTTTCCTTCCTTTTTTCACCTTTACTCGCACCCTCTCCCTCTTTCTTTTTCATCCTTGTTTTCCTTTATTATTTCTTGCTTGCTTTCACTTTCTTCCTCCTTCATCTCTGTGTCATCCTTTCTTTCCCCTGTTTCCCCTCGTGTGGTGGCACCACTCTCCCCTCACCCTTCCCTGTTTCCCCTCGTGTGGCGGCACCACTCTCCCCTCAGGCAAACCTCCTCCTCTCATCTTCCCACGCTCCCCTCCCACTTCCTGTCTCTGTAGCATGTCAATCAGGCCATCGGCGTGACACGCATTGCATGGCCTATGCCAACCCACCTCTCCTTTATCAGGCCGTCAGTCTCGGCGTTGGGCCTTGCTGAGGCTCTGACAGCCCCCTCCTCCGTCGGACAGACTAGGAGCGTCATGCCATCCCAGACCCTGCACTCGCCAACCCTGCTCTATTTAGAACGCATGTGAGGGTTCAATAGACTGATGGCATGAGGGCACGTTAATCTCATCAACTACCATTTACTGTAGGAGCAACCAATCATGACTCCACTTGAGAGTGTATTTGTGCGCGTGCTACAAATTTATCATAAAAATGTGGGTAAATGAAGTCAAATACTGTATGCTGGCAATTGTTTTTGTCATCAAATATACTGTCATTGTAAAATTCAGCTCACCAACACACTTCAATCAAGGTTTTGACAGTATAAATAATTCACTGAATTAATTTGGAAATAAATGAACTGGAGTAATGGATAATTAAGTAGGGTAAGTTTGCATTCAATTAACCAATGTTTTTTTCCCAATGTTTTATTCAGAAGGCAAACAATCTAAAAATAAACAGTGACAGCACCGTTGATTAGTTCTCATTGGGAGACTTCAAAGCCTGATCTTGAATTGTACACCCGACTCTCAATAAAGTCCTTTTGGTGTGAAGTTGAAATTTAAATATTAATAAACAGCCTGTGTTCCAATCTATCTATACAAAGGTTTACAGACAACATTAGCCTACATGCAACATGTTACTGTGTCAGCCACATCATACTAAGGCAGTGGCACAAGTACTGGCAAACTGGACTTTTAAATTGTCTGGACATTCACACCATCATGCCCTGAAATGCAAGCATTCCTTTTCAAACATCAGTACCGCTGAAGAGAATGAGAGAATCTAATGTGAGAATCAATAGATATCTTCATTCCGTCAAGCGTGGCGGTGTGAGGCGATGCGCTGCACTGTCTGTAGATGAGATGTGTGAGACAACACACAACCCCACAACACATCTCAGCGCTCTGATGGCAAGTGTTGGAGGATCACCTAAGCCTTTAGTCAGGGCCTCTGCGCTTGACATCTACCAGCTGTGGTGGGCTGTCTACACAATGTGTTTGTTGTAAACAAGATTTAATGATTCACCTCAGATGGGACACGACCAGGCAGCAGGGGTGTGCGATGATTGTAAGGGATGCGCAAAGAAAATTGATGGAACCTTCCAGATGAACATCGATCGTGACGAAGTCAGAAGAGTGATTTGTCACACCATCCCAGACTCGGAGGATTCCCCCACTCCCCTCAGTTCAATTTCAAACAGCTGGCCTCTACTGTAGATCAAATGAGAGCAACCATGAAACAGCCTGACAGCTCAATCCATATACGATTTGATCAGCCTCCACCAAATTATGAAATTCTGCCTGGTTATGACTGGAAGATAAAAGATAAAAGTCTCAAAATTCAAGACGTCTCTACTGTCAGTGTCCAGTGATCCCCAACCCTAAAGCTATTGATCATCCAGCCTGACACGTAAAGCCTGTCTTTGTAGATATGGAATTCCTTGCAGCTCTAATGAGGAGAGAAAGTCTTTTTGCGTCAGTTGTTCATTCCCTCTAAGCAGATGACTGCTGTGGCTACATGTGCCTAGCAGACATGTACTGGACATGGGAGGCTGTTTATATTTCTATAACTAAAAACAATATTACTATCCTATCCTATGGATAGTAGTGGCTGCATGTGCCTACCAGACATGTACTGGACATGGGAGGCTGTTTATATTTCAGCGGCTCCTGCATTTGCAGTTCACACATGTTGTTGTACTTTATTCACTGAATATATTTGCACTTTGCTCAGTTGAATATTGACACAAGTCTCTTAGTTTTGATCTACAGATTGTATTAAGTGACTAAGTGCTGATGCAAAGCTTTGTTGTTGAATTAGGCCTCATTCACACAGCAATCAGTGTGTGAGCAGTGTGTAGCAGTTGCTTTGCGTGAGCGGTGTATATGTGTGTGTGTGTGTGTGTGTGTCTTGGTATTCACATCAGAAACTGTGTCTCTTGTGCTGGCTGCTGCAAACTCTCGTTTAAGGTATGTGGAGACCACGTCCAAGCGCACGCAGCACACATAAAAATAAAGCTCTCTTCTATTAGCCCTGGGGCCCTGGGGGCGTGGCACAGCGCCGCACGGTCGGGGCACGTGATACATGCAGGCGGGGAGCATGGGCTCATCTGTGAACATGCATTCTACAAGAGAAAGGCCCAAAACTGCCACGCTTATGCGCCACTTACGGGGTGGTTGAGGCATTAGAACTTTTATTAGGCTGTGATGGAATATTGCAGTAGTGATTAACCTTATCAATTAATCAATCCTCCTGTCTAATAACTCAACACAGTGTAGTATAAAAAATGATATGATGGAATGAAGCATGAAACTGTATTTGATGATGCGTTCTTAAGGGTTGTCTGACACAGGGCTGTGGTCATCATCTTTTGGTCAAGCCCACTCTGTGTCAATCAACCCATGACCTTTGTTCCCTTGTTACATCACAGAATGGCGAGCCATCGTTTGATGACAAAGCTCTTCCTTTGAGGAGAAACACTTAAATACAGAAGGTAGACATGGCTCGGGAGGGCAGTACGAGCAGCCGCTTTGGCGGGAGCATGTGCTGCCCTCCGGGCCTCCGGCCTCGTGATTCTAACTTACTGTCTTATTGTCCAATAAATGTTCTTGCCGTTCAGACACCTCTGCCTGCCTGCGATAATATATTTTTTCCAGCACAAGAGGATGAAGGTGTGATTGCTGATTGCTTTGAAGAAGACAGTGAACTGTTTGGCCTCATGGGCAGAGCCTTGGCATTGCTCAGAGAGAAGTGAGCTTCAAGACAAGCTATTCATCTATTCAGCTTCTCTGCAAACATGCACAGAAAGTGTGAGTTCCTCTGTCGAATAAACCCTAATTTGATTCAATTAAAACAGGTGACGTCAGAGGATTCAATAGGCTTGGTTGACAGATATCCAATAGCCAATGAAACATCCATTTGATGTGTAAGGACAGGGGGCTCATGTGAGACTTGCTTACATGCACATGTACTGTATGTGAAGGCTCTTATGCATGAGAAAAATGGTCATATGAACACCTGTTGTAGTTTATGTCAAATTGATTGTACTATTTCCACAAGTCCAGCTGAAAAGCGATAGTCCTGCTTCATAACCCTGTGTTCAAGCTCAGTGTGCTTTGGGTAGGAAGAAAAATAAGAAAAATGAACATGCAGATATCAGATGGGGTTTGACTAGAGAAGTATCAGTCATGAAACCACAGCATGGGGGCGCACTAGCTCAGTTGGTTAGGCGCCCGACAATGACTCCGGGGACCCGGGTTTGATTCCGGCCTGAGGTCATTTCCCGATCCCTCCCCATCTCTCTCTCCCCATTCACTTCCTGTCACTCTTCAGCTGTCCTGTCCAATTAAAGGCAAAAAGCCCATAAAAATGTCTTTAAAAAAATGAAACCACAGCATACAGTATGCATGCAAATGCACTTTGGGGAAAGCATGCGGAAGAATTTTGATTATATTTGTTGCTTTTATCTGTCTGTTTACCGACCATTTTGAAACCATCTACTGTAGAACCATTGCAGATGAGCGACTAAGAACCAAAACAAGTGACCCGTAACAATTCTGTAGGTAAATAATTAGTGGCCTGTATGATGATGTTGTTATCATCTCCCCATCTGTAACACTTTATGCAGTCAGTCTTTTGACCATTTCATTATCATGCAGCACAGCTGTGCAACTGGCCAAGAGAAAAAAGAGACATGTGACATTTGCCACAATGGGGTACTTTTATTGTCTACTTGGTGTCGACCCTGGCTCTTAAATTGTACACAATTACCATGGCTTCTTGACACAGTATCCTGAGGCGGCCTCATGCAGCTCCTGAGATGATTATGCAATTACTGAGTGTCTACTCTTCATCAGCTCTCTGTTTGTCACTGTGTGGGAGAGAGCCACAGCTCACCATTCATGCGCCAAGGGTTGATATACACTCTTCTGGATACTGTGGCTCTCCTTGGAAAGACCTACACAATTTTATATTTCCAACCAAGGATGATATTCTATAGACCTGTACACTATGTTTTTTTTGTGTGTCCCTTGTGTCCGCTCATAGTCACTCATATTCACACAAGGCTGTTCTTACGCTGCCACATGTAACGAGATGCTGAAATACATACTTTATGGCCACATTGAAAGGCCAATGGAAAGTGTCTCTGTAAAGTTTCCAGCATAATGATGTGACTCATCAGACTCCAGCCCAAGATTCTGAAATATTGATACACATCCTTCTAGAGCCTCTGCCTGAGCTCTGGGCAGCAGTGATACATAAGATCATCATTCAAGAGTCTCTGCCTGAGCTCTGGGCAGCAGAGCATACAAACAAAAATAAATAATCTCCGGGGCAAATAAATTCAATACTACAGTATAAACTATTTAAAGTTCATCTGTGTTATGCACTGAGTGTATTGTACAGTAGCTTGTTGTAATCAAGATGGCTGTCACAGTAAAAGATGCCACACTTTTTCCGTGGCCTCTCATTTCTAGTGGCAAGATTAAATCTCATTATGACCTTTTCTTTAATTGTTCCTCCCCTGACTGATGAGAGCAGCATTCAGTAACTGCCCCCACTGGGGATCAGAACCTCAGTGCTGGAACTTGCACCAGAAAGCACATTTCAAATAAAGCTTACCGTGTGTGAAAAATCATAATCAAAATCCATCTACATTGTATTTTTGTGTTCTGCTAAGGACCAAGCACCTGTGCATTATTTAATGTTAAAGGGTTAATTAGCTCCTGGATGCAAACTCCTGCATTAAAGGTGATTTAAGTCTCTGCTAGTCCCCTCCTCATGCCCCCATAAAGCAACCCTGTACCACTGCAGCTCTCTGCTGGTTTTAGATTTTGTTTATGGCATGGATTTGCTTTTCTTGCACCTCTTTCTTTCTTTCTCCCACCTCTCCCTCTCTCTTTCTCGCTGTATTTGTGCATCCAGTGATGAGCACACCCAGCTATCTCAGTTGCAGATGCACAGACGTGCCGAGAGGTTGTGTCAGGCTGCTGCTGTCAGCTCTACTGCATACAGTCAGCGTGCCCTCAGCACATCTGATGAAAGCGGACTGCATGCAGATGGATGTCAAGAGCCTCGGTTGTGAATTTCTCAGTGTATGTATGAGGACTGTTTTAATGAGATGTTAAAATTACATTTCTCTCTCTCTCTCTCTCTCTCTCTATCTGGTGCTATTCAGCTGAACTGAGGTAGAGTGAGGTTAAGTTGTTTCTTATCATGTGTCAAAAGCAACATCATATTTGCTGCAGATCTTTTTGCACGACAGTAATAAGGCATCTTGCCAAAAAAATGCTAGCAAACATCTGTGACACTGTGGTTTCAACTGTTACGGAATGACCCATACAAACATTATGCTTCAATCATTATTCTACTGTGTATTGTTGAATAACCCATTTCCTGTTTGAGATATAATTCTATGACGAAGCGCAGGGTCAAACAGACTCCTCACAGATGCCATATTAAGTGTGAGGCGTTTGGGGCCAGGGAACTTACTGTGTGATGCAACCAGGCTTCAGATTTGTGTTTCACGGGGTGTGTGCAGATTCCTGGCTCAGTTTACATCTCCAATTGAGCTGTGATTTATGCTTGGTTTTTACATGGACCTCACGCCTCCTGGAAATCTGCAATGGTTTGTCTTGGTCAAAGTGGAGTTTTTCATACACCAAAGTTAAGTGGGTGCGCACATATTTTTATTATTATTTTTTAATCTGATCATTTAACTTTCAAATTACATTTACATTTACATTTATGCATTTAGCAGACGCTTTTGTCCAAAGCGACTTACAAAAGAGGATTAACAATCAGCTACATAGAGTAAGCCTTAGA
>JASCQY010000232.1:14633471-14646331 GCA_030264315.1 Sardinella tawilis
CCGCCCCCCCCCCCCCCCCCCCCCCCCCCCCCGGGGGGTGCGGTTTTGTTTTTGTCCCCTCCTTCTGTGTCTGGTTTCTGTCACAGAGAGGTTTAAAAGCCACATCACTCTGTGTGTGTCTCTCTCTCTCTCTCTCTCTCTCTCTCTCTCTCTCTCTCTCTCTCTCTCTCTCTCTGTGTCTGTCACACTCACACACACACACACACACACACACACACACACACACACACACACACAGACACAGATAGGCTATTGTATATTGCAGATACTGCATATTATACTGCACGGACTAACAGAGTGCACAGTAGCCCAGCACAGAGCTATGGTGGGCTTTCTTAGGTGGGCTACCTGTAGTGTATATGTAGGCAATTTTAATGATACAAGCCTAATTGCAGAGAAAGTCACACACACCTCTAAAACCTACTGTATGTTGACAGTGTTCCTGCATTTGATTGTGGTCATCTTATGATATGAAGTTTAAATTGATTATGACAATAGCGAGCTTGTAATGTAATAAATGAATGGCTATTAAAAAAGTGAGAAATCCATAGATGATCTGTTTGAAGAAATGGAGGGACTCTGTGGTCCTGCATCCAACGGCAACTACACCCCTGGTAAAGCATACAATGTATGTCAGCTTACTAAGTTTAGAATGGGCATTGTCAGTCATTACATTTGAGTTTTATACATTCACCTTCTGAAATATGTACTTTGCAGTTGCAACAAAGGTTTCTGTGTCCTGGCTAATTTGGTAGCTGCCTAAACTGCCTAATTGAACATCTTCCTGCAGAATATTCAGTTAATTTATTCTATAGTCACTATGCAGTAACACATGCAAATACACAATATATAACACCCCCCCCCCCCATTGTAAACAGTGTTGAATGCCTTAAAGCTCTGCAAACCTAATGATTTGTTTTCTTGTTATGCTAACTCACTATATGTTGTCGTCCATCCCACGTTCCCTGTGTTTACAGGTGGAAACCATGTTGACAGTCACCTGCTGTGTTTGTTGTCGCTGAGGCTCTGATCTGATTTCAGTGACACCCAGCCCTGTTTTTCCACAGTCCACCTCAGGCAGAGCAATCTAGAGGAACAACAGGGGACTGAGAGGTGGCTAGTTCAGGGATTGCTGAGGAAACACTATCATTGTAAACATCTTCTGTGTAGCTATGGCAACAGGGTTTCACTGCTCTGATTGGAGGTTGATAGGGGCAACTGGGTGAATGACAGGATGGCCATCTCACGCCACAGGGTTGTTATGGAGAAAATTGGGAATGTCACACCACTCATGTTACTTTCCTTCACTCTGCTGTGCTCTCTCTCTCTCTTTCTCTTTCTCTTTCTCTCTCTCTCTCTCTCTCTCTCTGTCAATCTGAGATCGGCGACTCTTTTCCAGAGCCACTGGCTCCATGTGTGTGAGTGTGGGCATATCAAATATTTTTTGTAAGTATTATTCCTGCTCTGGCTTTTGTTCTCTCTGTCTGTCCCTGTTCAGAGAACTGTAGAACCCTGATGACTTCCGTTCTGTTTTAGAAGATTACACAAGAAGTGTTTGTTGTGGTATTTTGAAGCCTCTTTGGTGATGAAAGGAGAAAATATATTTTTGATAGAAATCCTTACAAGCTGTAACCCTGGTGAGGATTAAGACCCTGCTCTGCTCTGCTTGCCTAAGCAGACAGCTGATGGTGTCTTTCCATCGTCAGTCCCACAGGGAAGCTGAGGAGAGATCCCACCGCTGCTAACAACTAGTGTGTGTGCTGCTGTGCACACACACACTACAGACTAGCACACACAGCAGCCATGACACTGTCAAACAGGGCAACAGTGCATATATATATACAGTATATATATATGGTGCTACACACTGTGAAACCGTAGCACTTGCAACCACAATAAGTTAATGACACAAACTACAATGTTACACTGCTGAAACGTTGCAAGTGTGTAAGCATAGGTTAAGACTTTTTTGGCTGCTCAAATCTAAGGGAAATTGTCCATATCACACACAGAAATGTCTGTATATCCATTAAAAATATGCAGTATTAACACCAAAAGTTAAGCTCTTTTCAATTGTCTATCGCCATTGACATCCCTGCCTGGTCCACTCTCTGGCCATGAGGGATTTCTGTAACACATGTTATGAATATTGGTCTTAGCCTAGAAATCTAGACCAACTAGCGGCAGAATATATTCTTGCCTAGCTACTTGGTCTAGTCTCGCACAGTAAAGGCAAATCCTGGCCTGTCTCGGCCTAGGACAGACCAATCAGAACGTTCTATCTGTGTAGCGAGTCATTGGGGCGGGCTTAGCACAATGACGAAAGGGCTGTCTGTTAGATGAAAGGGCTGCCTGATAGCTCTGATTGGTCAGTAGTGCTGGCCTATTACGTGCAGATACAGTTTGAACGACAACTGTTGATCTCACCCACCAATTCTAGACCATACAATTCATGTGTATAGTTTGGCTTGCCAGGCTAGTCTGAAGCTGGAGTTGTGTCTGATTTAGAGGGGAGAGGCTTAGCCCACAAGTAGACAGAGAGCTTAAAGAGTGTTAAATAGGCACTAACAGCCATTTTGTCCAACAATTACCTTCAAAAGGTGACTGGGAGAGAATGACTAAATGGTACATAAGAAATGGGCAGAGTGGTATAGAACATGAGGTGCCCTGTGTGTCTCTCTGAATGCTAATGAAGTGAAAAAGGGACAGTTTTCAGTGACCCAGACTATACTGTACATGCATGCATTTGTACAAGCATGGTCACACATGCACAGATTAAGCATGCGGTTCAGCATCTCTGGCTGAATGGCTGTAATTCAACCCAAAATGTATGTCTTTTCAGTATCCTGCTGTCACATGCAAACACAGACACACTTATGGAAGGCTTATTAAACAGTTTAATGTGCAGAAAACCATTCTCTTGCTTTGATGCTCTCTCTCTCTTTCTCTCTCTCTTTCTCTCTCTCTCTCTCTCTCTCTCTCTCTCTCTCTGTCTTTCTCCTGCTGTCCTCTCACATTTGCATACACACTGCCTTGGAGAAAGCGGCACCCAGCCTGCTGCATTACGTTACCATGGCTACCGGTGTTCTGCTTGGTTCTGCTCGCTGCTAGCTACCTGCTATGGCAGCTGTTCTCAGGCCTGCTGCTCCAGGACTGCCAGTCTGGTGCTCCACGCCTACTGTGCCTTAATCAGTACCTTCTTGGCTCCTCTTTGAACTCTTTGCATTAACGTGGGCCAGCTTCTCAGTGGCCATAACAGACAAGCTCAACATGTAGATATTACGCTGTTATTATAGAATTTAGGCAATTGTGTTATTATGGCATTTACAATTGAGATGCAAGTCAGGATGGCAGGATGACTCACAAGTGCACTCAGGGTTGGAGGTTCTTACCAGTGAAAGCATCCTTTGAAATGTTTATTTCCAGAGATGCGAGCAGACAGGACATTCTGTGTTATTAGAATAGCTACAACATGACCCTTATTTCAGTAATGGGAAAATGCAAAGTCTAAAGGTCATTTTATAGCTACAAACCTAATTCCAGAAAAGTTGGGACATTTTTAAAATGTGAATAAAAGCAAAATACTATCATTTTCAAAAACTGGAAGCCATATATTTTATAGAGAATAGTGCAAAGACAACATATCAACTGTTAAAACCGGGCAAAATTATTACAGAAAAGACCATCAAAGAGAGGTTGTGTCACACAGAATTAAAGATGAGTAAGGGGAGTTATTACTCATTTATTACTTATGTGTTAAAATGTGAATTACCATGATTGTATGTATGTAAGACCTATTTCTGTAATCTTTGTATGGGTTTATGAGATCATGAAATGCCCATTGTCTGTAAACATACTTTGACACTCCAACTCTGAAAGCTGGTGAAAATATGACCATGCAAAGAATGCTTCATAAGTAGACATGATGCTGAGGTTAAACAGTCTTACATGGGCCTGATCTCATTTTAGATGGACCTAGAAGACATGGGAAACTCTGATTAGAGAAGTGAAAAATTGTCATTCTTTTTGAAAATCAAGGAGTCTTGCACACTCTGTGCTACAGAGAAAATGAAGCATCCAATTTGTTTTAGTGGTCAGTTGAAAAGACTGCATCAATGACGGTAGCTCCATCATAAGGGAGACCAGGTGATAAAATGTCTGTCTTGCAATCCAGATCTGTCACATTTAAAGCATAACAAAAAGGAAAACTTGATGAAGAAGACACCTTCCTGTTGAGCTGCTGAAATCATGTCTAGCACAAAAAAGAACACTCTTTTTATATAAAATCATCTTGTCAGGTTATAGAATTAATTGTGAAGTGTCCTCCTTTGTTTTATCTTTAGTCTTAATCAACTTTTGCTTGGAGCTTACTTGGAGCTATGAGTCATGTCTTTTGTCTGAAGGTAGCGTCTTCTGTGCTCTTCGCCCTGCAGATCTTGGCCATCATCTCCATCCTGTTCATCGTGCTGTCCACCATCGCCCTGTCCCTCAACACGCTGCCCGAGCTGCAGGACGTGGACGAGTACGGCCAGGCCACCGACAACCCGCAGCTGGCTCACATTGAGGCCGTGTGCATCGCCTGGTTCACCATGGAGTACCTGCTGCGCTTCCTGTCCTCGCCCAACAAGTGGAAGTTCTTCAAGGGCCCGCTCAACGTCATCGACCTGCTGGCCATCCTCCCCTACTACGTCACCATCTTCCTGACCGAGTCCAACAAGAGCGTGCTCCAGTTCCAGAACGTGCGCCGCGTGGTGCAGATCTTCCGCATCATGCGCATCCTGCGCATCCTCAAGCTGGCGCGCCACTCCACGGGCCTGCAGTCGCTGGGCTTCACGCTGCGCCGCAGCTACAACGAGCTGGGCCTCCTCATCCTCTTCCTCGCCATGGGCATCATGATCTTCTCCAGCCTGGTCTTCTTCGCCGAGAAGGACGAGGACGACACCAAGTTCAAGAGCATCCCGGCCTCCTTCTGGTGGGCCACCATCACCATGACGACGGTGGGCTACGGCGACATCTATCCAAAGACGCTGCTCGGGAAGATTGTGGGCGGGCTTTGCTGCATCGCCGGGGTGCTGGTGATCGCGCTTCCCATTCCGATCATCGTCAACAACTTCTCGGAGTTCTACAAGGAACAGAAGCGTCAGGAGAAGGCCATCAAGCGGCGAGAGGCCCTGGAGAGAGCCAAGCGGAACGGCAGCATTGTGTCCATGAACGTGCGGGAGGCCTTGTCGCGCGGCACTGAGCTCCTCGACGTGGTGGTGATGGAGAGAGGAGGGCTCGGAGGAGGGGGGGACAAGCCCCACGACAACCACCTCTCGCCCAGCCGCTGGAAGTGGGCGTCCAAGCGGCCGGCGCTGGATGACGGCTCCAACCGCTCCTACAACATGGAGCACGGCTCCCCCAGCAAGGCCCGCGCCGCCAGCCCACCACAGCACCTCAACGCCCAGAAGCTGGAGGAGATCTACAACCAGATGGCCAAGACCCAGTCGCAGCCCAACCTCAATAGTGACGGGCGCGACGGCAGCGCCGCCCGAGCGGCTTCCGCCAGCGCGGCCAAGCGGAGAGAGGAGATGGAGCTGGGCGCCCTGCCTGGAGGCCAGGGGGTGCACAACGCCCTGGGCGCTCGAGACGGCGTGTCGGACATGAAGAGCCTGTCGAGCATCGACAGTTACATCAGCTGCACCACAGACTTCCCCGAGATCCCCAGGGGCCTCCCCTACAGCCCAGCGGGGAGCCTGGTGCTGCAGGAGGGCCAGAGGTACTCCCACAGCCCCGCCAGCAAGCGCCTACCGTGCCTGCAGGCTCCACTGGAGCACCAGGAGGCGCTGCTCACCCCACCCTGCTCCGCTGTCAGGCCCCCCGGCCCAGAGGGCTCAGCCGCCAACAGCTTCACCTCCACCAGGCATCACGGGCCCCTAGGGAACCCCCTCAAGGGGGTCAGGTACCACAGTGGGGCCGGAGGAGGTGGTGGTGGGGGAGGGGGTGGAGGTGGGGAGTCCAGTCCGGCCAGCGGAGGAGGCCCTCAGTCGGACAGCTCCGTCCTGTCCGACCGCTCGCTCCTGAGCCCCGAGGCGTCCGTCTACACCACGGCCAGCAGCCGCACGCCACCTAAGAGCCCGGAAGGTTCCACCGCCCCGGCCATCTTCACCTTCCACGACGCCTCCATCAGCCGCTACATCGACGCCGACACAGACGACGAGGAGCACCGGCCCATCGACCGCCTGCTGGGGGGCAGCGCCCGCGCCAAGTCCTGTCTCCAGACAGGCTTTGTTGCCGCCGCCGTCGGGACCAATCACCTTGAAGCAGCCCAGAGGCTGCTGGGACAGAACTGCTTGCTGCGTCCGGATGGCGGTCGCCATGGCAACGGTCAAGAGAACCACCTGGGCTCCGACCAGCTACGGAGGCCCAGAGGGGACAGACTGGGGCCGTCTCAGACCTCCAACGACACCCACTGAGGGCCGCCAGTAGCACCAGAACACAGAGAGGGGGGGGAGGAGGGAGGCCACAGCTTAGAGACAGACCCAGACCCAGACCTAGACCCAGACCCAGACCCAGACCTAGACCCAGACCCAGACCCAGACCCAGACCCAGACCCAGACCCAGACCCAG
This sequence comes from Sardinella tawilis, assembly GCA_030264315.1. Lineage (NCBI taxonomy): Eukaryota > Metazoa > Chordata > Actinopteri > Clupeiformes > Clupeidae > Sardinella > Sardinella tawilis. The sequence continues at coordinate 14,640,081 of JASCQY010000232.1, forward strand.
ACCCAGACCTAGACCCAGACGGTTACCAGTGGCAGGTGAAGGACGTGTTTGACACGCTTTGACCGTTTACAAATCTTTTGGTACTGTACCTGACCAAAAACAAACAAACAAACAAACAAAATGAAAAAAAAAAAACGGTCAGTGCCTGGAAAAGTAGAGCTGCGAGTTGTGAGTTGAGATGAGATGTGGTGTCCCGCTGGAAGCGGCCTAAGGCCGCCTCACAACCCAAGCCCCTCCCCCCACCCCACCCTTTCCCAAAATCACACCCCATCCTTGTCTCACAAGCTCCCTTTAACGGCAGGCGAGGCCAGCATACTCTGCACTGGGCCACAGCAACAGCCCTGGTCAGTGACGCTGAGAGGTGTGGAGCTCAAGATGGAGATGCTGTCTGCGGATGGAGATGCTGTCTGCGAATGGAGTTTGGGGGGGGGGGGCTTGGGGCTCTGAGGGTTTGCCAAGAGGGAGAAGTCAGAGGCTGCTGTAAAGGGGTTTTTCTTTGCTGGTGCTGGTGGTGTTGGGGGGGGTAGAATGCAGGCTTGGTGGTCAGAGGTGTGAGGGGAGACTAATACTGCCCTGTGAGCCTCCCTGGTCTTCTCTTCGAGCTAACCACTGTCCAGACCTCTCACAAATTCCCTAATCAGGCTTTACACACACACACTTACACACAGTCACACACACTTGCACACACTCACACACACACACACTTGCACACACTCACACACACACACACACACACAACTAGCCAATGAGCTGATATGTTTACTCCTGCCCCCACTCCTAGCAAAATGCAGGCCTTACTAAAATACTGTGTATGCGACATGTGTGTGTGTGTGTGTGTCTGTGTCTGTGTCTGTCTGTCTGTGTGTGCGCTAATGAAATGTATTTGTGTGTTTGTGTGAAAATGCTTTTACCCCTTAATTAAGGACGTGCACACAGCTCTGAATTATTTTTCTATGGATCATTTCTGTTCCATTCTGGAGACTAGTAGACGTCCCCTTGGCCTCAGAGAGCCAGTGGAGCCTGAATCATCAGACTTCTCAGCATCGCCAGGGATACACCAGTTCTTCAGATGCTCTGCATTTGGCCAAGGTCTCTCCTTCTAATTGAGAGCAGCCCAGGGTTTAAATATGGATGTACAAAACTCTGCAATTCTCTGAATGCATTCATCAAAGCACCAAACTATATTTAGCTCCTCTTAATGATTGCAAGTGTAGGTTTTGTTGAGGTTGTGAGGTGGCGCTAATGGCGAGCGCTAATAACGAGCGCTAACAGCGGCTAAGATGGAGGATGTTCAAGCGGTGGGATGGGATGCCAGAGCTCTACCCTGCAGTCAGTGACATGGTGGGAAGGGAACAGCAGCTCAGTTCCCCAAGCTGACAGTGAAAGGAGGCGTGTAGCTCGTTAATCATCTCGATTAAAACCCCTGCTGAACTTTCGTTAAGGTTGACATTTGTTTTTGTGCGTTAATGAGAATCCGGAGTCTCACCTCTCCTGTCTTAATGGTTTCGAGGAGCAGCAGACAGTCTGTTTACTTTTTTTTCCCCCCCTTACTGACACCTTTTTCAGCGATCAGGCAGGAAGCTCCGAGAGCGAGAGATTGTTTCTGATGTTTGTTTCCACACCACACCCATGCCAGCCATTAGTGATGGGAGGGGGAGGGGGGAGGGGGAATGGAGTGTCAGAGGGAGAGGGGAGACTGGTGGTCAGGGGGACAAGATGGAGGAGACACAGATCCCAGAGGACCTAATAGAGGAAGAATGCAGTGGGCATATTTTGTAGCACAGAAGATGCCGGCATTAAAGGTATAGTTCGGTATTTTACACTTTAAGCCCATTTTCTGTATTGCCCTGGATGCAAACGAGTGGTTGACACCGAAATCTTGAAGATTGGTCCAGTCGCGGCTATTTGGCTGCTATAGAATCTCCTCTGTAGGGCTTCAGCATTGCTCGCTATGGGCCAGGCTGATCCTGTCCTTAAAACACCCCTAAACGTTCAACTTCTGTCTGTAATCTTCAGATTCAAATACAGAGCAGAAGTTTATACATGGTTGTGAGGTATCTGGAAAAAGTAGTTCCAGGATTTAGGAAATATCTGATGAAAGACGACAGAATTGGTATTTCTCTACAAAACTTGCTATGGAAGATCGTTGAAGGCCAGGTGAGTTGCACATCTTTTAAAACTAATGTTTAGGGGTGTTTTACGGACAGGATCAGCCTGGCACATAGCGAGCAATGCTGAAGCCCTACAGAGGAGATTCTAAAGCAGCCAAATAGCCATGACAGCACCAATCTTCGAGATTTCAGTGTCAACCACTAGTTTGCATCCTGGGCAATACAGAAAACGGGTTAAAAGTGTAAAATACTGAACTATACCTTTAAGTTGTAGGCTGTCTTGTATTTTTTGCTTTTGAAATCAGAGGTTTATTTTGGCAGTAACGTTAGTATTTATGGAGACAAAAGAAATGTTATTTTGATACTTAATCATTCTTGTACAGTGCAATGCCATCTTGACATGGAAAGCCAAAGCAGTCCACTCTCATAGTGTGTGTGTGTGTGTGTGTGTGTGTGTGTGCAGTTGTGTAAATGTGTGTGTGCACGCTGTGACAGACCAAATACACATATAGAAGGCAGTGTCTTGGAGATAACTACAGCTAGTTGCCATGGTGACAGCTAGCCCATCCGGTGCAGGATGCTATGAGGAAAGACAGCACAGAGCAGCTAGTGGAGTCCTGATCAGACATACAATACAGATATATGTTTCAAATGGCAGTCAAAGCATGTATGTACAGCATGTATGGTGTGTGTGTGTGTGTGTGTGTGTGTGTGTGTGTGTGTGTGTGTGTGTGTGTGTTTGAGAGAGAGAGAGAGAGAGAGAGCATATGTAATTGTGTGTATTTTGGTATGTGTATGTTTTTCCACCCCTGTCTAAATGAATTGAGAGCAATGAGCCAAGATGTGGAGACAACAGCAATGACAGAAAAGAAGGGAGAGGGGGGGGGGGAGATATTGGAGGATGAGAGCGAGAGACAGAGAAATATTGGAAGATGAGAGAGAGAGGGAGAGAGGTATTGGAGGATCTTGGAGGATGAGAGAGAGAGGGAAAGGGAGAGAGGGAGAGAAGTATTGGAGGATGAGAGGGAGAGAGAGAGAGGGAGAGGGGTATTGGAGGATGAGAGAGAGAGAGAGAGGTGAGAGGTATTGGAGGATGAGAGAGATAGAGGGAGAGGGGTATTGGAGAATGAGAAAGAGAGAGAGAGGGAGAGAGGTATTGGAGGATGAGAGAGAGAGAGAGAGAGAGAGAGGGAGAGAGGTATTGGAGGATGAGAGCGTAGCAAGGAAGAGTGTGAAGTGAGAAGGTCACAGGATGCTGAGAGGGTGATAAGAGTAAGAGGTTCTACTGTATATCAGAGGCTTTAATGGAGGGAAAATGGCTGCTCTCACACATGGGTGCGGCAGCATGTTAGAGCAACACAGCCAGACCAAGAGCCAAGACACAGAGGCTTTCATCCAGTTTAGGTCACTCAGAGAGACTGGCTGCGAAGGGTGTGTGTGTGTGTGTGTGTGTATGTGTGTGTGTGTGTGTGTGTGTGTGTGGGGGGGGGGGGGTATTTGTTGTCAAACCAGTTCCCACAGTGGATTACTTGGACTCACGAATACCGTGCTCTGTACAGTGGATGAGAGGTCTGTTGGTTAAATTACGTCTCTATAGATACTGAATCTGTTCGGTTCTGAAGAATGAGAAATTATTTGATATATTACATATTTTATTGGTGTCATTACTCAACTTCATGGTCAAAATGAGATTGGTGTGTTATATAATTTGCAAGATTAATTGTTCACCAAAATGTTAAGTTAATCATACAAACAAAAACGGCTTGGCCCACATTTAAATGAAAATACCTCATGAAATAGTTATAAATGTGTGTGCAGTCAAAATATGTCTGAAAGGAGGCTATCTAGTCCCATAAACTTAATCTACCAATAAATTGATCTTTTACTCAAGTCCAGAAAAAGGCTTCCTCACCAGCCCGGGAATCCAGACAATCCACGAGCAAATCTGAATTAGCTTGGCTACAAACCATTGGAGCTCATTAACTATTTAGCCAAATCCCAGTGTCCAATCAGAACTGCTTGCAGCATGTGGCTGGTCAGTAGCCTCTCAACATGCTTGCATGGGATGGGCTTAACATGATTTACAACCAATCAAGGCACGTGTATGACTGTCAGTGATTACTTTCAATTTGTTTCAATTGATCAATTGAGCAACAAGTGCAATTACACTCCATGAATGATGCATTTGATGCATTTCTGAAAAGTTTTGCTACAGTTTCATTCTAAAGTTTAAATTCATATCCCATGCTGGCTACACCTCCCGAAAGGAAAGCTCAGTGACTGGTTGCCACTCTCCTTGATAGGGGTCCGGCCCCAAGGCTACAGCTTCACTCCACTGGCTAGAACACACATGTACAACAACAGGCTGCTGTGTGTGCAGTAGCTTGTGCTCCACACTGTCTGCAGAAATGAATACAGAAGCGTCCAACTTCACTGTGTCCTATAAGCCATGAGGTCTACTCTTGATATCGAGTGCTTAGACCTGACCAGAGATCACAGAGTGAAGCTCAACACAGAAGCAACATTTTATTTTGTAATTTTGTGTTGTTTGTTGTTGTGAGGCAGGAGTACATGTGCAAATCTATCAGGGAAGGAGGTTACAACTGTTTACTAAATCCTGTCCTCTTAAATGTGCTCACTTGATTTTTTGTTTTGATTTGTTTTGTTTTGTATGATGAATAAAAAACAAATCAAAGATCTGTCATCTCTAGTAGACATGTCTGGATTTGCATTTGATATGTCATGCCAACGTGAGCAGGACTGCGTCCCAAATGTCTCTAAATTGCACAGGGTTTCTTTTGGAAGAGAGGCTTTTTCAAACGCAAAGCATGAGTACTGTTTTATAACCATAGCAGAAAGGTTGCAAAAATGACAATCAAACATTCTCCTTTGACTCCAAAAATTGGTTAGAGGTTTTGTAAAGTTTATGTTTAAAGAGCCAACCTTCTGTCCTTATATATCATTCTGTCTTTCTTGGCAAGGGACCACACACACACACACACACACACACACACACACAAACAAACAAACACAAACACACATGCAGACATACAAAAACACAAGGGAAGATACACAGACTTTTGACAGCATAGACAAAAAAATCAAGGCTCTGCGAGCTCCAAGGCAAATAAACATGGGATTTACTGAGCCAAGGGTTTTGGATGGTTTAACTGATAAACTGTGATGACTTTCTTTGTACCATACATGTGAGCTCAATGTTATTCAGTGTATATTTTTGTCATGAGTTCTGTTTTGCTCCCATCAGTCAAACACCCCTCACTACTGTTTGTAAAGAAAGGCCTTAATCATGACCTAGCGCTCAACAGGGCATTTAGGGAAGGGAAGGTTTGTACACGTTTCACAACTGGAAAGCACAATCAAGAGACTTCTTGCTCCTTTCCTAAAACTATTGTAAAATAAAACATACAGAAAAAAGTTACACATGAAAGAGAATTGAAAGTTGTGTAAATCTATGAGTATAGAGCTATCATTTCAAATGGAGTATTTCCAGAGAACCAGAGTGCACGAGAGAGAGAGAGAGAGAGAGAACGAGTGAATATGAGTATCGGTTCCTGTTTTCCACCTCTCCTATGCTGTTGTTTGTAGGTCTTGAGGCTGTGTAAGTTTTGTAAGTTTTTACCTGTTGACTTTCTATGAGGTCGTTTGTGTACTAAATGTTCTGTTGCTCATGCATGTTGTAATTCTGGAGCTGTGACCGTTCAAATGCGTGGCAAACTCAAGCCAGTAATGTCTTGTAAACAAGGAAAAAAATGTGTCAAACTGTTCACCTTCTTTTGGATTACGAACATTCCCTTCTTTTAACTGGCTGAAATTTCAATAAACACAACAGATTATTGATTTTCCTCTGAGGAAATGACATTTTGTGGGTTTGTGGGTTGGGTGACTGGTCCATTTGGGAGGATGAGCTTCACAGTCCAGGGCCTGGGCTGGGTCATACTGACATAAGCCTAGGACACTTGCAAAGCAATTGTAGGAACACGCAGTACGCAGAGTAGACTACTAAAAGTCCACTCTGCACCCAGCAGCACCCTCTGTGGTGGGAATTTACTAGCCTGGCTAATGCCAGACTAAATCACAAGTGAGATTTAGTCTGGGGACCACCTATTCATTTTCCCGTAC
>JASCQY010000232.1:14648293-14659835 GCA_030264315.1 Sardinella tawilis
TTGGTAATTTTTTTTAAAAGCACTCAGTATTACAATGTAACAACTATATGTAATTACCCACAAATACATAATGTAAGTACAATGCTAGTACATAATAGTACATGTTGTTACACAGGTTGTACCACTGTACCTAATTAGGTAGGTACACTGTAACGGTGACACATTGAAATAAAGTGTTACCGTTAGTTCCTCTGGAGGCTCACCCAGCAATGTCCCCACTGTCCAGGACTTCTCTCTTTTTCCTGGCGTTGCCATAGCCACCAGTGGTAATAAGAGCTGGCACTGCAAGAGTTTTCAGAATCATTTTGACAAGTTCAAGCTAAATTTATAGAACATCTGTAAAGCTACTGCCATGGAGAGACTCATGACCCCAAAACACCCCAACACCCGGACTAGGCTATTAAAGTATGATTTTGTTTATGAACGAGCACAAACCACAGCCATCATTTGTTTACCCAGAGTCTGGCGACACTGGCGCTGCTGGTTGCTGTACTCCGCGCAGCCCGCGTTCTCCTGCAGCGCCGGGCATGGGCGCGCGCTGTTCTGCGCCTCCTGCAGTACGGTTCTCTGTCGCACGCGCACTGTGGCGCGACACGGCTCCGCACAGCCCGACCAGTGAGTCCACTCGCTCACCACACACGGGATGGCTGAGAGAGAGAGAGAGAGAGAGAGAGAGAGAGAGAGAGAGAGAGAGAGAGAGAGAGTTTATTTTACTTTTGCTTCGTCAGCTGTCAGATTTTATCATCTGCCTGACGTGTACGGGCCAAATATCCGACATAAAATGACAAAACCAATGGTTTGCATATGATGCACATTCATATTCTGACTACTGTTATTATGAATTGTGCAAGTTAAGCGTTAGCTAATATCTGGAATCCTATGACACAAATAGGCTATCTGATAATGAAATACTGAATGAAATGAATTAGTTTGACGATCATAACACTTGGAAATGCCACTGATCATGTCAGAAAACCGCGCAGGCTTCTCTGGAAAGAATAAATAGCCTACCTGGACATGCGGCATTGTAGTCATGACAGCAGTCCAGCGTAGACAGGCAAGCTTGGTCGCAGAAGCAATCCCCGTAGCCTCCATCTATCCTCCTGTCCTGAGTTACACAAGACAGATCTCGACCAGGGCAACACAGGCCTGCACCTCTACAGCCTCCCTCACTGGACCGGACTGTCAAAAGTACAAGGAGCGCCCACAAACCTTTGGAACGGCCAGGTAACATGTCAACGTGCGTCCGTTCACTTGGACAACTCTTCACGCACCCATTGGAAGCGCTCGGATAATAATAACAATAACAGTGTTTAGTATTGTCTCACTCCAGATCAACCCTCATAAAGTTGGAGATGACCCGAGCAGAAGTTAATCCAAAACTTAAACACGCCAAGTGCAATTGACTGATCAGCGATGTCCGCCTATGTTTCACTTAGATGAGCACACTCGCATTAGGTGCGATGTTATCACGATGGTGCTGACCTTCGCCTCTAGTGGACTTGAATCCACACGCTGGTTCCCTTAAAGGGATAGAGCCTGAGAGTGGTTGGTTTTCCTTTCCCCACATATCTGAACTTTGCCTTGAAATTAATATACACCATCAATATATTCTCTGTGAGGTAGCCTACATTTTGAAATCAAAATATTAAATAGGTTGCCAACATCATTTTGTAATCCTGCATGTCATTTCAGGATTTATTTTCATTTCTGCTGAAAACTTTTTGTTACTTTTAGGTTCTCTCTATCAAACACAGGACCCACTATAATGTCTTCTATTTTGGTGGCAGTTATTTCCATAATCAATCATTCAAGCAATCATTCGTCATAAATATGTAATATGAGGTGAATCTCATTGGATGGATATTGCTCATCACCACTGCCATGCATAATCTCTCTCTCTCTCTCTCTCTCTCTCTCTCTCTCTCTCTCTCTCTCTCACACACACACACGCACTCACACACACACACACACACACACACACACAGAGGAAGCAAAGACAATAAAAGATTTTAAAAAGCAAGAGAGAAATCAAATACATTCAGAATGGCTCTGCTAGGCATTGAGGTACACACACACAGGGAGCGAGAGAGGGAGAGAGAGATGGACACTAGCTCCAAACCCTCCCTTCCAGCCAAGTTAGTTTAGCTCCTCTCTACTGGCTATTCGTGCTCAAACATGTGAAAGGGGGGGATTAATTTAATTCCCTTTCTGGGGTCCATTCATGCAGAAAAACAATACCGCAGTGCAGGCAGAAATATGGGCCTCTTTTCATGTACCCATTCCCAGCCATTCCCTCTATGTGTGTGTGTGTGTGTTTATAATGTAGGCTATGTGTGTGTGTGTAATGTATGCGTATGTGTCTATGTGTGTGTATGCATGTGTGTGTGCGTGTGCATACATAGTGTGTCCATGTGTGTTTGAGTGTGTTGATCCATTCGTGTGTTTTTCATTCCAGAAAAAAAGATGTGCTTACACTTAGAAAGAGATGTAAACTAGGCCACTTTAAGCCACATACTTACTAGCTCAAATCACTGCACTTTTGTGCTTCTGTGGAGAGCATCACTCCATGCAGACAAATACTGTCTTTACTAACGAGGGTAAAAATAGTGAAGCTTTGTGGGCGGGGAATGGACCCCCTCCACATGAGGATACTTTTTTGATGAGCATTATTTTTTAAATTGTGAATCCTTTGTTGATTTCAGACTGGGCTTTCAGTTGAACTGCTTTTTGAATTTACATTTCATTCACAAGCAATGCCTATTACAGACACAGTAGCCTATACACACTGGTTCTTTGGCAGACTAAATTCGAAATGGATATCCATAACAACATCTCTCTTTTTTCTCTCTCTCACCCACCCACCCATAGCTTTAACGAATGAGCACAATCTGACAGTGAACAGCATATGACTTGTAGCTTGGCTCTCAGACCCCTCATCTAGTGCCAGGGAGGATGTTGGGTTAAGACCACCCCTGGTGGAAGTGTAAGACCTGTAGGTCTATCTGCCCAAGTGTCCAATTGGAGACATGCACAAAGACCCATAATCAGCGTAGCCCCTATAGCAAATAATGGTGACATTTCAAATTTTCTGTCCACTGTGCTGTTGTCAATTAACCTTTCTCTTCGCCCAGAAAGAGAAATCAGGCCAATGTGTAAAGTTAACACTATGTGTGAAAACATTTCCCATTTTTAGCCATTTTTGTCTGTGTCTAACAAGTGTTTTTAAAAGCGGCTGAATAGGTGGCACCATGTGACAGCATTTTCTTTTGCTATATTTAGCTTTAGTGTTTGTCTGTGCTCTATTAAGTTGTTTCTCACTGCTAAAAGCTTCAGATTTGCCTGCGCTGTAAATGGCAACCTTGTGTATGCCTCAGTGATGATTAAGGCCAAAAACAAGGCAACACTGTTCTAAAGGCAAAGGCTTCACATGTCACCCCACCAAAGAATTCAGCATCCGGCCCCTTTCGCAAAGATTAACTGCACATGCTTATGCTATATACATTTCCAGATCTTCTCACTGCTTAAACATCGGCACGTGGCACCCTCACACCAGGCTCACCCAACAAAAAATGGTTCCACTCATGTGAGGTCAGCAGCACAGTTCTTAAAACCTCCACACTACATGTTTACAGTATGTATGGATTTGTTGTTTTATTTCCAGACATGAATTAATCAGGTTAATACTAGTGATTACTAGATCAGTAACAATAATGTATTAATTAATTAAACATTCATTAATTAAATTGATTGATTTATCTATCAGCCTTCCATTCAGTAATGGAGTGCAAAAGCACCTCACTGACTGATTCTTCTCCAGGGACTTTCAAGGATAACTATCACAATGTCTGGATGCTTTTCGAAACAGTCATCCTGAATAGCAGCACAGCTTATTCCCAGTACCACCCATGAGATGTATTCACATTTGAGGCATTTCCCAGTGCATTCCTCTTGACAAATACACTCTTCCACTGTATCTGCAATGCACTAAATACGCTGCTTATACACAGCCTTCTAAGAGCTCAAAACTCATTTCAAATTCAATTGGGAAGACACTGCTTCTTATCAAAGTGACAGCAGGAGGCTTGGATTGTGCAAAGTGGTTTGTTTATTAGCTGTTGATCTCTTGAGGGTGTCACCAAGTCGTATCATTTTATGTCTTCTGTCTTTCTGCTGTGCCTAAGTCTGGGTTGAATGTGGAATTGCACAGTAACCACAGATGACACCTCCTTTACCATGATGTTACATGTTTGCCACCTGTGATCTCATAGACCTGCTATTCTAAGTTCATAAGTGCACAGATTGGTGAGCCTTCAAGAAAATGACAAAAAAAGATTGTCATTATTAAGATTTGATCAAATAAAAGATAATTTGAGATTTAAAGGACTTGGAACACAACACACAGGGCTTGGAATGCTCGTTTGTGTCATGCAGGCAAATGTTTTATGTTAATTTAATTTAATGTATGTTAATGTCTGTTAATAATATCAATTAATAGTAATTCCTTAAATATTTGATTCATGTGTGATTTATGCTAATAGTTTTTCAAACACACAGTCTTAAAAGTTTTCCGTTGTGCTTTTATGGGTGATATTGTTAAGTATGACTGTTGATTTCGCAACAAAGGTGTTTCTATAGGTGGCTCAACATATTTCCACTCTAATCCGTAGATGGTGTTAGTGATGTCAGAAATCCTTGCATAAATCCTGCACCAAGGCCCCACGCAACCCCGGACAGGGAGAGACGGAGCCAGACCCGCACAGGGAGACCCAGCTTGGCCGTCTGAGTCTTTGCTCTCTCACACGCACAGTCAGCCCCAGGTCCCACCGCTAGTCAGCCTAGGAGCCAACCAGCAAGCCAGCAACCATGATTTTCCTAATGGACATGCAGATGATGTTGCTGGACGTGGTGTACTTCATCTTGCGCGGGTGCTTAAGGATCGTCATGAGGCCGCGCACCAAGGACATCAGTGGGGAGCTGGTGCTCATCACTGGAGCCGGTGGAGGCCTGGGGCGCCTGTTTGCCCTGGAGTTTGTGCGACAGGGCACTGAGGTGGTGCTGTGGGACATCAACGCACATACCAACGAGGAGACGGCCAAGCTGGTGCGGGAGGCCGGTGGCAAAGCCTACGCCTACAAGGTAGACGTGACCAACCGGGCAGAGGTGTACAAGACTGCCGATCAAGTCAGGAAGGACCTGGGCAGGGACGTCACATTTCTGGTAAACAATGCTGGCGTGGTGGCAGGGTACCGTCTATTGGATTGCCCAGATGACATGGTGGAGAGGTCACTGAAGGTCAACTGCCATGCCCACTTCTGGGTGAGTGCTCCTGGTCTTGTGGTCTTGAGAGAATGAGGAAAATGAGTAGCCAGGCAAGCGCCACCATAATCCTTCAGTATTGCGTTTCACTGCAGTACCACAGACTACACTCCTAAGGCTTAGGGTTCCCCAAGTAGATGTTTTAGCAACCAATCAGCAAGCAGAAATTGAAGGCAGAACCAATTGGTTCAAAGTTCAAAGTGCCTATCAAAAGTGTCCAGACTATTTTCACAAAGTGAAGTGAAAGAAGAAAAGGCCCTGAGGTGAGGAGCACACATCCTCCTCAAGTAAAGATCAAACGCCCTCCTGGCTCTAAACATGCTGCACTGGACAGTGTGTATGTAGAGCAACCACAGACGGTCTCTTTGGCACGACAGCAAGGCATATCAGACACAGCCTAATTCTCAGACTCACCCTCATTTACTGTAGCCTTGAGGCACTGAGTTAATTGACATTCTGTCACACAGTCAAGGGCAGGACCGCTGGCTAGGCATATAGTCTACAGTGAAACTACTGTAAATATGGTAGTTGTGTTTTGTAATGTAATTTAATTTTGTCAAATGCTGTGTTTCCCAAGGGTTTGTTGACCTTCGAGCTAAGCAGCTAATGAAATGAAATCCTACCTCTGTTTGCTGTTCTTGCAGGTCAAGTTTATTTGCCGTCATTTACCTTTTTGTTTGAACAATAGGATTTGATTTCCAATTTTTGATTAAGAGCAGCAGATGTTTTCTTGCGCATGAACACAAAATGACAGCATGAGGACTGAAGGGCAATAAGCTGCCTTCATTAAAAACGTTTTTCAAATCAGACACTGGATCTCGAAGTGATGATAAGCTAATTTGATGATTTTCTGTGTGATTCAAATAAAACCGCAAGTGCCACTTTGTTCTCCAAAATCTACACTTACATGTGCCGCAACGGAGGTTCATCATGTCAACAGTAACTTTATCCACAAGCGCATGAGATTATGTGGTAGAATGAAACAGCTTATTATGGATATTGAAGCACATTGCAGCACATGACACATGATGTATAGCTTCACACCGCTTGATCTCATTAGGCACATTTACACACAGCCATTGAAAAACTTTCACGAGTGATCCTCTTATTGGTCAGAATGGGAAGTGTACAAGCCTGATTGAAAGACTGCAGAATAAAATAAGGCTTAACAGTGGTTCTCTTTGAAGTTATTAATGATAAAACATTTCAAAAACAGCCATATTTGTCCCTATAGGAGTGTTACACCTAATGCTGCGCCTCTCCTAATGTGTCCTCTGTGTAATCTGCCCACGCCAGACGCTGAAAGCCTTCCTGCCCCAGATGAAGGCGAAGAACCATGGCCACATAGTGACTGTGGCCAGCGTCCTGGGCCTCTACACCACTTCCTGTGTGGAGGTGAGACAAGTAGAGTGAGGTTGACTATAGACATCTGCACGTCAGTCTGTGTCTACATACATTTGTTATTTGAGTACAGTCTCACTGCCATCTGTGTCAGGTACCTAATTTGAACACAACCTCTGTGAAGTTCTGTACCCTCTTTGATGACACCCAGCAGGAGGAAAAGATAGATTATGAATTTTGACTTTGCAGCAGAGTCATTCTGTTACCCCAAACTTTCACCAGTAGCTCATGTGGCTGCACTGAACTGATTTAGCCGTGTGATGATGACTGACACTGCTGTTTGATAGAACATGCGACTTGTGTGTAACCCCTCATCCCATGTGGCTGCTGATGTGTGACTGCAGGACTACTGTGCCAGTAAATTCGCGGCTATTGGCCTGCACGAGTCTCTGAGCCACGGGCTGCAGGCGGAGGAGGAGTTTGATGGGGTGAAGACCACACTGGTCTGTCCCTACCTGGTGGACAACCACATGTTTGATGGCTGCAAAATAAGGTACAGTGTGCGCTCTTCCTCTTCCTCAGTGCTGGAGAGGGGCGTGGGGGGTCCATGCCCATGCCCATGTCACACCTCAGTGAGGCGAGACCACAGGGAGCTGAACTCTCTTCTGCCCCCCACAGGGAGGAAGCGGAAGTGGTTCTGTCAGCTCAGGATCCTGTTTACGTTGTCCAGCAGGCGATGAATGCAATTCTTATCGACCAACCACTCGTTTGCATTCCAAGACTGACTTACTTCCCTTACATGGCTCGGACGTGAGTACCAACATTCCAGCATCAATCCCTAAAGTCGGTCTGGCCGTGTAGATCCAAGACAATAATTGAGTCATGTGAGCATGGTGTTGGTGTCCATGTCACAGCTAAGTGCCCCTCTTGCTCTTCCCTGCATTCCAGGCTGCTTCCATGGGACGCTACTGTGGCCACCTATCGCTTTGTGGGCTCGGACAAGTGCATGTATCCTTTCATCGAGAAGAAGAGCCAGGCAGCTAACGGAGCCATCAAAGCTGCGTAGACGTCACACACAAGTCGCAAAGTTACCTCTACAGATGGCTGCAGATTTGTTTTTGTGGACAAATTCCCATTTGTAAATTCACTGAGCTATTACTGTATGTAAAGTGCTGCTTGGCTGCCTAAACTGGACTCCTGTGTTATGATGTATTTATTATCGAGTCATCCTTCAGGTCTGTTTAGAGAACTGGAATACAGTCAAACGTGTCCCAAAGTAGACTTCTATAGATTTTAATTTTGTACGTAAATGCCTCGAAACCACTGAACTGTGACGCCTCTGATCAATAACGAGCGAGGAATGTGGAATTGTTGGATACAATCCGTCTTGAAGTCCTGCTGAAAACTCGGGTCTAGGTAAGAGCTTTATGTTGAGACAGTCACCAACCACTGACTTGTCTCACGGACATGTTCAGCTTGGACCTGAGGTGTACAGCAGTGTTTAAACAAGCTCAAGTGACAGAGGGTCCCTGACACTGTATGATTTGCCTTCGCAGCTACAAAAACTGGGCACAAATGTTTTGTAATTGGTAACTCCTTTCCCCTTGTGCTAAAAAAAACATTTCTATAAAATAAAAACAACACAGACGTTATTATACTACTTGTGCGAGTTGTGAGTGTGTATTAAAATATCACGCAAGCATGCGCACATATGCATGCACATACTGTGCACACACACACACACCCATTGATAACCATATGAGAATAAAGATTCTGTGACCAATTCCATGTTTTCCTAGTACAGGCATGTCAGAGACAATCACGACGCTCAGAGATTCAGAGGTTGACTCTGTGCCACAACGACACCTTTTTAATGACTGAGGCATCCAGGAGAACACTCTTACACTGTGGGAGATGGTGGGTCACTTGACTGATGACCACTGCACGCACACACACGTACGTACGTACACACACACACACACACACACCCATACAGATGTGCACACCACTGCACACACACTCACAAACAGGAGGCAAACATAAACCACACACACACACATATCCTACCACATACACACCCACCCATGTAACACAAAAAGGGGGTCATCACGGGACATCACCACACACACGCGCTACACTGAAACAGGGTTGCAGCAGAACTGTATGACATTCTTGAAATATCAGTTTCCCTGCATACCGTATTTGCCTAAAGCTTGTCTGTATCAGAGGTGACCAAATGCACACCCAGATTTAGCCCGCAAACAGGGCATGGGATATTGGTTCAGTTGTGTATGTTCTAATGTTTGTTAACGGGGCAAATACTTTGGTCAGCAAGGAGGGCTGATATTCCCTTAGATGACCGAATATGGTCATTTCCCTGTTCTGCGGCCACTTTGTGTTCATTCAATTTCCGTTTCAATACTAATGATGAACAAATCCACATGGTGTGGTGACTGCAGACTTTCACATCATGGTGTAGAGGCACCGAATGTCAGTAGACCGCTGCAACCCCAGACTGAAATTCACAATTTGTCATCCGACCCCCACATCAATGCGTGGGGTGGATGTGGGAGAGAGAGAGACAGATAGAGAGAGAGAGATAGAAAAAAAGAGAGTGATCTGGAGATGGATAAAAAGAATAAAAAAGAGATTAGAGAGATGGACAGAAATGAGAATTCAGAAAGAAAATGGGCAACAAAAAAAGAGAGAGAACATGGACAAAAAAAAGAGCGAGAGAAAGAGAGAGACAGTAAAAAATAAAAGAAAAATGAAGACCCTTTCAACCTACAGTACATGGCAATGTGTATTATGAACATGTATGTTTATTGTGACAATCTCGAGCACTGAAGAAAAGCCGACACAATCACAGCGTAGGTATCAGCAAGCTTCATCATGTCCTACAGCGATGTCCATCAGATATCATAAAAGAGATGGTACACAGGGCAACGATTGCGCAATGTTGCCACTGGTAATGTTCTGGAACCTTCCCATTCACTCTGGGCAACAAATATTGTCTTTAAAACTTCAGGGAGCAGATCATGGAGATCATCTGATCCAAGCACTGGGAATCTGTGAGTGCCCCAGCAACATTGGGCAACAAAGTTGGCCTGTGTTTCAACACCTTTTCTGTGCAAGCATCTCAAATTTGAGCACAAACATACATAATCTCTACATCAACCCCAAAAACAAACAAACAAACAAAAACAAAAAAACACAACCTCTACACTCACAATTCATATTTTGCAGCTAAATTCATAATGAAGCTTAACCAAACTGGGCATTTGGTTTGACTTCAAATAAATAGAACCCTTCCACCTTTTCATGATCGGAGACCTACAGACCTTCTGCTGTGTGCGACTCTTGAGCCCTTGAGCTGAAGATGCTGCAGAACCTCCAGTACTAAGAGCCTGGGAGTAGGCAGTGTGTGGCTTTACTTCGGTGCTCGAGGGGTAAATGTGTGTGTTGGTAGGGTGGGGGGCATGTGGACATGTCTACACTGTGCCATCCAGAGTCTGAACCATGGGGCTGGAGCTAGACTTGATCAGCGGGTCCGTGTCCAGGTCCTGTTTGGCACACCTGTGGAAGGTGACGGAACAGCAGTCAGAGGTGAAGAACAAACCCTGTTGTGTGTGTGTGTGTGTGTTGGAGGGGGGGGGGGGGGTGGAGCGCAAAGATGAGTGGGACAGAGGCATGGGAGGAGGATGGGACAGGACCACAAACACAGGAGACAACTGCAGCACACAAACTCACCCCGTGATTGGTCCATTTCCCGTTCGCTCAGCTGGCTGCTGGTCCAGTTCTGAGAGCAGCTTAAGGATGTTGAGAGCAGCCTAGGAGGGTGGACACAGGCAATATTAGCAGAGCCAACAGTCAGGAAATGAGCAGAAATGCTTCATCTGGCTTCATCTGAAACTATTTATCAGCCCAGATGATGAGAACCATAAAAAAAACACTTCCTTTCCAAGAGAAGGTTGCTAAAATAGGCCATTTATACATTTATAGCATTTCAGGATTTGTTTGTCAGCTATAAATAACTCTACATGCAACAGGAAATAGGCCTATCTGTGGAGTTAGTTAACGATATCTTCATTGAATTAGCATGTTATCGTTACGGAAGTATGGAATGACTATGAAGTCGTATCTGGTCTATATGCACAGCCCTGCTTGTGGTGCCCTAAGCCTGCCCAGGCCGTGCTGTTACTGACCATGTCGTGACAGGACTCCACGTCTTTGCCAATGCCGTGGCTGATGAGGGGGGGCTGAGAGGAGCAGTTGATGAGGGAAACATATTCATTCTTGTTGTTCTTAGGGAAGTCCTTGTATTCGACCTGCAAAGGCAAAGAGGCATCGCCACTCAGTATCTCTCTCTGGCTGAATCTATTTGCCTTACTACAGTGGGACGCCCTCTAGAATGCGTGAGGGGACTCTCACTGATTTGACTACAACTTCATGTCCTTTGTTTCCACAGCAAAACAGACCTGAACTGGTACTGATGAAAGAATCCAACTAAAAGAAGTGTTACACATGTATTAATGTGCTATTACATGAGTGGCAGGCCCTCTCTGGGTGGCTGTCAGGCTAAGTGAAGGGCTTCAATCGTTGGGTGAGGGAGAAATCAGTGGGGGAGAAATGGAGTGGGGTGGGGTCAGACAAGGACATCTGGTACTTGACTGTTTAGGTCATCTCACTCCGTCATTGTCCTCATTTTTGAATGGTTTCCTCTAGTAAAGTAAATAAATAAACAGTTGCTGTAAACCAAGGGAGCCAACTGGCATGCTAGCTAGCAAGAGCTAGCAAGGCTCTCCTGGTTTACAGCAACTGCGCTAAGCTAAAGCTAAAAAACACTGCTCCCAAAGCAGGACAACGCCTGGACGGATTTTAA
>JASCQY010000232.1:14660069-14673789 GCA_030264315.1 Sardinella tawilis
TGTGTCTGTCTATCTACACTATGTCTGTTGCCGGTGTGTCTGTAGATGTGGTGGGGTGCAAGTCTACCTGCAGGCCCAGCACAGTTTATCTACACTATGTCTATTGCCGGTGTGTCTGTCTATCTACACTATGTCTGTTGCCGGTGTGTCTGTAGATGTGGTGGGGTGCAAGTCTACCTGCAGGCCCTGCACAGTTTATCTACACTATGTCTGTTGCCGGTGTGTCTGCAGATGTGGTGGGGTGCAAGTCTACCTGCAGGCCCTGCACAGAGGCCAGGTAGGCCAGCTGCTCGGAGGGCCGTGTGAGCGGGCCATGAGGAAGGAGGGCCAGGCTGTTGCTGCCCTTCAGCACGCTCTCGGCCGTGAGGGAGGTGCCGGCGTACAGCAGCTCGTTGGCGATCAGGGCGGTCAGCGAGGCCTTGGCAGGGTTGGCCACCGCCTGGCGCCCGTACTCCTGTGCGTGAGGCCCCTGGCTCGCTCCCACTGCCTGGGCCACCTCAGGCACCATGGGCAGGATGCCCGCCGGCAGCTGGGAATGACTGAGGAAGGGCAGCCGATGGTCCTCCTCCTTTGGGACTGTGTGCAAGACAAGGCCACAACCAGGCAATCAGTGAAATATTGACATAATGAATGTCAAACCTCAAGGCAGTTACAACGCCTGCAGCAAAATAGAATTCACTTCTTCGCCTCCTCTCAAAAATGACACAATTGAGCAAAAGTCAATTCTATGTGTACACATCCTCTTCCTGTTTGTTCTCAACATCAAAGCTAAGATGCTTTTCTTCTCCCTTTTCCCCTTTAACCCCTAAGGAACAAACCAGACATGGCGATGAGCAGTCGTCTCCCACCTGACACACAAATGGTTGTTTCGTCTACTGTAAGTCCTTGCCCTCAATTTGCCCCTTCATCTCAGGGCCAAGAGGCGACCTAGACCTCACTCACCTAGACCCCCCTCGTCAGCTGCACCGGGCTCGAAGAAGGTCACTTTGCGGCCGTCTCCTGGCTTCTTCAGGGGAGGCTTGAAAAAGACAGAACCACTCTGACTTACTCTTACTGAGCATAAAAATGAAAACTTTTGGTCATCGCGCCAAAAATTGAGCTGAACTCCAACATGTAGTCATAGAAAGAAGAAATGCTGTTTAAAAGAGACGAAGTTTAACTCTTCTTGACAGCCCCTATTTATGAGGAAATATGCGCCAATAAGACATGTACAGTATTCACACAAGCCTGTGGTACAGTGGGTGTGTGTGTGCCTCGCCCTCAGGTGAGCTACCTTCTCTTCGGTCTTAAGAGCGGGTTTGGGAGGCTGTGGTTGAGGCACTTTGAACCCCAGGAGCTCCAGCATCTTCTCCGCGGCGTTCCGCTTGGCCACCTTCTTACTGGGGCCCATCCCCTCCGCACCCTGCCCCCCCACAGCCACCTGCGGGAGAAAGAGGGGGAGACTGCAGTAAACAAGCCCTGAAAGCAGTACTGGACTTAGTGAATCTCTTTAGACAAATCTCTGGTAATATGCAACTATATTTGATATTTTATATGCATGACTATAATTTACATACAATATGACTAGCATGTAAAAACAAGCATAATATAAACATTGTGAAGTTCAAATGGAGATGAAAGGAAAAGCTGTATGTTCGAGAGATTATGAGAATACAGTGAGTCCCAAGTGGCTCCCACCTTCATGACGAACTCCCGGCGTCGGGGAAGTCCCCTCTCGGTGACCAGGATGTACTCGGGTTCCTTCTCCTTCTTGGCCTGCTGGATCTGAGCCAGCCGGCTGATGGGGTTCATGCCCTGCCCGTACTCTGGGCTCGTCTGCAGCTGAGGGATCAAACACACCACACAACCTTCACTTGCAGCATCAGCCACATAAGCCCTGTCCACCCTTCAACCAACGCAGGTTGTTATTTTGACATGGTCTGCAGGTTAACATTTACTTAATGTTTAACAATTAGCTTCATACATGAAAAATCAACGCAAAGTCAGAACTCAAACTGTAAAATAGATTTTCTCATATTACCAAAACGGGGCACAAACAAGCAAGGGGTACAGAGGTGAGAAGAGTGGAGCAATCTTACAGTGATAGTTGGTGATCTGATGATGTATTGCCTGTCTTTACAAACCATAGACGGGTTTCCATCCAACTTGTAAATGCGTTAAGTTGGGCAAATAAGAAATCCTTCATGGAAACACCTGCAAAGTCGCATCAGTCCCTTAATGTGAATATAAATGCGATTTGCTCTAGGGAGGTGTTTAGACGCATAGCTGCGAGCCGAATTAATGTTATATGAATATGAAGTTTGAATAACGTTGGATGGAAACCCAGCCAATGGCTGCAAATTGGGAGAGCTTTATACAATGACAAACTGGTACAGCCTCACCTGACGTGGTTTGCATTAACCTACACAAATGGATTTCCTGTAAACTGACTTCACGGCTGCACTGCAGGAGCAGTCTGCATCTATCATATATTTTCTGTGCTTGCGTCATCCCCTCTGACCTTGACGATGGACTTGGCTTTCTTCTTGATGCGGGGCGGCGTTTTGTCGGCGCTGGGCAGCGGGGGCAGGCACCGGAGCTCCTCCAGCACAGCTGTGGCCGCCAGCTTCTTGGCGATCTTCTTGCTCTTGCCCTCGCCCTCGCCCGAGAACTCGCCCACCGCCACCCGCACCACGAAGCTCTTCATGTGTGGAGGGCCCACCTCTTTCAGGACCTGGGCCAATCACAGACAAGGTGAAGAATAGCCAACACACACTCGGGGTCAGGTGTGCCACTTGTGTGTGCCAAGTCTTTCACCAAGAGTTCATTCATTCAATTTGTGACCCACTCCCTAATCAATTTCACCCACACATTTTCAGGCCATACCTCGAAGCTCACTTGCATATTCCGCTTGAGAGCAATTTCAAACACCTGGCTTATCTCGGATTTATTGAGGTTTTCTTCCAAAGGTTCCTCATCTCTCTGTGGACAACAGAATAATATCAGCTGATGAAGGCTTGCAGACAGACACATTCAAAGGTCTCACCTTGGAAAACTCTGTGGGCTGTGGGCACACTAGAGAGGGAAACAGTTTAGAGTGCTGGACCAAAATTATAGCCTGGTGAGCCAGACTCTTTCACATGCCCAGTTGACTATGTGGTACATGGCCACTTTGTTTGAACTTTAGACCTATTACTTCTGCCTTCAATCTCTGTTTGCTGAGCACAATACCACACTCAACTTAATGACTCCTCTGGTGACGCTAGCCTGGCTACCACACTTACGAGCCATGAGCAGCAATCAGGACAAGAGATGGCCCACATTCATGGGAGCAAGTTCAAAAGGAGGATCTCTTCGACCAACTACCATTAGCATTCGATTGATCTCCATTCATTTCAGCATTTATTGCTTTTTTAATATTTTGAACCAATCCTTGTATGGGTCCGTTTTTATTTCCTTGAAGCAGCATAGCACTGCATTACTGGCTTGACAACTTCCTAACTCACTTCATGGCTCGGTAATAGAGCTCTTGTGAGCCTGTGGCTGTGAGTTGTGAGGAGGGCGCTGACCTCGGGCAGCTGCTGCAGCAGAGGCTCCTTGTGCAGGCTCTTCAGGGCCTTAGCGGCGGCGTCGTGCTTGGCAGCCTGCCGCGTGCGGCCTTTGCCCAAGAACTGCTGCCCCCCGATGGACAGCTCCATGTGGTACACGACCGGCCCAACAGGCGGAAAGGGGTAGTAGTACCTCAGAGAGGGGAAAACAAATACACACTGGACATCAGACAAGAACCTGCAAACCTGCACACATGCACACCTGCACACATGCACACCTGCACACCTGCACACATGCACACATTAAGTGAGACTGTTGGCCTACCAACCCACTGTACCCGGCGGCTAGCATTGACACAAACTAAACATTCAGAATGCCAACGAGACAAAAGTATATCTGAGGAGGGGATAGGCTGTAAGCCCTGGAGGTGAGAGTTGAAAGGTTAAGGGTTATGTGGTGATAAACAAGAAAGGGGTTAATTACTGAAACATGGCATTGGCATTGCATATGCCACACCAACTCGCTTCCGCCATAAAACCCAAACTATACAACTAGCAACACCAGACACAATAGCACTGCAAACAGTTAAAAAAAAAAAAAAAAAAAAAAAAAAGAGCAGACTTTTACATTTATTTGGGCAAGACGTGAAATTAAATCCTCAGTAATGCTGAACTGTGCAGCCCTAGGGTGAGAGAGTGGAGGTAAGAGTCCTTACTGTTGCATGGAGCGGTCGTAGGGCCCTGGGGGTCTGATGCTGTAGTTGAAGCTGGGGCGCATGGGAGGGTAGGGGTCAACGGGCTTGTAGATGGGCTTCTTGCCCAGCTTCATACACAGTGCGTTCAGTTCCACTGTGTGTGTGAGGCTGTCTGCTGACACACATACACACACACACACACACACACACACGGGGGGTGAATGGCCATTCAGGCCACACAAGGCATAAATATTAAACAGCTAAGAGTGTGCACCCACCCGTTTCTTTTCTGGGTGTCTACATTATTCGAATCCTTAACAACTAAAAACCTTGTATGATGAATTGTGCACAATTTATGTGTCAGCCATTGTCTACTTCATAGATTTCAATCAAAGTGACAGATCTCACTTGTATCTCAGTGAATCTCAATTGTATTATTCTCAATTGTATCAATCTCAATTGTGTTCCTTGTTTAACATTCCCCATGCATGCATTTAACATTTCCCATGCATGCATTTACAGCAACAGTGCATCTACATGCCCCATTCAGATAAATACATGCAGTGTGCAAAAAAAGCGCCCACCCACAGCTCCGCCAAAGGCAGGCAGCCCCCCACAACCCACCTGAGTTCTTGCTTGGGTGTCGGGGGGAGCGCAGGGTGGGCTTGGGCAGGGTGGACTGGCTCAGAGCACAGGAGGCTGCCAGGTGCTGGGCCTTCTTGATGCTGGTCCCCTCCGCGTCCCAGTGTTGGTCTCCCAGTGTCAAGCGCACAGAGAAGATCTGCAGGGAGGCAGACGCACACAGAGAGGGATGTTTGCTTGGGAGAAAACAGGACAATTCTTGCAGTGAGAAGCAGGAGTTTCAAAGACTGGGGTGTGCGACTTTTCCTTCTTTTGAAATATGGGGGAGAGATGAGAGCAGGGATTGGTGCTTATGTTTTCAGGTGGAATGGGCAAGTCTGATGTCTGCTTGAGTGCTTCACTGAGCACAGTTGAGTCTGGATGTGTGTGTGTGTGTGTGTGTGTGTTTTATAGCACATTGAACGTGTTAAGATTCTAAGTCAAAGTGTGAGCAGGGGGGAGGGAAACTCGCCACCTGCTGCTTTCCTCACAGTGCACCATCCCCAATCATTCACACTGCATGCATGTGTAAGTGTGTGTGTGTGTGTGTGTGTGTGTACACGCTGGCCTACCTTACAGTGTGCGGGCCCCCGCTCACTAAGCAGCTTGTACTCTGGCTGGATCTTGTTGTAGCGGGCCAGCTCATTCACCAGACACATGGGGGTCTTCTCTTTAGGGTTTGCCATGTTAGAAACTGCCATCACAGGAATGAGCATCATAAGTGGTGTAAATTAACTGCACTGAACTTTATCAACTAGGCCCAATGTACATCATAATGTATATGTACAGTATACCATGATAATAATATCATAATGTATGTATATATCATAACTCTTCCCCTTGTCATGAATTTACGCTCAAATGCCATATTGCAATATTGGCCAAACATCTGTAAAAGATAATAACTTGCCACTAAACAAGTTTTTTTTTGTTCTCTGCATTTATACTCGTTAAGCACATTGAACTGCCTCTGTGTATGAAATGCGCTATATAAATAAAACTGCCTTGCCTTAAAAATCTTCGTTTAAGGTGGAATTCTCCAGGGAGCTTAAGATCAAAAATCACTTGGCTTTTCAGCCATTCGCATGCAGCTAAGCGATTATTTGAACTTACGCACCCCGGGGGAATGCCACCCAAAATGAATAAAATAAATGAGGTCTATTGCCACTGTCAAGATACTGAACATACCAACATATGCACGCCATAACGTTAAAGGCCTTCTTTGTGAGTGCAGTTCACAGTGTAGAAATAAAGGCCATCCTCATGTCTCTAATGGCGAGCCCTACAAACTCCAATGGGGGTGTTTCAACCAACAGTTCACTCAAAAGAGTTCAGAATATCTAACAGCTCCTCAAAGGGTTAATCATTCAGGCTTGTCTGTAAATCTTACACCTGAAACACACCCAAGGACGGGAGTGACGGACTACACACTGCTTGTCAAATGTAGACGTTACCCACCTGTAGGGTTGCTATAGGGTGTGACAGAGGCAGAGGGTAGAGCGGAGCTTCGCAGCGGGTGACTGGCACTCTCTGAGGGTAGTGTCGGGGCCGCAGCACATGGGATGCTGAAACCCGGCTGGGGTGGGCCCATCGCCATAGGGACAGAATTGGTGAGAGGGTTGCCGGGTGACTGGAATTGAACCTGTGACATACTGGCTATTTGGAGAGGGGTCTAGTCTTCTGTTTGCGTTGGAGTCGAGGCGAGAGCTTAGCAGCACAGCAGCAGAAAAAGGCCACACAAGGTAGTGCAATTATGTGTTGGATTGCCAAGTAGTGTGGGGCGTAGTGTAGCAAGAGGGGGAAAGACTAGAATAGATTGAAGCTCTGCCTACAGGGAGGGACGGAAAGAAAGAGAGAAATAACAATTCAGATAATGGCAAAGTATGAAGAATTCATTGCATCCCAGCTGCTTCCACCAGATATCATCCTGTTCAAGCTAGCAAAATGTGACTTACAAACTCTTGCTGTAGACTGACTTCATTTTCAAAATAATGTCTGCATCATTTCTCTGACCAAAATCAATAACTCAATCTGTAACCTATGGAATAACAAACGTCTGTTAAACTTCCATGCAGGTCATGTCTTCCACAGAGGCAGGAACCTTGGGGTAACATGAGAGGCATTTTACCCTTGACGGTTCAAAACGTTGAAGGTATTTGATCTGCATGAACGTCCATCTTTCGGATATTCGGGAAATGAACGAGGTTCACCTGACAACCACCACATAAGAGTAACCTAACAATTAGCAGACGTTTGCAATCATTTCCTTCGCATCCCACACCTCTCGGCGGCAAGTCCCGACTACCATGTTGAAGGGACACCGGAATGACAAATAAATCCAAACATAGCTACACTTGCATGTCAGGGTTACACTCGGTTAACGTTACATGTCCAACTGCTCGAGATGTGATCAGCTGTCATTACAAGCCCTATAAGCTAACCTGAAAGCTAACTATGTGGCCAGCCAGATAAGCTGCATCGCAGACCCGGGTGCACATTATTGTCTTGGTAACGTTAGTGAGCCTCGAAAGGCATTTCGTGCCTTTTCCACATTCGCTAGGTATTGCCGAATGATACTGACCACTGCTTCGTGCATGTCATGGTACTGCTATGTAATCCAATTGAAATGTTATGTCGGCAACAAGGTAGTGGCTAGATGCGTAAATTATCCTTTGCTAGTCAGCGGTAATTGTCAAGCCAGCTAGCCAGACGATTTTAAGAACTCATCACACGATTGCATGAATCTCACCTCGAAATGATTCTGGCCAGTTGTGTTACTCCATGGGTTACTTTTTAGAAAATATGTTTGTATCACTCCCGTTTGGGGGTTTTGATACTAATTTTGAATTAAATTATTGTTGGAGTGGTGGCAAGAAAAAGATAGACAGGGCAAACACTAAAGAGAATGGCCAACTCCGACCGCCCCTTCCAGGAAATGACGTCATGGCTGGAACCTACTCTGGAAAATGAACCCCTTCTCCTTCCCAGACTTGTTCATTTTTTGGGGCACCTGTTTAATGGGTTCTTACAATTGAATTGTGAATCAAATATCTTCTTTTTCATACTACAAATTACACATTAGTAGTATTCTGTGGCACTTCCTGTCTTATAATTCATACATAATTGTGGAGTTGATTGTATGTGATTATGGTTCAAATGTTAACTCAAATCTCATGTATTGATTTAAAGATACAGTATATTGTGTTATGGACTTTGTGGTGCACCCCCACTCTACATAAAACAAAACCTCAGATGGAAAGACCAGACAACACATCAAATAGGCTACATTGGAGGCTTCAAATTAAAAACAATGTGTTCAACTTTGTTTTATGAGGTACACCAGAGTTTTATTAAATATTTACACATGTCTAGAGACCTACTTGATGACACCAGCTCTGCAGAAAACCATCAGACATGGCCTCTCCAGATGTTAATTCCAGGTGACAACACATACATATTTCATAAGATAATTTATTTTTACAGTAAAAACAGTTGTAGAGGTTGTGCATGCACATTTCTCTTCCCTTCTCCATGGAGAAACCTGCACTTTGAGAGCACATGTGACATTACTGGTTAAGGCGACCGCAGCTCACTGAATGTGCACAGAGTTAAGGAAAACGGTCGCAGCAAAGACTGAGCAAACAAGCATCCCTGCTTATTTGGGAGGCCTGTAGGCAATCTTCCTGCTCTTCAGGACAGACCACCTGTGCCTCTTCATGTAGTAGATCAGGGGGATCAAGATGGCAGAGCCCATCAGCAGCTAAAACAGAGGAAAGAGAGGGTTAGAGAAAGAAAGACAAGAAGAAGAAGGATGACATGTCCAATGAGTGCACTATTCAGCATTATCCTATGCCAGGGAAGTGGCCATGTCTAGTCGCGTGTGTGCAGGCTGCAGCAGCGCTCGGCTAACCTTCAGGCCCATGCGCTTGCGCTGGTCATGCTCTGGCTCTGCTGCCCAGCGCAGGAAGGTGCACACGTCCTTGGCCACCTGGCTCATGGTGGCAGGGGTCCCTACGGAAGAACACCACATGGGAGGGATTTAGAATAATACTACATGCCATCAATGCAGAGGGAGAGAAAACA
Organism: Sardinella tawilis; assembly: GCA_030264315.1. NCBI lineage: Eukaryota > Metazoa > Chordata > Actinopteri > Clupeiformes > Clupeidae > Sardinella > Sardinella tawilis. Next base: position 14,668,996 of record JASCQY010000232.1, read on the forward strand.
AGGTCAATAGACAGAAGTCATGTGCAAACACTGCTGTCACTGAAAAAGCAGAATGGTTTCTGATGGACGGACCAGCAGACCGACATAGCAGTGTATAGAGTCGCTGCACGCGACAAACATCAATGCAGAGGGAAAAAAAGCCTTCACAAAGTCAGCCCCTAGTCCCTTGCGCCGCACACTTCCACTTTGTTGGCACATTGTAGGCGAGGGTCTGCCACATTCGGTTTAGGGGCAGGGGCTGACGCCTCCAGGAGCGAGCGCGGTCCAGTGGTCCAATGCTCCCTTGGCTAGCAGGTGCAACAGTCTTCATAGTGTTTGTGCAGTGCGTCTAACTCCTACCAGTTGTCCTCTGGTCTGCATGACAGCATTTACTCGCAGAAGCTTGATGTACATCATACAAGTAAAACTTACGAAACTTATGAAAGAACTCTAACGTAAATTTGCATTTCCATTTAAGGGTATTCAAAATGTAGCCCCTATCCCTTCAATGAGAATACCCTCTACATCCATAAGTGCCTCTTAAAACACAGTTCAATTGCTGACAGAGAGGGAGTGATCAGGGAAACGGCCAGAGAGAGAGAGAGAGAGAGAGAGAGAGAGGGAGAGGGAGAGAGAGAGAGCGTGCACATGTCCCATTATAGAGAGAATTCCTATGAACTTTATGACTACACATACTATTTGTCTATCTTTTCCTAGTAACCTTTATAGTGACTTAGCATTTAAAATACTGAAATGAATCATTTTTACAGCATTAACATTATCATTGTATTCCGGTTCCTAAAAATCTGAATAAACCCTGTTCTATGATAAAACTTACAGTATACAACTTAATCATAAAAATGCTCTTTACCGGAGTGGCTTTTCGCATGTCCGCATGTTCAACTGGCATGATACATTCCAAAGTTGCTGTGCATGTACCCGTAATTTCTAGCTGAGTTTCAAAGTCATCCCTGCGAACTAAAGGACTTACTAACTAAAGATGAGTTTGCACGTTTGTGTGTGCGCTCACCTTTCCGTTAGCATGATTGGAACACCACTTAAATCGTTCAATTAACGACACTGAAGTCACATTGAAATCAGCTTTGAGTTCAAGACGAAAAAACGTTGCAGAATGTTTTATACGTCACCCATAGGGATGGACTAGCCTGGGAATACCCATGCTGCCTTGCGCACTCGTTCCAAGCTGCACGGCAGCCTGGAGACCATGGCCGAAATTTTCGCATGAATTTGGGGACCAATCACATAACGGGGAGAGATGGCAAGACAATGCGCGAACTTTTGGACAAACGAAAACTGAAATCCCGTACGAGAAAATGTATAGGTGGTCCCCAGACTAAATCTCACTTGAGATTTAGGCTGGTGTTAGCCAGGCTAGGGATGGACGGGAACCCAAGCAAAACGTTGTGACTGCTGAACTTAATTGTACATTTTTAACATTCCCATACTTATGCTTCACGTCACAGCACTGCAAACTGTGGATAATAATGAGATGCCGACTTAAGGAAAGGGCTCAGAAAAGGTGCAATGGAGCCCTAAAGCACTTCAGACTTTGACAGCGGGATCCCTAAACCACTGCAAACTTAGCATGAACACGCAGTTAAGTCTGTGAGTTTGTGAGGGCAGACATTGAAAATTGGCCAAATTTGTTGAGAAAGATGCAATGTGAACCAACACTACACTGTAGGTTCGGAGTAAATTTTACTAAAGCGCTATGCACTATGAAGTCCATTCACATACCCCATCTGAAGATTAGTTTACCTTGGTGGAACACTGACGGAGACAGCCGTCAGGCGAGAAGAGTACGAGCAATGCGATGTAGCTGGTTTTGAGTTTAAATGATTGTAATGTTTGTGCGAGCGAGAAGCGAGAAATGAGTTAGCAACGTATGTGGACGCAGCTTTATAATGTGGCCACTGTTCTGACCAGGCAACGACAATCGCAAAAGAAAAAAAAAAAAGCTAAATACAAAAAATTTAAAAAGCATAATCGCAATAGCATAATCTGGCCAAGCCATTAGTTGACTCTCAATGCAACACCAACATCTATTAGGTAGACTATATCATGGTGCATTCTGCCCATGTCTAGAGTGGAAAATAACAGACAGAATCGCATAAGGCGAGTCAAATCAGTGTTTTTTACAACAAGAGATCATAAAGAATAAAGACAAAAATATTTAAAAAAATATTCATACATTGCCACAAGGCCTTAGAGTGCTCTGAAAATGAGACACAAAATGCTTTTTCAGACTTGTGAGGTCTGCTGTTCTGCTGTTGAGTAAAAATATTTTTCTTTTATCTTCTGATGGTCTCAACAGAGCCCAGCCAAAAACGCCAATAAAATTCTGATCAACTTTGAGGGACAGCTGCGACCATGCAGGGTCATCCAGACCAAATGTGACAATTTAGCCACAAACTATTCCTATTTATGTACCAGCATTTAATATTTGAGCCTCTTGTGTGATTTAGTTCTTGAGGTATGGACTTGTGAACTTGGCCGAAAAAAGAGGTCGAACAAAATTGACACCCTCCTCCCTCCGTAAAACTGGCTGTTACTTGGAGGGGATTGATCTGAACATAACAAAAAATGTATAAAGTGTCTCCTGGGTAGCATAGGTACACTTGGTATTTTTTTCTGATTTTTTTTGAGACCTAAGTGCGTGGGCCCGGGTTGAATTGACATGGAATGACCCATACGCGAGTCAAGGCAGGCGAGCGAATAGCTTTGATAATATAGTGTATGTTTAACATTCACAACTCCTGAGTCACTGAACATCTCAAACGGTTTAAAAATCACCTCCACAGCATCTTGTCTCCAAAATTGTGTGTGTACTGACCAAGATGAGACAATACCTTCCTGACACTGCATGTGTCTGCACTGCACAAACCTGATATGGTATACCAGCATCTTAACTGAGCATAACATGCACTCACTTGAAAAGAGACATGTTTAAATAGTTCACTATTTATCCACTCAAGCTATTCACATCAGATATCAACACACAAACAAACTCAACGTGAACTAACCGTCTTCGTACTCCAGCACCTCATTGTAGATGGGGGGTGCCATGCCAATAGCCTGGCCAGGGAAGTAGGGGTTGTAGTAGAGTCCCTCCCTGACGGCCACACCCGCAGGGGGCTCACAGTAGCCCGTTAGGAGGGAGAACACGTAGTCTTCTCCTCCGTGCCTGTGCAAACAAGAGCACAGACAGCATTTTACACTTTCGACTGGTCAGGAACAGTAACATTCTTCATTTTGCAGATATTTAATGCCATGCAACGTTTCCTCATGATATCTGCTGAAAACAAAAAGAGGCAGGTTGAAGTATACCTGGCATTGACAATGTAGCTGAGGTCAGGGGGAAGGGCGCCATTGTTGGCAGCGCGAGCTGCCTCTGGGTTGGGGTAGGGCTTGGGGAAATAGTCAGAGAGTTTGCCTGGCCTTGTGAACATTTCACCAGAGTCATCAGGACCATCTACCACTTCGATCTGCACAGGACATGGAGGGGAGACAAGACATCAAAACGGAGTTAACAGGGCGGGAATAGACTCTGTACACAAAGAACAATAAGTCCCAGAAGGACTTTGTCACAATACTACTCTTTTTCCAGTTGTTAGCTTTTACATTGGTAATCAATTGTAATAAGCCTAATAGTCACAAGCTAACTACGGAATGAACCCAGAACTGGCAAGAAACATGGAGAGCTTATTCATGTACATACACACATTTATTATTAAAGTTTGATTGTTTGATTTGATTACCAATTCTCACCTCTTCAGCTAATACTTTGGCTTCTGCCTCAGTATGGGAAACTCCAACTAGGTTACGGAAGGCAAGGTACTCCATACTGTGACATGCCGAACACACTTGCTTATAGACTTGATACCCACGTCGAATGCTGCAGGGGGGGAGAAAGTCTGTTATCACCACAGCAGCTGTTGCCAGCATCATCTTGACTCAAGCAGAAGCACAGACCTCAAAAATAGTCAAACTAGAAAAGAATTTGGAGAGCCCCCGCCAAGATGATATGAGTCACTGACCCAATACAAATTCCAGCCGGTGTGACCGAACACCACCAAAAAAATTAGTAATCTGTCCAACAGTGTGAGAAAATTTCATCCAAATCCATGCAGTATTTTTTGAGTCATCTTGCTAACAGACAAACAACTAGGCCAACTCCACTGAATATTACGAGGTAATAATTGTAATGGTCATCATTCGTCATTAAATTCGTCATTTAACTGATAACTACCACCTGAATGTTTCTATACAATAAAAGTCAAGATTAAGAGCTTGGCAGTCTCACCTAGCATGATCAAGTGCAGACACAAGGCCACTGTGGGTCCATGGATAATTGGGAGGGTGCAGCTCCAGGTCAGAGGCTTTCACTGACTGATTGAGGGCTAGGGCCAGGCCAACACCTCCAGTTGTCAGGACCCCAAGCGTGGTCAGGGCCACCTTTCTTCCCTTGGGTAAGCTTGCAAATGACATGCTGGCCTAAAGAAAAAGTTCAGGTTTGGGCTTTAATTTCATGACAATGGTAAAGGCACTATAATGAATGTAGCAAACAAATACAATTACGCAGATAAAGAAAAGAATTAAATAAGTGATTGAATCCACATTTGAAATCATTACAGAACTTGAGAGATGTCTGACAGAATCATGAGCATCCCTACCAATTCACTTTCCAATGGATCGACAAATACTCTGCGCTAACAATATAAACTAGAGAATGTAATTCCAGGGAATTACGAGTGCATGAAAATGCAAGATGCAATGGCATGATAGCATATAGCT
>JASCQY010000232.1:14684388-14696103 GCA_030264315.1 Sardinella tawilis
ACACAAACACCCAACCCCACACACACCCCCAACCCAACACACACTCCCAACCCACACCTAACCCCACACAAACACCCAACCCCACACACACCCCCAACCCAACACACACTCCCAACCCACACCTAACCCCACACAAACACCCTACCCCACATACACCCTCAACCCAACACACACCCGCAACCCCACACACACCCCCAACCCCACACCCTCCTTAGTGCTGTGCTGCTCCTGAGACAAGGTAGGGTGACCATAGGACCACGGTTTCAGGGGACAGTCCCCGCATGGATGCTCTGTCCCCAGTAAAATTCAAGAAAACCCACTTTGTGCCTGGTTTATGAAGCTAAAATATGACTTATTTTGATGACTATAAGAATGTTATATAATGTTATTAAAGTTCCCAAGGACAATTCAAGGAAATTTCCCCAATTTTCATTCCAGAATTCTGGTTCTTAAAGGTGGACTCTGAAATCCTGCATGATTTCACTTCTGTTGACGTTCCACATAAACACCAAAACGCTACGCTACAAAATGAACTTGCTCACGGACCCCCACCCCCTACCCTAATCATCTTGTTGGTGTTTGGCTGAAACATGGTTTGTTATTTTTTAGTGCACAGCCTGTGCCCCTTAGTGTTTGAGATTTACAGCCCCTGTGTTGTCTCCTGAGACCAGGCTTTTTCACAATGTATTCAGGGTGCAGGCAGCAAGTTGATCAAGGGGAGATGCAAAAATTATATTGCACTAAAAAACGTGCAAGATCTCATAGTACACCTTTAAACTAAGACTAACACGAGTAATGCTGATACTAGACCTGTTAATTTCCCATTTTTGAGGGGTAGAGTGTACTTTTTACTTGAAAAAAACTGCTGATGCTTGTATGTGGGGTCTCCACTGCGGTGTGTTTTGCAACTGATTTATATTACAGTAATGGCACAGTATAGGCTAATATGTGGCTGTGTAAAGGACAGATAAATACACTGGTCCTCCCTGCTAGTCAGTGCACAGACTCATTTCTGTAGTCTGAACATGCCATGCTGTTAGACCAAAGTCCTCACAGCCACACAATGGTGGTGAAAAGACGGCAGTTTATGGGGTATCTGTGTTGTTCTCACATTCACAGACATTTTGCCTCTTATGGAACTTACTTGCCTGCTTGTTCCAGCCTAAAAGTCCGGTTGTTTGCTGCTGTGTCTTGATGTATTAGAAAAGAAACAGACACACCCCTGCACTTACAGTAAGCTCCGTGTGTGCTGACTCAGCTCCGCAGGTGATCATTATCATGTGTGACCGCTGCCCTGCTACTGTGCGCTCCAAACAGGGCTTCCAGAGGCTTCCGGGCTGCAGCGGATCAGGAAGGAACTCTCAGCAGGAGGAGGGGCTATAGGGGAGGGCCCAAGGTAGGGTTTGGGCTTGGTGAGGCAGTCGTGCCGTCTGATTGGTCGGTCGGCCGGTCGGCCGGTCAGCTTGCCGTCAGAGGCAGCTCATTAATCGCCACCCCGCTCATTGACATCTGCTGACGGTATTGAAGTTTGCCTGCTGAATGGACCCCCAGAGGCTGCTCAATTACCCCGTCTGCAGGCAATTAGCAGCCCCTCGCTGCGGGTCAATGGCTGAGCGGCCACTGAGCGAGAGCCTGTCAGGCTTCCTCCGACGCGCCACGCAAAATAAACGTGTCGTGCACAATAATGACTGACGGGATGGGAAGAGGAGGTGTGTGTGTGTGTGTGTGTGTGTGTGTGTGTGTGTGTCTGGGTACGGGGGAGGGTAGGGCTGATTTAGGGAGGTGTGCTGGTTTTGTGGGCCGTAAACAAGCTGATTGATTCATGGTGTTCTGGGTAGAGTGGTTTGTCAGGAAGTCATTCAGTTAGCAAATATGAAGTTTCTTTCTATTCTCTGTTACCATTACTTACTTCTTTCAGTTTAAAGAGGTTATTGTATCTGATTTCCTTCTGTGCCCTCTCTTGAGTCCACGATAATAGCATTGGTAATGACTGGCTTTGTCTCACCAGAGACCAGTGAAACTGAGGCTGTGTATATCTGTGTGTGTGTGTGTGTGTGTGTGTGTGTGTGCGTGTGTGTGTGTGTGTGTGGGTGTGTGTGTGTGTGCATGCATGTGTGAAAGCGGGTGAGACTTTGTTTTCACTCGAGGCTTGTAAATCAATTGAATTTGCCCTAATGAAAGCTAAAGTGGACTCAGCAACTCCAGCATGAGGCTATTTTTTGCTGATGGTATCAAGATTAAGCAATAATTTTGACATGCTAATGAAAGCCAATACCAGCTCTAAAGGACTGATCGAATTTTATGATGCTGCAGTAGTTTCTGAGGTACTGGACAGTGTGTGTGTGTTTGTGAGTGTGTGTGTGTATGTGTGTGTGTGTGTGTGTATGTGTGTGTGTGTGTGTGTGTGTTTGTGAGTGTGTGTGTATGTGTGTGTGTGAGTGTGTGTGTGTGTGTGTGTGTGTGTGTGTGTGTGTGCATGCATGTGTGTGTGTGTGTGCTGCCTCTAACCCTTCTGTTCTTTTTGTCTCTCTTTACCCTGTCCTATTCCTCCAGATCCTTTTTTATGTGAGAAGAGGCCATCAGGAGCCCCCCATGCCCTGCCTCAGGAGTGAGCGCTGTCTGGGGAGTCGGACGCTGCAGAGATGGCCGCCAGCCAGGGGATGCTGGAGGGATGGTAGGAGTAGATTGATAGAGAGGCAGAGAAGCACAGTAACAGCGGAGCAATTAAAACACATCTGTAGCCAACACAGAGCCTCTGCACAACACCGTGTCATTTAAATGACGCATGTCTTCTCAAATGGAGACCACGGGTAATGTTCTGTCTAAAGGTGGCCAACAACATGGCAGAGATGTTACGGAGAAATCGACCAATAGGAAATGGAGCTGCAGGAAGTGGGAAAGGAGCAACATTGGCCAACAAACGGCAGATTTTGTGGTTCTGTTGACACTTGTAGACTGTGGCGCCATATGTTATCCTGCTTAGGGTCTGTGTTAAGTTCATATGGACTCATTAATGTGCGGCGAAAGACAGATGGAGAGGCTCGAAGCCCAGGATTATTCCATCTTGTTGGCGCTGAAAGAGAAGACGAACGTGAGATCTGGAAAGTGATTCTGATGTCTCTCCCCTCTGAGTCATTTGTCTGTGGATATCCTCCAGAGGGTCTGCTGGGTGGATGTGTGTGTGTGTGTGTGTGTGTGTGTGAAGAATGGGGGGGTCGGGGTGGATGCTTGGGAGCAAGGAAGACTCCAGAGTGGAGATGATGCATGCTTACTCTCTCCACCTCCACCTCCAGCAGCAGTAACTGAGTGAGCGATTATGCATTAGGCATGATTATGATTTCCCATGGGCTGTCATCAATTAAATGAATCAGACCTGGGATCTTCTCCTGGCTTCATCGCTGGCATTGGCGTTGGTGGGAGAGCATGAGAGCGGGAGTCTGAAAGGGGGTAATTAAAAGAGTGCAATTAAAGTGCATCAGGGAAGAGAACAGAAGAGTGAAAATGACTTGAGAGGAAATAGCTTTTGTCGAGGTTTGAACATAAGAGTGAACAAAAAAAATTTCAAGGAAATATTTGTCCATCAAGACCTCCAAGATTTCCATTGCTGCTCATCAAGATAAAGCCTGTTCCACACTGTGGAGAAAACCTGGAGTATGTGGCCACAGTCATTGAATTTGATGATTTTTATGTTTCAGAGAAATATGTCACTACTGTGATATGACGAAAGAAAAGAGAAACATTAAACATAACATAAAATAATTAAAATAATAAAAAACTGAACAAAACCATAATGCCAGAGTGACAATCAGCTTCCCCGTTTCTAGGCAACTTATGGTTGTTAATTGACAGTCATTAGGGATGTAGCAATGGCAAAATTTTGAGATAGATTTATTGGTTGTGAGGTCTACTGGTTCAGATGCATTTTTTTCCTTTAAAGGGGGATGCCAGTAGCCTGGCAAGCCAAACTATTGGTTCCGGCCAATTTCATTTCAAAACTATTCATTCATTTCAAACTATTTCATTGGCCTCAACCATATACAGTAGTCTGGAAACTAACCAATCGCTTTCGTTTGCTTCGTCCGCCCAGGCGGACAGACAAATCAGCGAACAGAGAATTCAAACGATGCATTCCAGTGCGTACCATACGTCATGGCCGTCATGGCCAAACAGTAGTGATTGGTTGAAGCCACGACCAAAGAGTAGCGATTGGTTTTACGCAGATAGTATCTGCCCACCGCCAATGACGGCAAAGCAAGCGAATCTCAATCGTTCGTGTTCAGACGCTCTATGGATTGAAAATAAGCGGCTGATACATCAGGCTAGAACGCCGGCACATCCCAACCTACATTCCAGTGGAAGCAGTGGTGGAGTACAACGAGCTGCCAAAAAATTAACCGAATCGATGCAACCTGAACGGAATTACATTATAGCGGTTTTAGCGGGGCAGCAAAATGGCGTCGCAACGGGGGCAAGTAGTTGACGTAGCTTTTACGCTACAAGCTTGCCAACATAGTGTGTCGGGTGCAGGATCAAAACATGTAGAACTATAATAAAAAATGTTGGTAATTCACACACTAGGGAGCTCCCATTTAAGTTCTTTTCATTATTTTACAGTTTCTGAACATATACACCTGTTTGTATTTAAAGGGATATACAAGTGGCAAACAAACATTGCTGTATGAGAACAAGTTCACACTTGTGTTGAGAGTAAAATCATGCCAATTGGATGCTGTTAACTTGACATATTTCATAACACTATCTAAACAATCAACTTTGTGTTAAATCAGAAAAGTTTTGCACATCCCTCTAATTCTAGTTCTATTCATAACAGAATGTTACCCTCAGGTGCAAGTGACAACCAATCACACCTCAAAACATTTTGGGGATCTACTGTAAATGTGTCTAAAGTGAACACAATAATATACCTGTGCACCGTATTTTAAGCATTGCATGGAGGGTCTCAATCAGGTCTTCATGGAAAAAACAGATTTTCCATTCTGTAATGTTGAACAATGACATCCTTGATGAAGTTTCAAGGCTGAGTGTTGTTTTTGCTGCTGGCTTATATAACTTTGAGGCCAGCATATACCTAGTTTATACAGTCTATGGCATATACCCTTATGGGCTCTTGGTCACTTAAGCAATGCATGCACCTTTTTACGTGCGCACATGTCAGTGAAGAGCCCTACATTTATTCAAGAGCAGGCCCTCATTGTCACTTGCCGTGTTTTCACGCTCTCCGTAGACTGTCACTTTGCCAGGGCATAAACATACATTTCTGTCTCCTTCTGAAGAATGTCCTTTGAGAGGCCCTGTCTGGATGTTAATGGGACTGAAGTGGCTGTTCGGAGCTGTCACTCAGTGCCTCCTGAGTGCTCGGCTTTGCCTTCGCTCCGTGTGGGGCCGCGTCTGCCATGGAGAGCGATCTCAAACTGGGCCCGCTGCTCTGGCGACAGCCACTCACAGACCTCCACACGCGCCCGTGATCACCCACCACCTGCTGACAGCCGTGTGCTACCAGCCAGCCTGACATGGAAGAAAACATCCGATTCCTTCAAAGAACTTGAAATCCAATGCGAGCATTGATTTGGTTAAACTGATTACGTTACTCTTTGATGCTTCTCATATAATTAGAGACTTGATCCCATAGATGAGACGTCAGACTGGTTAAACTGATGACATTACTCCTGGATGCATCTCATACACAGTACAGTAATAAGGGGCTTGATCCCATCCTGTTGATGAGATGTCAGACCGGTGGAAGAGAACTAACAGCAAGCCCTGGCTGTTCTCTGTGCTCAGCAGGACCAGTGGATAATAACGATGCCTAACCTACTGTAGAGTGGCTTTTGAATCGTCCACCGCAACAGGCCCTGCTCACCGCCACCACCAACTCGCTCACTCACTCGTTACGGTATGGTGGGGCACTGGGAGTAGATGGGGAGAGTAGATAATGAACTGACACACACCACTCCAGCTCTGCTCACACACACACACACACACACACACACACACGCCGGCACAGGACAAGGCAGCAGCTCGTGCGTGGAGGATGGGAGTGAGGAGGAGCAGCATGGGTCCCTGACTGAGGAAGGAAACACAGGGAGGAGTTGTCATGGAAATTGATTTATTCCGCCTCAAGTTCATTCCCACAACAACGGTGGCCCGACCGCTCCCATAGGACCTGTAGGTTGTTGCCGTGGGGATGCGTTGACAGGTGCTGTAGGGACGTGGTGTGACAGGTTCAGCAAGATACTCCATGTAGGATGCATCTGATGAGGGCATACTCAAATAGCCCTCAATTAGCACAGACACATGCATCTGATGAGGGCATACTCAAATAGCCCTCAATTAGCACAGACACATGCCTCTGTTGCGCTTTATTAATAACTAATTGCACATAGTGTATGCACATTTCACTTTCTCCTGTACAGAACCTGGATACCAGTGTAAGAAGGCTAAAACATTAAATTAATTGATTAAATTAATTGATTAAAACACTATTTCCTCATTTCCACATTTTCTACTTCACAGTTCACACTTTCTAATTATTTTTTAAGGTTTTTGTCAAATAGCATGACAAGAGCTACTCTCCCTCTTTCATAAGGGACACAGATGCATTGACCTATGAAATCACCATCCATGGCACAGTCACACCACAGCCTGTCCAACCTCACCGACACCATGTCCAGCCTCTTGCTGGCTCGCTGGAGTGGGCAGGGCTCCAAGGACTCTTCTCTCCCGCTTACATGCCTCCAGTCCCAGAGGAGGCAGAGGAGGCAGAGAGAGAGGAGTCCATGCGAAAGACAGTGCTCAAGCACAGGCATCATTTATATGCAAAGATGGATGGAGGCGGGGAAAAAAGCCCTGGCATTTGTCAAAGAAAATTTCTCCTCTCCTCGAACTGGTTTGGGGCTGAAGGAGGCCTTTACTGATGGGGCGGGCGACAGCATCTGGGAGGATGACGGGGCTCGACAGACAAGCAGGCTGGATTCTGTGCACGGCTTGAGAGCGTTCTGGAAAGTGGCTCTCCCTTTGTCTTTGCTTTAGACTGATGCTTTCCCTCATGTGCTCAACAAGAACTCATAAGCCCTGTTGAGTGCCTCAATAGAAGAGTAGACTGTATTTACAGTGCACGTGACTGAGCGTCCACATACTCACCACACAAAGCAGCACATGTGCACTAGTGTGCACTTATAACAAAAACCCCACAGTGTACTGCACTAACCTGGCTGTCACACAAAACATCATGTTAGTGGTTGACTTCACAACTGAGTGAAACACAAGGATAGGCACCACATGAAATCCTTCATTTTTTTTGCCTCCACTAAGACGTGACAGGTCTGTCCTGGGGACTCTTTCAGCCAAGTCTAGTCCTTCTCAAGCCCAGGAACAGGTGTGGAAGGAGCCGTGTGCTCTGTCTCAATGAAGGGCTTAATTTGCTGTGCCACTTCCTAATGACCAATCAGATTTGACATGGCAGGATGAGCGATGGAGGCGGCTTTCTTCCTGAGTCAGTGCCCTGCTCTGGCAGATAGGCTTCCTCTGGGGTTGGCATTCCCAAGACGCCTGGAGAGTTTACACTACATTCTGCTCAGGCTCCTGCCAACATCTCCTCCCTCTCCAGCATGCCTCACACCTCCTCTCTCTCTCTCCTGCTCTAAGTGTGTGTGTGTGTGTGTGTGTGTGTCCTCCTCTCATTCTCTGTGTGTGTGTGTGTGTGTGTGTGTGTGTGTGTGTGTGTGTGTGTGTGTGTGTGTGTGTGTTTGCACACTGCACATGTGTGTGTCTCCCTCAGTCTGGGTGCTTTCCCTCCCTGGCTGTGATCTAATGTGAGAGACAGAGACTTCAGCCATTTCCATGTTATTCGATTAGACCAGCACACGCATCTCCGTATGAACTGAGTGTTTTTATCTCCCCATTGCCAGCATGCAGCTTGGACTTCTATGAGCCTGAGATCAGGGCCCAACCAAACACTCTCCTCTGAGAATGCACCTCCTGCTTCACACACACACACACACACACACACACACACACACACACACACACACGCTAAAAGACGTTGAGGAATGAAAGGCAATGTGGAGTGAAGCATGAGAGTGTCATCCTCGCCGCTCCTCCCCCGCGCTTATTCAGACCATATAGGCTTTGATTGATTAGAAGCAGCTCCTTTGGAACCTCATGATTCACTCGCAACAAAGCAGCTTGAACACAAACCCAGATCCTTCGGGAGCACAGAGTGATTATTTTTCTTTCTTTAGCATCTGCAAATGATGGATAGCCACAGCGGGGAGATCTTTGACGGATAAATACCCAAGAAGGTGTGTGTGTGTGTGTGTGTGTGTGTGTGTGTTTGTGGTGGGTGGTTGGGGATGGGTGGGTGTAAAGCCCAGTTTCAGCAGTGGCTAACTTTTTGAAAAGCTTACAAGCTTACAAGATGGACTCTGTCTTTCCAAGGATGCTGTACAAAGAAAGCAATTTTGGGCTGCATGTGGCTCACTATGGTCCTGCCCTGTGGGCCCTTCACACACTCTAGCCCTACCTGCCGCCTCTGCTGGTGGCTTCCATCCTGGTCACTGTGCATTGAGCCTGCGTTGACAAAAAAAAGAGTATAAAGACTGTTACTGACGATCTGGGTTGAGGTAGATAACCTGCAAGGACACACGTGGGCCAGTTTAGCCAATGGACCAAAATGTGTTCATTTCGTTTTATCACCACCTTATTGCTAAAAAAATGTTTTGTATGCACCACTACTTAGCTGTTAGCTCAGGCACACCATCTGCCCCTCCCTTACTTGGTGCTAACAAGCTAATGGAGCCTCTATTCCCAACCAAACCAATGGTGTACAAGTGAGGATTTTACTTTATGAGTCATTGGCCTTGAAGAAGTGTTGAGATACAATCCATGGAGGCTGATTTCATCCAAACCCGAACCTCTTGCATCTGACCAGGTATGCACAGAACGGTGAAGAAATCAAACTAAAACAGCAAACAACTGTGATTTTATTATTTATTTATTCATTTTTAAACTGTACTTTTCCTCCTACGCAAGACTCATGGATCATCCATTAATGATGCACCTTTTCAGCCTCTCTGCCTGCAGTAGAAACTCAGTGGAAAGAGAAAGAGGTTTGCCTTGACTTCCTAGTAGATGATTAATAAAGCTAGTGTAATTGCATCTGAATGTCCTCCAAGTAAAAACTGATCTTTTTTTTTGCGTTTAATTTAAAAGACAAATTACCCATCATCAATAATATTTTCCCCCAGAAATCTTTGATCTTGGCGTTGTGTATGTATACACATTTAATGGAACTGCAAAAACGTTTCGACGCTGTTAATGAGATCCAGCTCTCATTAATTAATAAGAGGCTCCTTTTCCTGCACTGGCAATGACAGTATCCCAAAACCTGGGCGAGGGTTGGACAGGCCGTGTGTTTTTCTGAACTGTCCCCGCTGTGCCGGGCTTGTTTAAGAAGGCACATCGGGGCGGCGGTTTTCAGGGTTTTTAAATGAGATGGATGTGTGTTGATGGAGAGTGAGCGTGCAAACACCCTGCCGCTTCCCAAGCCTGCGCTGCTTCATTATGGCAGGCTTATTAATTTGCTGGTCAATTTAAATGAGAAAGGAAAGAGCAGGAGACAGAGAGAAAGAGAGGGAAAAAAGATTAAAAAAGAGAGGAAAAAAGGATTAAATACACAAAAGGAATAGGCAGTGTTGCTATGATTGCTCCGATCACAAACCAGGACCGTAGTGAGTAAAACAAAAAGTGAATTTATGTGTATTAAAGGAGAAAAACAAGCAGTAATGGTGAATTTACATGTACGTGTATTAAAGGAGAAATCCTGTGTGATTCCATCTCTAGCCCTGGTGTTTGAAGTCACTGAGTGCTGTTGGTGTGGAAAAGAATGAGAAACTTTAATACATGAAGACCAAATAACAACCAGGCCGCTAAAATGAATTGAATGGGGCATGCAGGTAGGAAAACGAAACTGAGTGAAACTGAAAATGAGTTTCTATGCCCCATTCAGTTAGTGTTAGCTGCTGGTTCACTATTTGGTCTATGCTGTATAAAACTGTCTACCCACAGTACTCAAGTATGTCCTCAAGCAACAGGACTATGGATCGATTGACACCAGGTTTCTCCTTTAGGGCCCAGAGGGCTTGAAGACAGGTCAGGGGGGTAGCACACTCCGACCTCCCAGTCCACCACAGCATCCGGAGCCATCTGACTCTCTGCCCACCTGAGTCTCGACTGGAACAATACAACAACCATCTGCTTCTGCTATCAAAGCCCATGTCAATTAGCATACAATTTGCATTGATTAATCCTCCAAAATCAGGCAGCGCAATTAGAGATTTCTAACAGCATGGCATCATGCTTGGGGGGGGGGGGGATAATAGCAACAACAACAACAACAACAGTAGTCAAAGAATAAATGAGTTAAAAAAATAAATGTCACCAGTTGAGAGCGAACCTTCAGTAGGTGGACACATGTGGCTGAAGGTGGTGAAGGGGTGGATGGCGTGCCTGGTGCCCGCTGTGCCCGCTGTGATGGTGCCATCCGGAGCAGGTGGTGGGGATGCTCTCTGGCTCTGGTCCAGCCCACTGGTTAGCCACGCTCCCCTGACAGACCTTAGGTGAGTTATGCTAGCGCTGGTCTGACTGAATAACAGCTGGGCTGCTTGTGCTGGGCCGCGTGGCATGACGTTTGTAATGATTCAGCCTGATTAACACAACACTCAAACACACAGACTGAGGGCAATATGATGAGGCGTGTGTTTGCATGTATGTGTCCATATGTGTATGTGCTTGTTTGTGCACACGAGTGTGTGTGTGTGTGTGTGTATGTATGTGTGTGTAAATGTGCGCGTGTGTGTGTGTGCATGCAAATACATCAGAGAACCTGGGCTGTGATTTAATTAAGTAGATCACCATCTCAGCCTGCTCAGGGCCATAGTTGAACAGACCTGCGTACCTGTAATCTGTGGGTACACAGACATGAGATGAGACCAGAATGACACCAAGGAGGTGATTAGTCATCCATAGCTATGACAAACTAATCTGTGACCTGCAGAGGCTGATAATAAGCACTTTGGGTTGATGCTTATTCTAGTGTTACAAAATAAGTAGAAAATCCTCCACTGTCAGATAGCTCATAGTCCTTCATCTGGTCTTGAGTAAATGACTTCACAGTATGTGTTGCTTCCTATACTGAGACACATCCAAGGCAGATCATGCACATGCCCAGTGGATGCATTATTAAAAGCCTACTATGCAACGTTTGTAGGTTCATTTATCAGCTTCCTTCTTTGATGGTTAAATGGCTCATTCCGGGGTGGTGAATATTAATGACTATAAACTAGGCTTCAGTTTCCCCAACTACATTATCTAGCAACCAATCCAAGCACAGAAATTGAAGGCAGAATCAATAGACTTGAAATTGCCCACCCACTCCACCACTGCAAGGTAAACGTATGCCTACCGATGACGTTCATCCCTATTGCACATCCAACCGACTACATTTGTTTATAGTTTACCGTAACTGTGACAACTAACGCCTTTACAAGCAAAGTGTCTTAAAGGAATATTCCACCCAAACATGAAGTTAAGTCAGTCTTGGTCACCCCCAGACTTAAAGCGGACCTGTTTTTACTAAAGCGCGATGAACTTTCAAGTCCATGGACATACTCCACCCGAAGATTTGTTTACATTGGT
>JASCQY010000232.1:14703311-14716182 GCA_030264315.1 Sardinella tawilis
GTGGGAGTGTCTGCTGGATGATCTGGTCTCATCCAAAGTGAGGCTACTTCACCTCCTGCCGTACTGTCCACCCACACTTGATTCACCACCCACCACCACCATGTGATGGGCTCCATGCCAGCGATCATGTCATAAATTAGTAGGAGGCAGTATGCACATTGTCAGGTAAGGGCAGCATTGCATGTGGTTGGGTGGGTGGGGTGTGGGAAGGGGTCTTAGGCATAATGAATGAACTGCGGCAGCAACACTTCTGTCTCCTAATGTGAGGAGTCAGGCAGGAGAGGAGAACAGCGGCCCTGGGCTGCCTGCTGTGGGCGTGGCTGATGCACTGAGCTGGGAGCTTCTATCAGAAAAGAGCTGGGCTTTTATACACAGTATATATGTGTGTGTGAGTGAGTGTGTGTGTGTGTGTGTGTGCGTCTGCTCTGTCATTTCCTTTTTTAATTACTGTCGGTCGGTTCTTCGCACTTGCAGATGAGAAAGAAGCGGCCGTGGCGGGTATGGGGTCATTTGTGAGTGTCTGTCATCAGTTTCAAAGCCGAGCGCTTTCAGTAACAGGTGTCCTCCCACCGCGACATCTGCCGCGACAGAGAGAGGAGGACAGAGAAGAGAGTCACTGAGATTAGATAAAAGGCAGAAAAGAGAAAGATGAAAAGAGGGAGAGAGTCAAAATGATAGAGAAAGAAAAAAGTAATATTTGAAGAGATGGAGAGCCAAACAGTGAATTGACAGAGAGAGACTGAGCGTCTGTGCCTGTGGTTATTATAGCCCCGGCCTTTTGATTTACTCAGTTGAGGACATCTTTATGGATGACCCCATAGTCCATCACTGGGTGGAATATCGGAAAAGTAATTGCACTGGATGCGTGTCCTTTGCAGGCACTCAATTCCATTCTCTTCAGAGCTGCTCTCCGAACGCCGTACAACAATAACCTTGTCATGGGCTGGGTACTTAAACATCTTTCTCTGTCACTGTTCTATCTCTCTCTCTCTCTCTCTCACTCTCTCTGTCTCTCTCACTCTCTTAGCTGTCGTTGAGAAGTAAAGACAAGAACAATAATGACCTTACATGAGTGTGACTGACTTTTAGTAAAGGTTCAATGAATGAATGAATGAATGAATAACATGATAGTGTTTTGTCAGTGAGTTCCAGGGCATTTCAACCCATTGCACTGTTGTACAGTAGCAGTGTTGTTTGAGGTCAACAAGTGCGGTCAGTGGGGAAAAGAACATAATATACTGTATGTGGTATAACATACACGGAATAGCCTATTGGCTAGTAGGCTAACGCTAACTGTGGTATAACATAGACGGAATAGTCTATTGGCTAATAGGCTAATGCTAACTGAATGGGCAACACAATAATATGTGGTACACAATAACATAGAAGGAATCGGTCGTTTAACGTAGAAGCAAAAACAGTCTACAGAGAACGCAATCTTCTCCACCCTCCATCCAGCTCTCACTCACCTGGACAAGAAAGACTCATATGTGAGAATGCTGTTCATGCAGTAGACTTCAGCTCAGCATTCAATACCATAATACCACAGCAACTCATCAGCAAACTAGACAAACTGGCCTCAGCACCTCCCTCTGCAACTGGCTGCTGGATTTCCATTTGATTGACATGCAACTGTCCAATGGGGAATGCTGGTCTGTCAAATGATTAGTTATAGTTTTTCAAACCCTGTCCATTCTACAGATTAACATGTTTAATTTTTATATCAGTGTTTCCAACTCAGTGGTTGTGAGTGGAGGGTGATGAGGATTTCAAGTAGGCCTAATTGTGCAAAAATGTAGGTGAGTAAGGTCAAGAAATGCAGCACAAATTCGGTTGACATGGGACATTTATTTGCCATGCTTTATATTCAGAGCATTATGTTGTATTATATGAATTCACATACAGCATATTACACAATCATTGCACCATTACAGACACTGAAACATGGGTGTATATGATCACAGTTATCATGTAATAGGATGGATATAGATGCATGTCAATGTAATACCACCATGTTGTAAACACTAATTTGTGTAATTACAATGTAATAACCCTTGTTACTTCTTTTTCAATGCCTGACTGACCAGCACTATTCAGAGGAGAAACACCTAGAACTCTGAAAAACTCACACCTTTTGTGTTATTCTAAGGTGTTGTTTTTTTTTAAGTTCTTATCTCTGGTTTGAACAGTGGAATTGGGAGCACCACAAAAAATGTTAGGCCCTATAATAGCAAATAACTTTGTGACCCCTAAACATTGATTCGAATATTTAAATGTTCTCTTGGGGCTCCCTGCCAGTGCCCTTGGGAATCATCCTAACCACCACCCCCTTCTCTGAGTGGAATTGATCCCAACAATTCTATTTCCTGCCAGTAATAGACTTGCCATTGTTTGCATTGTTGTGTATTTTGTTTCTAAACAATAAGCAAGAACAACTTATGTTATACTGTCAATTTCCTGCCCAAACAACAGAGATTGGTGGATGCCCTGTATAACTAAAATGTCACTTCATAGAAGAACACCCCACTGAAATGATAAGAGGAACTGTTCAGCCAGTCTAAAGCAACACCGTGTAAAATTCTGCCACAATATAATATATCCATTTAAACAGACATTACTGTAGCTTTAATAGTATATATCCATTTAAGCAGATATTAGCTTATTATACAGTATATCCATTTAAACAGACATTAGCTTTTCCTCCCCAAATGCATTGGATGGCATATAGTCAGGCTGAAGAGTACACAAACACAGGTCTTAGGTAGTTAGACACTGCATTTGTTTATTTGGATAAACACAGGTCTTAGGTATTAAGACCACTGCATTTATTTGTTTGGATAAACACAGGTCTTAGGTAGCCTGGGAATACCCATGCTGCCTTGCGCACTCGTTCCGAACTGCACGGCAGCCTGGAGACCATGGCCAAAATTTTTGCCCCCAGACCACTAGTTTTACAGCAAAAAAACTCCATGTTGCTTAAAGACATTAGTTGTGTATGCACAGTGTTGGGGAGTAACGAGCATTACATTTCCAAAGTAACTTCCCCAACACTGTGTATGCATATTCATGGGCAACAAGCAATGGGAAATCTGAGGATGGATTCTCCTTTCCACCCAAAGGTCAACTCCACTGAAGAAGTCCCAAATCCATTTCTAGAAGTATTGTCTTTATTGTACAAATTAGTGCCTGAGACACCAAACCAAGAGACCAAGTCTGCCAGTCTGTCTGTAAAAGCCAATCAGGGGTCACATTAAGGTTACTTAGACACAACCAAACCCTCCACAACCTTTACTGAACCTCCTTGGATAGAAAGAGAGAGAGAGAGAGAGCAAGAGAGAGAGAGAGAGAGAAGTCAAAAGCTTTGTGCTTTAAGAAATGTGAAGTTAAGGCCCCTTGACTAAAGGTAATCCCTCCAATATTATTCCTGCCAATTATTAGCAGAGCAGAACGGAGTCTGTGCAGCCAAGGCGGCTCCCTCTCAGCTCTGAGGATCCCACCCTGCCAGTGCCTGGGCACCCAGGCAGCCAGTCTGCCCTCTCACTGAAATCCAGTGTTTGCAGTCGGCTGCTTTTCTATGACAAACGCCAGCGCTTAGGAGTCACATGATGATGACAATGATGATGATGATGGTGATGATGATGGTGATGATGATGATGATGGTGATGATGATGATGAATATAATAATTATGAACATTCATCCAGCGGAGTGAAACTGAGGACGGCCCATTTGTGTTCTCAGAGCAGCGCCGGCTAAAGAAACATGCAATTAGTCCAATCTTATTAGTGAGGAGGCAGGACAGGCAGGCCCAGTGAACATAATTAACATGCTAGTGGGCAAAACGCACACATCTGACTCTCTGCTCTCAAATGCATGCAGTTGAGTAATTGTGATGAAATGTTTGTGCTTGTGTGTGTGTGTGTGTGTGTGTGTGTGTGTGTGTGTTTGAGATAGAGAGAGAGAGAGAGATTAAAAAAAATTGTATAGCTTTTTATGTTAATGTATGCATTTGTAGTTGTGTATCTGTGTCTGTGTATGTGCATGTGCGTGTATGCATGCATGTAGGTCTGTACGAGTGGAAGATGTCTCATCTCAAAATGTTGGATTTATGACTTCCTAGCTATGCCTGGTCAAAGGAGATGCCATTTTCTATCTTGGCTGCCCTGCAATCTGTGAGCAATTACAGAGCATGATGTGGAAAGATCACCAATTAAAAATGATAGGAGAAGGTGAGTGAGGGAGGAAGCAAGATGGAGAGAGAGAGAAAGACAGAGAGCGAAAGATAAAAGAAATGTACCCTTCTCTGGCACACACACACGCCTCTCCTCTGCTTTCTTTCTCTCTCCCTCACACTTTTCTTCTCCTTCCATTTCTACCTCCCTCTATCTCTCCCACATTTTCCTAAAGTGATAAAGCGACACTTTCTCTCTCTCTCTCTCTTTTCTCTCCATCTCTCTCTCTCTATCCCCCTCTCTCTGTTGCTGCTCCCTGTCTGTCTTGCGTCTCCCATCTTCTTCCTCCTTTCATCTCTATCAGTTAAAGGGGCCGTGCCCGTCCCTGCAAAGCTGCCGCCTTCTGTGCCGACACGCGCCAGCCTAAACTGCTCATTATGGCCGACACAAACGTGCGCTGGCAGAGGCTGAGCGGGCGGAGGCACCCAGTTCGGCGGCGTTAATTAAACAGTGCTTGGCCGCACCTGCTGACTGTCTCCTCCAATCTGTTGTGAAGCCAGAGCTTCACAAGCCATGTGCTTTCTGGGACGGTGGTGAGGAAAACAGACACACACACACACACACACACACACACACAGTGGTCCTAGCCAGATGTAGCATCTTGGCACAAATGCACACACAACATAAACAAAACCAGTGTATCTTTCTGTAGCATGTTCCTCTGTTTTGTTTTGTTTTTTACTTACCCAAAGATTTCTCATATGGAAGGAATGCAAAATACAAACAGCTTTTTGTATCCGTTTGGAGCAACACACAGTGTCTGTGTGCAATTGCAAATGTACTTAGTAATGTTCTTTGTATAACATAAGCATGCATATTTATTTGTATACATTTCCTTTGACAGGCGTAATCACAAGGTTTAGGTGTCTGTGTTGGCTGCGGCAGCATCCATGTGTCCAGCTGGATCTAGGATGCCTCGCTCCTCTGCTGCACTGTGCATATTTGCGCTGATTGCACGGCTCTAATTCACTATGCCTCCGAGTGATTCATGGGCCGCCCTGCAATTTGCATGTCACCCTTGCAATCTTTTGGCACATCAATGCATCGTCTGAACACCCAAATGTTACCGTCTGTTAGAACCGAATTCACTGAAAACTTTTGCATTTGGCCTTGTGCATTCCGTCATGAAATTTGCATGAGTTTCAAGGAAAGGCACGACAGGTTCAAAGTTGTTTTTTTTTGTTGTTGTTTTTTTCTTTAAGAGTTCTGATCAAGATTTAGAGAAAGTATTCTGGATTCCCTTCTGTAATTTCAGAGATCTTGCAATGGAAATGACTTGGACGGTTTTTCTGGGCAGTTTGCGAATTCGGTCTACGTTGTACCTACTGCTGTCATTCTGATACCTATCAACAGCACTCGGCAGCCTCAGACAACAGGGCTTCGATTTGATTCACTCCGGATAACTCCTTTTAGGTGTGCATCTGATCGGTTTGATTCACTCCGGATAACTCCTTTGAGGTGTGCATCTGATCGGTTTGATTCACTCCGGATAACTCCTTTTAGGTGTGCATCTGTTGAAAGCACCTTATGGCAACACAGTTAGTTTCAGCTGTTGCACTGGCATCTCCCTTTCTTATTCTCTCTAGCAGAGAGTCCACATGTATTGTTTGTGTGTTTACACCATAATAACTGACAGTAAGAGATTATTACTACCAACGAAGGGTAATATTGGTATGTTTGAACTCACTCTATCACACTTTCACAAACACACACGCGCGCGCGACACAGCATCAGTGATCATTCCGACAGTCTGAGGGCTTTCAGATGGGCTGTATGGAAAGCACTGTTGCTTGTGTGAGCAGCAGATTAGTCTACATTTCACAGCTGTTCCAGCATGTCTTTTGAAGTATCTATTAGAGAGATATGGCATTACAGTGTGTTAGCAATCACAACTGAAAAATACAAAAAAAAAAAAAAACAGTAATGCAAAGGAGTGCTAAAATATTAAAGCATTTCTAACTAGCAAAAGGTGACAGTTCATAAAACTGTACCATTAGTTTGGCAAATTCAGTGAAATATGACCAATGAAACTGGAATGTCTTTTTAGATACTGTAGCCTACAGAATACAAAAATACAAGCATAATGGGAAGACACCATGCACCCTCTCATGGACACTGCCATTTTCCGGGCAAAGAGGAGTTAGACCTCAGGCAGAGTAAAAGCCTGTAAATGTGTGCATCTGCAAGGAAGGAGAAAGAAAGGTTCAAGGTCGGCTTTATGTACGGTAGGGCCCAATTGGTGCTTCTGCATCAAATGCACCCTGCAGAGCCATTGGCCTGTACCATCCACCAAGCAATTCACCGTCACCTTAAATAAAAGTTAAATCAACCCTGGGTCAAGAACTCAAATACTTTTGTCACTTGGATATTCCATCTGAAAGCCCTCATGTCGGAATGATCACTGATGCTGTGTCGTGTGTGTGTGTGTGTGTATGTGTGTGTGTGTGTGTGTAACAATGAATATCACGTAACAATGAATAAGCCTGTAATTTACTGACTTTTACTGAAAACTGAACAAAGCACTTGTGGGATGGTGTGAAAGATGTGAGTGAGATTGATCAAAGCTGCTGCTAACAGCAGTCATTAATGGTTCTTCTAAATGTTGAAAAAGACCTTCCAGTCAACAGAACTGTCTGCAGAACCCTGAGGTCATATATGACTAGACATGCTGCCAACCCCTCCATCATTGCTGTTTGTCCTGCTGGTGTGTGTCTCTAAAGATTCCCCACTTTAATTGTTACATTTCTCATTTTTCAACTCCTGCTGTCTTATGAGAGGGTCTGTATATATTCACTGGCTTAATCTAGCAGCATTTATAATAAAAAGAAACTTCAACCGCAATTAAAAACATTTCTGAGGACCAAATGTTATGCATGAGTCACTCACACTTACTGAAATTGGGAGGCCGTCACAGTTATGTCTGGATGCATTATCGTCTTTGTTTTCTGAAAATGTCTTTTCAACATGTTTTTCTTACACTGCTGAATAATATGACATTATTATGTGCTAGGTATTCTGGGAAGAGTTCTTTCTCGGTCACGGAAGGTAACAGTCTTATGGCAGCAGACAAAGCACATTTACGTAGGAAAATATTCTTGGGCTAATGAAGCCAGAATGGATTATTCCTTTTTTACATTCCAAAGCCTAAAACCAACTTCATTATCCAGCCTCTTAGCTCAAGAGTGTGTATTTTGACATCAAAGGCAAGTACTCAGAGACGAAAAAAGGCATCCTAGATGCAGAGTAAGACCACATGCAATTCACAGTGTTGTTCACGCTCATATCACGATAGCAGGCAGAGAGGTGCAAGTGTCTCTCCCTCCTTCGGTGATCTTGGAAAGCCTGCCCTGGAGAGCTCAAGAGGACTCGGGCTTTTTCCGAGGATTTTTCATCAAAGCCCATCACTGCATGCAAACCAGTTCAATTAAAATGCTGCCACACATGGGACTGCGATTCCGGGTCACAGCTGTCAGTGTGACTCCACTGCCATCAAGGCAGGACCCCCACTCCAAACTGTGGCATTTCATCAAATATCATCATTGTTTTTTGCTATTCAAAAGTTCAGGCACTTCCAGCCTGGGAGAGAATGCTCAACACATCTCAGATGAGGCTGCTGTGCAAGATCTCTGTTCGTGCGCCTCTCTCTCACACACACACACACACACACACACTCATAAGGCCACTGAGCATGCCCAAAGGGCCAAGGGGACTCACTATTCAGGGAATAAAAGGAAAAGAAGAGGGAGAGAGAGAGAGAGAGAGTCTCAATGAAGAGGCTAGTAAATCAGATGGAGGATTTGTAGCTTAACTGATTCAACTGATTGACTCAATATTTTTGAGTGTAATGAAATTTCCTCTGAAAGACAATCCTTTTCTGGGGATCTGTTTGGCTGACTGGCCATGGCTCTAGAATGTGGAATGGAACAGCCGAGGCAGAGTGAAGGGGCCTCCGCACAGTGTTACTTACCATTTATCACCCAAAAAAATGCAATACTAGCCTGACAAGCCAGACTATGACATCAAATGTACAGTCTGGGGTCGGTCCATAGACAGGGCTCACCTACAGTAGCGGCGGAAAAAGGTCTAAATCCTCCAAAGTCGATGCAAAACGCCTATTCAAACGATCGCTTTTCCTTGGCCGCAGCCCTGTTGTTATCTTGCTAAGCCTGCTCAAGCCCTCTCCAATAAGATCTCCGTCCAACTGTTGGATACGAATTTTAATATTTGCTGCCGCTAGGATTCATCTAGATTTCTACAGTAGGATTTGGATCTATTCTTTCTATATCAATGTTCTCTTGAATAGAAACTGGACCAACCACGGTAAAAAAATGGTTGAACAAGCAATATTGTGTAATGTCATTCACATAGACCACCATCATGTAAGCTAAGGCCATTTCCAAAAATATCTGCTTCCTTTGCCCATGGGTTTACTTGGAAAAGATTGGCAGAGAGAATACTTATTGCTCAGTGGCTTTCCAAAAGGAGGCACTCTGAATGGATGAGAATTGCATTGTCAATTCTTCAAATGATAAAAAAAAACTTTCATTTTGTAAGCACATTGCTTAGGCCACCATATAAAATTGTTTTTCTTTGGTTACCTTGGATGGTATTTTTGTTTGCTTTTTCATTCAATTGAAAAGGACATACAGCATTTATTATGTTTGAACATTACATTCCCATTTCTGTGTGTGTGTGTGTGTGTGTGTGTGTGTGTGTGTGTGATTTATCCATGCTACAAAAGCATTTTTGTTCGACTTGTGCTATTTGTGCTTCTTGTCATGATGTTTTGGAACCAAAGCGGGTTGGGGGCACTCTGATGCAAACTCTCATTACACATAATGAGTATCACCTTCATTCTGTCAGCCATATTTCCAACACCAGTGGTTGCTAAAAGATCCATGATAAAAAGCAAGCCTTTTAAGTTGGGAAAAACAACACCACGTTTTTGAGCTCATATTGATGACTAACAGCCTCAAATCTTCATTATGAATGATCAGTTGCCTTGGGGAATAACATGACATTGGAATACATTGTGAATTATCCAGCAATAACATCAATTGGATCAAAGCATTTCTCCTTAATCCACAAATGCTGTAAATTAAATATCAACTTTATATATTATGCAACAAATGATCATATTTGGATTTTTCATTCTAATTTAGGAGCTACAGTAACTAGAGTCTGTTGCTACCATGGTCACACCAAGGAAATAGTATAAAAAAGTATAAAAAAATTCTTTCATCAGCAATTAAAAATGTAAAATTTCAATTTCTCTCCCATGAAATCACAGAACTTGACTGTCTGTCACGTCACATAGAAAAGCTTGCCTGGTTATGCATACCTCTCTGCTGGCCTGTCTCATCTGTCAGTCCGGCAAAGCCATCAATTCTGAGGCCAGAGGAGTCATTACAGGAAGCTTTTGCTCTGGAAAGGGGCCTTCTCCTCTGGGCTACATCTCGCAGTGGTGAGGCATGGCCTTTCCCGCGGCTCCCCATTGTACCATGGCATTAGCTGGGGCCTGGTCAAGGACTCCCTGAAGGACTGCATTTCTCTGAAGAGTCGGAGATGAAAGAGGCATCTGATTGAAAATGGTACCACTAGTTCTCAGTTCTCTTTGAGGAGGAGCAGGGGCTGCTGTGTGTGCTGATGTGAATGCTATTATTAGCTGGGCTCTTTCAGGCCTCTACTTGATTTCCCAGATTGGTGGAAAATGTCATATTCATATTTTCACATACAGTAGATTCATCAGCTTAATAACATAATAGTCATTTGGCCAAATCTATCCATCTATCTATCCATCTATCTATTGTCTACCTATCTAATCATATTATCATGTTATATTATCTGTAGCCGATTGTATTTTAAATATCTATCAGTTCTGTAGTTGTATTTTTAGAGAGGTCCGTTATTTTGTATCAGTTATTTGGCCATAGTTGTTCTGAAAGATGATAGAGAGGGAATTTTGGAGCATCTAATTTCACCCTGTCGGACTCTTGCTGAAATGACTGTGCACACATTCCTCTGCTTGGCGCTTTGAAGTTGAGCACTGGTGGCGCTCATTTGCCAAGCACAGAGTGGGCAGAGAGTGGGCACATGTCTTATAAGGAGCTGAGAGGAGAGGCTCTGCCCGGATAGTAGGACCAACTTGCATCGCATTCACAGCACAGAGAGAGAGAGAGGGAGAGAGAGAGAGAGAGGGAGAGTGCACAAGCACAATGTGTGTGTTTGCATGTATGCATATTTTGTGTGTGTGTGTGTGTGTGTGTGTGTGTGTGTGTGTGTGTGTGTGTTGAGCACTGGGCCTGGGGGCTGACTGTCCCTTAATCCTTATGATCAAACACAGAGGGGAAATGAGACAAACACAAACTAGCAGCTAATGTTCATGTTTACGGACTCCCCACCCTTGTCTGCCAGGCTGCTATACTGTGCTGTGTCTCCTCTGTATATGAGCAGTGTGCCTGGCCGATCCTCTGGCCCCATTGTGTATTCTGGACTGTGTGGAAAATGAAAATGTAATATTTATGAATTATGAATCCTGCGTAATCCCCGGGAAAATGGGAAGGCGGTAAAAAGTGGAGAGGGACTGACACAGATGAATAGTCCTAAAGAGGTGACACGCATCGTAACACTGCTAATGGGTCGAGCTGACATTGGATGTTTGGCTTAACACTGCATTAAACCTGGACATTTATTAATTTGGGGGAAAATTGATACTCAGGAAATTCCTCAAGGATAAAGAACAGAGTGAGAAGAATCAGTGACGCTGACAGGTGCATAGGATTGTCTTTAAACGCCCACAATAACAATAGTATAAATTGATTCAGTATTCTCAAAATGTGATGTTACAAACTATCACATCTATGGAGAAGATAAGATAACTCACCACTTTTTTATTGATTTATTGATTTATTTAGAACAAGAGTGCAGTTACAGACTGAGGCTTCATAGTGAGCATGGCTGTTTTCTTTGAAAAACTGAAGGACTTGATGCAATATGGACAAACCCCAACAACAACAATGCATACAACAGAAGAGCCTTTCTCTGCTTACAAACAGTAACACAGCACACTGCATACAGTAGCCTACCTGACAGAATCCTAACATTTCAAATCCCAACTTCCAGATATGATTGACAGACATATCTTCCTCAGAATGAAAAACCGTGATTGCTTTTTTTCCCCTCTGCTCTTTACTGCGAGAACTTTCATCCATTTGAAGGTCTCCCATGCCTCCTTGGTTACACTGTGTAAAAGACATGTTGGGCATGGCTTCTGACATTGTCTGTCGGCATGGATCACGCCTCAAAGACGCTTTATCAGGGTTTCTGTGGTGTCCTGGGTTCGGGCTAATTACCCTGCACAGGGAGAGCAGGGAACACGCTGCTGCTGCTGCGGCTCACTCTCCCTCATATCTCGCTCTCACACCGCCAACCCAACAATGAGCAAAATGAAATCAAATATTGAACAAGGTATTTTGTCAAATCGGTTGCACTCAGCGGATGAGAGAAAGAAACAGTATTTTGCTGCATCCTCCTCCCTCCTTTTCCCCTTCCTTCCCTCACTCCTCCCCCCTTTTTTCCTTCCCCCTTCCCTCTTTTCTTCCTTCCTTCCTTCCCTCCTCCCCCCTTTTTTTCCTTCCTTCCCTCCCTCCTCCCTCCTTTTTTCCCTTCCTTCCCTCTTTTCTTCCTTCCTTCCCTCCCTCCTTCCACATTTTCAGCAACTTTATGTGAGCCTGCTATAGTTTTTGTTTCCGTTTCAATCTTCAGCACCATCTCACAAGCACAGTGCTTACATGCAAAAAATACACGTAAAGTCCACCATAACCTGTTAAATACTTTTCTGTAACTGTATATTTTGCATAATTGCGGTCATATGCCCTTGTCTTTGTAATGTACTTGTTTGAGCAGTTTGTGTTTATATTGAGTATTTGCCACCTTCCGTGTCTCATCACTTGCGGTGAGCTGATCCACGGCTGTGTTGCCTTTGCCTTCACAGAATGTGAAATCCACTCTGATTGGACAGAACATGGTAAACAATGTTTGCTGGGAGTTTGGGGGAACTGGTAGGTTCACTGGACACGTGCACCTCTTAAGGATGCGCCCAACATATCCAGGCTGTTCACAGAGACCAGATTTTTTCCCAGCCTGATGATAAGACTACAGTAGTACATGAAGACTACAGTAGTACATGTAGGCTAGCTGACGCACCTTGTGAATCTGCTCTCAGCGCTGATGCAGCTTTTAAAAGGAACCTGGGGTGCCTTACTCAGGGGCCCTCCAACCCCACATGCCTGCCCTCAACTTTGCATCTCCACCTTGTCATCTGCACTGTTTGCAATTTCAGACTGTGGCCTCTAATAGGCCAAGGATGTTAGCAGATGTTTAACATTCCGTAGTGGGATACTGCCCCATGTCTACGTCAGCCTCCTGTACTGCACCTGCTACACGTGGACTGTCTGATTGTTGTGTTTGCGTTGTGTCTACGTCTGGCTTTGTGTCAGCTTTAAGCTTTGAGTGGCCGTTGTGCCGAAAAATATGCCATACTATTTGTGTAAGTAGTATTGCTTACCTACTTACACACACACACACACACACACACACACACACACACACACACACACACACACACACACACACACACACA
>JASCQY010000232.1:14724864-14735938 GCA_030264315.1 Sardinella tawilis
ACGCATTTATACTCCAACACAAACACACGCATTTATACTCCAACACAAACACACGCATTTATACTCCAACACAAACATGCATTTATACTCCAACACAAACACGCATTTATACTCCAACACAAACACACGCATTTATACTCCAACACAAACACACGCATTTATACTCCAACACAAACACACGCATTTATACTCCAACACAAACATGCATTTATACTCCAACACTAAACACACGCATTTATACTCCAACACAAACACACGCATTTATACTCCAACACAAATACACGCATTTATACTCCAACACAAACACACGCATTTATACTCCAACACAAACACGCATTTATACTCCAATACAAATACACGCATTTATACTCCAACACAAACACACGCATTTATACTCCAACACAAACATGCATTTATACTCCAATACAAATACACGCATTTATACTCCAACACAAACACACGCATTTATACTCCAACACAAACATGCATTTATACTCCAACAAAAACACATGAATTTATACTCTACCGCAAACACACACATTTATACTCCAACACAAACACACGCATTTATACTCCAACACAAACATGCATTTATACTCCAACACAAACATGCATTTATACTCCAACACAAACATGCATTTATACTCCAACACAAGCACACGCATTTATACTCCAACACAAACACACGCATTTATACTCCAATACAAACACACGCATTTATACTCCAACACAAACACATGCATTTATAATCCAACTCAAACACATGCATTTATACTCCAACACAAACATGCATTTATACTCCAACACAAACACATGCATTTATACTCTAACACTAAACATGCATTTACTCCAACACTAAACACACGCATTTATACTCCAACACAAACACACGCATTTACTCCAACACAAAAACACTGTGAACAGTTGTCAGCAGGATTCAGAATTTGGCACCAACATTTTGGAGGTGGGTGGTAAATTTCAGATAAAGATTTCAGATAAAAATAATTACAAGAGAATTTCATAAATGTATCTGTCAGTGGTTGGTGTATTTATTTGACCACTGGTTGTCAGAGTTTTATCTGCTTTCTGCTGAGCCTATGAATCCCAGTGACTGTGAGTGGAGCAGACTGTGTGGAAATTCGGGGATATTGTTGTGTCAGTGACACTGAAACAATAAGGAAGGCAGACCCACAAGAGGCAATATAAATACAGCTATTTTAGCGATTATTGTAGACTATTTCTGGGCCAAGGCAACTTTGCCCTTTGCTGACACTTATACAGTAATATTGCCAATAATGACAATAACAATATTTCTCTGATATGTATGTCTAAATGTACAGTACATCTAATTCTAACTGACAACAACTGATCATGTTGATTCTGTACCCCTCCCATATATCAGGGACAAATGCTACTGAGTAATTCCACATCATTTCATACCTGATTTCAAATATACTACCATGGTGAAACTGATGAGAGAAAATTAGGAAAATAATTGTTTTGACAGTGGAGGACTTGCAAATGAAAAGCCATTTCATGCAGTGCTTACAACTAAAACAAAAGGTTGAGTGTGCATTTAAAACGAAAGTAAATAAGGTCTCTACACTAACAGTAAATACTCATCTTTTAATCGAACCGTTTATTCCATCTCCAGTTCTCCCCCATTTGGACGTAATGGTTTGCTCCGGTCCGATAGTACTTGGGTACAGGGGAGAGATATGCCTGTTCATGCGCTGCAGTTTCCGCTGCTTCTTGCGTTCTCCTTCTGTCGCTCTCTTGTTGCTCTTTCAACATTTTTACTCTCTCTCAGATTTTCCCTGGTGAGTAACTTTCCAACCTCTTAATCTTTTCTTCTTTGTATTTTTCTTCTTCTTTTTGTTTATGCCTCCCTCTTTTCTTTTCCCTTTTTCTGCATTTACGTGCTTCACTTCTAACACCGATTTTTAATACATTTTCACAAAGACAAATGCTTGATAGGATGTTTCTTCATGAAGATTTTGGTGTGCGTATTTTGTTCTAGGATTAATGTCAATTGCACATACACAAGTGAAAGCCCGGTAACCGGCACACGTAAACACAGGCTACCGCCAAGCTTGACACGGCTCGCGCGCCTGCAGACAAGCGCATAGCAATGCGGTGATAGAGGACTGCGTTTCACTCCTAGCCAGCATTTTCAACATTACTTCAAACCTTTTAAGATAACTTAGAAGCAGGCACGTCATGAGATATCTCTTCAAAAATCGCAACAGCTATCCACTGTTTTTTCTCTCTTTTGGTTTGTCTTTGGTTTTTCGGCATTTGTGGTATTTTCTTTAACGAAAACATTGGAGCTTCATGAATGGTCCCCGACTTGTCAACTCATTTTGTTATGTTTGCCCGTTCTTCTTTTTCTTTTTTTCTGAAAGAATGCCATATACCGAAAACTTAAACAGCAGAATTTTGCGCATTGAATGGAAAATGCGTCTGTTGTCGGTGGGACTGCCTGTCTTTCTGGTTGCGCTTTGGACATTTCTTCTCATAAGGCAGAAAACACTTTACTTTTCCTCCGTTGAGAGATTTCAGAGCTTTGCGCGCATGTCAAGGGCTTCGACACTGATGCCATTAGCCACCCACCTATGTAACGAGCGCTTCAAAATGAACACGTCCTTGCCATCTTGTGTTGCTGAAAAAATATGATGTTGATTATGAATAAACTCAAGTCAGTCGGAGCTTTGCATGGAAACTAATGTAGCTTACCTAGAAAACTGTAGTATTCTTTATTTTTAATTCACCAGTCGTCTTTTTCAAATACTGAATGGCTAAAGTGGTAGGCTAGTTGTTTGTTTCCCTTGACTTGAAGTAAATTAATGTTACAGTATGTGCCTTCTGCAAGAATGTGACCCCTCTTTGAAATGTAAGTTAGTCTGCTGAAATGATTTTAGCCAAAGACATTTTAGCTTCATTGATTTTGTTTGCTCATCTGCTTAAAACTTTTATTAATTGTATCCTCTGTTTAATGTTTATTACAATGCTAAATAAAATTGGCATGTGTATGTAGTGGTGTTGGGATCATGATTATGCATTCATCATGTTATGAATTTGAACAATGTCTGAAATGCCTCAGCTTGAGAGACTTGATTAAGAATAATGCTGAACATGGTATGTTGCATGGCTGTGTACGCGGGATAAGGTGCCTAACTGGAAGAGGCTTGGTTTGGGCTTTTACATAAATTGAGCTCGACAGGATCACAGAAATACCATATACTGCAATCTCCCCGTAGTCATCATGTCAGTGTGGTTTAATGGGGATTTGTATGAGCTGCAGTCTGTGATATTCAAATCCCTTGGCGAAGACTGATAAACCACAGAGAAGTTATTTTAGTAATTCATGAACTTAGATACAGAAAAAGCTCAGTGGTATGTGTGGTCCACTGTTCTTAATGGATGACTGACTATTTGACCTGATGCTCTACTGACGGTCGGATGATGCACTTCAAAATAATTTCTTCTTACGTAGGCCCACTATTAGTGAAATATTTTCCTCGGAGTCATTGTCAGGAGCAGTGCTGTCACTGATGCAGTGGTGGAAACTACTGTCGGTAGGTAGCCTAGCTATACTGTCTGATAGTGAGGTAGCTGCTGCTGCCTTATCCGTCTTTCATCAATACATCATGTGTTATTTCCCCATAAATATCACGCACACAAACCTTCCCTGTTGAGCTACTGCTGAAAGATTCATCAGGTCATAAAGAATTGATGTTGGACTGAACACTACCTCGTCAACAGCAGCACTAGAGATACCAGGAGGTGATAATTGTACATCTGTGATTTGTGTGTATTCAGATACTGTGGGAGAGGCGTTTGAGTCCATGAATCCTGCCTCTGGTGTAACATTTCTTTTCACTCTCTGTGGCGTTTGTACTCATTGTCTTTTCTCACACTCTGGCAAAAGATTGCTGATTGTAGATTGATGGCATCGACAGCCATAGGTTTGGATGTGGCGTGTGTCATAACAGTCCAATGATGTTCTTTAGATGCTGTCTCTGTGAAGGTGCATGACTAGACTCGTGTGTAGCAACTGCAGCTGTCGATTTTTTGTGTTCTTGAGGCTGTTTTCAACACTGTCTGTGTCGTTGTGTTAGCACTTCAAGGACAAATGTTAGTAGGCTACTGAAAACGCACAGACTTGAAAAGCAGATTTAGAAGATTTTCTCCCTTTCTTTCTTTCTTTTGCAGAGGTAGGAAAGTGTGGCATGCATTCTTTGCTCCGCTCAGCGTTGAGTTGTGTACAACAGGCATTTGGTTGCACAGACTATTTGTTCATTTTCGTGGTCAAAGTCAGTGTAGGCCTGCTGGATGCCACATCGGAGACGGAATCACGTAGCATCATGCAGTGATTTATGAACCATACATCTGAGTGGCTTTAGTCATCCTTGAGTGTTGAAGAAGCTTGACTTCAAAAACTCAATTTGCCAACCTGGGGTACTCAAAATGTTACTGTGAAATATATGATGGTGTATTAGTCTTTCTCCCGCCCTCCCTCTCTCCCCATCTATCTATCTCTCTCTCCCTCTCTCTCTCTT
The DNA here is from genome assembly GCA_030264315.1 of Sardinella tawilis. Taxonomy (NCBI): domain Eukaryota; kingdom Metazoa; phylum Chordata; class Actinopteri; order Clupeiformes; family Clupeidae; genus Sardinella; species Sardinella tawilis. The sequence continues at coordinate 14,729,427 of JASCQY010000232.1, forward strand.
TCATTCATTCACTCACCCCTCTCCCCATCCATCACCTGAATCTACAGGGAGTGTAGCCTCTCTCTCTCTCTCTCTCTCATCTAAAGCTCTTCTGGAGGGGGTAGGACACTGTACTCTACCGTATGCAGTGTGCTGTGCTGTGCAGTAGGTCTGTGCGGAGCGTTCGTCTCTCATATGACACCCAGGCATGCAGATGCTCTCAGGAGGCAGCCACTCTGACATTACATGCTGGAGCTGCAGCTCCACTTTCATGTTCATCACGTCTTAATCCGCGTCTGAAATTACCCAAGACTCACCCCTGCAATGGCCCTGGGGCATTTCCATTAGCAGCCAGTGAAAGTGAACGAATTGCTCTCGATGGTCCCACTCACAGAGAAAAAAAAAAATGCTCATCACTAGACCAAAGCCCGAGACCAAATTGAAATAAAAAAGTTGAAAGAGCCACAATATGAACTTGGCATATCTGATGGAGTGAATGAAGATATTGTGAGTGCGCTGCACACACACAGGCATTGCACAAGGTGGTGATGCTCTCTCTTGGAATGGAGCTGTTCAAGGTTGGTCTTTTTTTAGGCAGGTGTTGTTCTTGTGTGTTGTGTGTTGTTTGTTTATTTTTCGATTCTCTCGTCCTGGCACATTGAACATTCTCTAGCTTAGGTCGACTTTGCAGGAGTGCTGTTGCATGACCATGATCCAGACTCCCTTCTCATTGGTTAATGCTTCATGGCATTGCCCAAGGCTAGCTTAATCCTCATCGCCAGTGCAGCGCTGGAGAGTCCTCTGTATCGCTGTCTGATGCTCTCGAGCACCCTAGTCTCGCTCACAGGGAGCCTATGCCCAGACTCTAACTCCCAGCTGGAGCTGCTAACTATTAGCATTCCTCAGTGTCTCCGTGCTGTCAGTGGTCCTTAGCAGCGCATCCCCTCCTTTAGCTCTGTGTACTTGGTGACGTGTCCACTGATCAAATCTGACCTGCACCTGTCCACTGGGGGCTGCGAGGAGCAGCTGTGTGCTGGGTCCAGTGATCCCCTGTTAATGGATGTTGGCTGATGGGAAGATCATGTCACATGTAGTTATTCACCTTCTTTTAAATTGCAGGATCCCTTGTTCTCCTCAGGCTGTGAGCACTGGGACCGAGCGCCAATTAAGACAAGCCACCGCTGGTCAGAGTAGACAGGTACGTGTAGCACATGTTTGCTGCTTAGAGCACTGAACACCATCCACCAGCAAGACGCCCCCCCCCCCCCAGAAAAAATGCCATTTTTTTCCCTGTTTTCTTTTGTCCTCTTTCTCTTTTGGTGTCCTCCTCTCTTTGCCTTTCTCCTGTCATCTTCCCTTCTCTTGTTTTTTCTTCTCTTCTTCTTTTCACTTCTCTCCTGTCTTCTCTCTTCTCTTCTCTTCTCTTCTCTTCTCTTCTCTTCTCTTCTCTTCTCTTCTCTTCTCCGTCTCCTCTGACTCTCTCTAGTTCTCAGACTAGCCCTCTGGCCAGGGCCTTGTCATTCCTTCCATTCAGTCAAAAGTTGACAAATCTGACAGTGACAACCAGCAGCCAATCTGTTCCCCCAGTTGGCAGGCAGGGCTGGCTCCATGGTGCCTGTGCTGGGCTCTCCCACTGCCATGAACAGAGAAGCACCAGGAGCTGGACCACTGTCTAGGGATGAAAGAGATACTAGAAGGCATTTGCAATGAAAAAAGGACAATTTCTAAGTACTGTATATAGGCAAATAATAGTATATACAGGCTGATAATTACAGGAGTTATACAGGATGATATTTCACCAATGTGTTTGCTTTTTTGACATTTTTAAACTCATCACAGGAATATACTCTTGTGCACGCACACATAGTTTGTCACATAGACAGTCCTCGTGAAACAGACAGAGCCAGTAACTGAAAGACAGTAAATGATTATGATAATATTGATGATATGCAAGATTATGTGGATGAGTCCACCATGGAAATACTAACATATCAAATGGTTACACCTAACTAATTAAACACCTCTAATAATGACATCCAATTACTGACATGCTTCAGTAAGTTTGCATCAGGTTGTAGAAACTATTGCCTAAACACTGTAGGATGTCATAGTGTTCTGGGGACAAGAAGAAGAATGAATTTGAAATTGACACGCATAAGCAACTCTGCCTGGTGATTAATTGAGTAGTTTCATACGCATGGTGGGCTGCATTTTGACATCTCAAGTCATAAAGCGTGTACATTTTGTCTGGTTTTGAGGTCTTGTGGACTTGACGTTTACCCCATCTCTTCTTTTCCTGCTTCCATACATCTCTCTCTCTCTCTCTCTCTCTCTCTCTCTCTCTCTCTCTCTCTCTCACACACACACACACACACTGTCTGTGTGAGATGTGTGTATACATTTCTATATTGATATACAGTACTATTATACTATCTGCCTCCTCTTGTTTCGCTGTTGTTGATGCACACGCGTACACACTCACTCACACACACACACACACACTCACACACACACACACACACACACACACACATACACTAAAAAGATAAATGGCCATGACACAAATGCACATTCACTTGTAATATTGTAATTGTTGAGGAAAGCTACGTTTTCAGACACATTTTTGCCAGGTAAGCTGTGCCCTTGCTCACAGGATCTCCCTAGACCATACAGTGCGTAGGACTATTTGCTGTAGCCGTAGCTCTCCTCAGCTGGTTGGTCATTAGGCGGTGTAGATTCTGAATTTGCATGTTCGCTGCCTAAGTACGTTTGGGTTTTCATTAAAGAACCCGGAGACCTGTATCCTAATCCCCCATAATTTGAACCCAGTTCACAGCTCTGCCTTGTAACACCCCTCCATGGCTCAGCGCGGCTGTATAGCTGAATATTAAATATTTATCACACGCTTTCATCTCCCCGGGTACATGGACTCAATCGACGGACGGCATGCCAGATCTTCAAAATCAGCACAAAAACCACAAACTCCAACATTCAAAGATCTGCCATCAGGAGGAGGGCAAAAAAGGCTGGAGAGGCTCTTGTTGCTCCCCAGACACCTTCAAAGAGCCGTGTTTTTCCAGGGAATATTAGCCCAGCTCCTGTTAAAGTGGGATGTTTGTATTTTCATAGGCAGTAAGGTGTCAGAGCAGCAGATGAAACAATGCCTGGCTCTGGCTTCCAGTGGTGCTGTTGGACGTCAGGAAAGACAGAGCTGCAGAAGGGAGATCTCTGGCACTGATTTGTGTAGCCTATCCACTGGCTCTAATCATCGCTGAGAGAGTAGGCCATGTGAATTATAGATGCACCTCCGTGAAATTTTTATGAAAATGTTATTCATGCATTCAAATATGTCAAACATCCTAGATACATAAGACAGGGATGCTTCACCAAATTCCCACAGCAAGAGAACCAGGGGCCAAAATGAACGGCTCGCTGTATGGAAATTGGCAGCATTTTAGTTCAAATGGCACAAAAATCTTAACGTTTGCAAATGATCGTCTTGACGGTTGTATTATAGAATATACATAGAATATCATTTATTTCCACAATTTCCACAATTTTGCCACAATTGCTTGCCCTCAGAAATATCTGCCAGTTTCTTTCCAGATATTGGACGGTATATTTTTTAGGTATAGTTTCTCATTGACCACAGCTGTCTCATGATTCACAAATTACTCATTTGAAAGAAAGCAAAAATATGAAGGATTCTCTTTGTTGGTTCACTAACAGTCCCCCATTGGCGTGCTGTGATTTATAGGCCTGTATTGAAATGAGAAATATTTAAAAATGACTAATAATGTGTGTAGTGTGCTGGGTGTGTTTGAATGTGTCAACTGAAGTAAGACAAAAGAGTCAAAGTTTTAAAACCCGCAATCATCTGACGATTTCAACTGAACTCATACAAAAATGTTATTGCTGCTAAATGATTATTACTGACTCTTGCACTACCAACAATCTACCTCACAGTACACTACCCCCCTTTATCCTGCATTTTAGTACTAGTAAAAGTATAAGCCTTTTTTGCACTTATTATATTATTTGTCTTAAGATAGTATGTTCTGCTTTGCCTGTGCACTTTATTGTTTCTCTTGCCCTGTCCTGATACTTGTCTGCATGGGACAGCAATTTTGATTCCTTTGTATGTCCAGTACATGTGAAGAAATTGACAATAAAAACTGACTTGACTTGACTTGACTTGACTTGACTTGAAAAATAACATCTGGCCTGAGTAAAAAAAACTCTTGATTGCCTGTGTTAAATCAGCACACAAAACCTAGCCTACTGGAATGTCATGGTGTTGCTAACCTGGGCTATAGGTCTTGAATATCTCGGACTAGACGTTGGCCGTTTTAAAATATTATAAATGGTATTTGCCTTGCTATGCTGCATACAAATATACAGTGATTCACACATAAGGACTTTGAACCTGTTTGTTTACAGTAGACAACGTGCTCAAGCTGGCAGCATATGGCCTATCTGAGCTGCTGCGCTCTGGGGGTCATGTCAGACTAACCAATAAAATGGAGCTTGTATTGTGACGAAAATTATAACTAAGATATTATATTGTGACGAAAATTATAACTAAGAAAAATCCAGGAGAGTTAACATTGGCCAGAGAATGGAGAAATCTGAAGTTTGTTTGTCAACAGTAAAAACATGTCTCTTCGTGGGAATACATTGGAATTGGTGGCTATTGAACTAATTGAAGTTGAACTGCAAGAAAGAATGAATGAACGTCCCATTTCGCACAAACCGTAGCCTAATCCAGGATAGAAAACAAGGCAAGAGAACAGGCACACGAATGGATTGAACAGGCAGGTCTTGTGTCATATCTCGCATAAATTGGCTTCTGGATGCATTTTGAAGTATTTCTGTGTACACATGGCATCAATTGATTCCTAGTACAACTCAATGCATTGTCGTTTTAACACTACCGTAAATCTCTTCTCTGTGCTACCGTAAATCTCTTCTCTGCGCTACCGTAAATCTCTTCTCCTCTGCACTTGCAAAGGTCACAGTTTGTTTCTTTATCTGGAGATGGGGTAGACTCAGACAAAAAGCTTTCTTTTGGCGCATAGTTTGCCCAGAGGTATTCTCCATCCGCAAGATGCTGATGTTATGTGACCTTTGGTGTGAGTTATAGTTTAATTTCATGACTTGGCTTCTGCACAGAGGCACTTCATGAAAAGAGGCCTAGTAACAAATTATTTTGCAATCAAATATTAATATGCTGCTGTCTTCAGGGAGTGCTGGGGCCTTCTAGAATGTGTAATAAAGAAAACAATTTCCTTGCCAATCCGCTTTGTTATGGCAAAAAAAAGAGGGGTAAAGTTTATTAGTTCATTAGAGAGTATTTTTTGTTCATGGGTATGAAACCTTTGTTTTTATATCCTTAGCTTTGAAAATAGCCACTTTCAGGGAGTCTGAACCTGTGCCAAGGAGTGAGAGTGAGTGCTTCTCGGGCTCCCAGGAGACGTCTGAGCTAGATGTTATTCTCCTTAAAATAAGAGTCCTTAGCTATGAATAAAGCCCATGATCTGAAAATGGCCACAAGGCTTCTTGTTTGGCTTTTTTTGCCTCCCTCATTGACACAGTGATGTGTACGATGGTTTGCATTTGCAGGACTGGTGTGAACTTACACCTAAATTATGAACCTTCTCTCACACTTGGAGAAATTTTGCAATTGGTCATTTGGAGTTGAGGCCGGGATAATGGGGTCTGAGGGCAGGGGGATGCTGGGGTCGCTGTGATTGGATTTCATTACAGTGAGATGCTGTGCCGCCTGAACGTCGCCTTTGAAGGTCTGTTCTATTTTTAAGCTGCGATGTGAATGTGATCTTCAAAGATGCAGCTGATTAAGTTGTAATTAGGTTGCCATTAAGAATTGAACTCGGTCACTCCCTCATCCAGCCCTGCTCAGAGGGCGAAGGGAACACACTGTTCATCAGCCGCTCCTACTCGTGCCGCACTAAACTTTCCCGGCGGAGTCGAGGCTGCCGCCCGAATGAAAAAAATCTAAAGCAAGTGTGGCCAAAGCATGTGTGATGAAACATCTGGAGCTGTGGCCTTTGTGTGAGTTTAGCCTGTTTACTGTATGCATGTGTTTCTCTGTGCGCTTGCTTTGTTTGTGAGCATACATTTGTAATGGGATTTATAGTGCAGCGGTAGGTAGTGGTGTGTGTGTGTGTGTGTGCTTGTGAGTTGGCTCTAATGGGCCTGGGCGGCGGGATAGTCGGCTGGCAGGCAGGCAGGGTGAGAAGTAGGGCTCCCATGCATGTGAGGTTTCATAGCTGGCCCAGGCGTGGCTACTGGCGGAGCCGCTGGGGGAGGCCTGTGCCACATTAATGATGGCCACCGCATTGCTGATACAGTGTCACTTCCCATAAGACCTCAGCCACCACGTGACCCAGCCTGGACCTGCACACACACACACACACACTCACACTCTGTCTCTCTCACACACACACACACACACACACACACACACACACACACACATACGCCCTCAGAGTAACACAGTAGCAACCAGTCGT
>JASCQY010000232.1:14751781-14761899 GCA_030264315.1 Sardinella tawilis
TTATGTGTTCTATTCTTTGTCACAGAGAGAGAGAGAGAGAGTGAGAGAGAGAGGGAGAGAGAGAGGGAGAGAGAGAGAGAGGGAGAGAGAGAGAGAGAGAGAGGGAGAGAGAGAGAGAGAGAGAGAACCTGGTCATCTTCCCTGTGCTCTTGCAGGCTGCAGTATTTGGGCCAGTTATGTCTTGTTCCCTTTGAGCAGCGTGTCCTTGCGGCCCAGCAGACAAGCGCCCTGTGGAGCAGACACAGTAGAATGCCTCTCATGTCGCACAAACTCTTCCATTGCTGTGCTATAGAAGAATCAAAAACCTGCGTTACAGTACATGTACAAAATACACAATCCAAGATACACTCAGTGACCTCTACTGTTCAAGTAGGTTGTCCTTCTGGCCACAGAAGTACAGTTGAAACTTAAAAAAGCACATTTTGAAGCACATCACAAAAGAGCAATGCAGTAATCTGACAGCAATTTGTTATTATTCTGATTTATAATTAATCATAATTACATTCTGATCTAATTCTCTGAGGTGTACTGATCTTAGCTGTCCTTGTCCGCTCAGCTTGCAAAAACAAATACACGCCCCTGGTGATGTGCTGGCAAATATTTACTCTGTAATGCATTATTTGAATGCGTTTCTTACGCCTCGCTAGAATTTCCCCCTTAAACCGGTCCTTCATTTCCAGCACTATGATTTCTTTAATCTTGCATAGAATGTTCACCCACATGCTCGTAGTTGTGGGTATTTACCCAACAAATTCCTCAGATGTTTGCTTGTGCTCGGTGTGGAGTGCTGTGCCGAGCTATATGTCATACATCTGACTGGCGTTTGCACTTTGGAAGAGTTGCCTTTCATCTCGGACTGACTGTAATGAGGCAACGCACATCCTGACACACTGCGTTGCGTTCCCACACAAATGTTTGCCGAACACATCCTGAGAACTTTAGTCGGCTTTTGTGCGTCCTGCTTCCAGGGGGGAGTCCTGATACAGTAGGGGCTTGTGTTTGATCTCGCTGCTCTTGCTAAAGAAGCAGCATGGCCTTACATATTCATCAGGTTTGGTGGGAGAGAATTATACTTCACACTGCAGATTGTGCTCTTGCTCTCTCTCTCTCTCTCTCTCTCTCTCTCTCTCTCTCTCTCTCTCTCTCTCTCTCTCTCTCTCGGAGTTAATGGTTATTTAATGAACTCTGCCGGCATTCTCCACGTAATGCTAGCCAGCAGTATGAAACAAGGTTTCTATGGATCTTCTGAAAAACCAACATCTTCAAAGTCATTAAGACTTTGAATTTCTTTATTATTTTACATCTATGCTATTCATTATTCATGAATAGCATGTTTCTTTGAAATCATTCACATAGATTGTAAGTGTGTATGTTTCTCCAGTGGTCTACTGGACAAGGTAATCTCTTAAATCTGAATTGGTTGTTATTTGAAAATTACATTGTTTTCATATTCATATGCATCTCAGCCTCACAGACACAACCTAAGAACAAACCCATATGCTACAATTTACAGCAGGAAGACAGAAACCTTGAATCAAGTCTCTGAATCGATGGGGAAGTTCAGTTTTTGTAGTCATAAAAACACTTGAGTGCATACATTTAGCAATAGAAACATTTAGCCATATGCGTACATTTAGCAATAGAGAAGAGGAGCCAAATTGGAAATAAACAGTAACTGCAAAAGAAACAAATCAATAAAGCGAGATTTGGCTGTATTCCTCAAGGCTGCCTGAAACACAGACTGTATTGTCATACAAGAATCTCATTCAGTACTGTTCCACACAAAAGATGCTTCTTTTTATTAAGTGAGCTCAAGTATTTTTAAAGATTGTTTAAGTATCAAGGATTATGAATAATTAAATTCAGTACAGGGCCTGTCTTAGTGTTACATGTAATTAACCTTGCATTTTCTCTATACAGTAAGCAATAAGTTTATTAATTGACAAGAGTTCTTTAAGAAAAGAACGGCGCTGTATTTCCAGCCATTGTCAGAGCCCTGCGGAGCCTCTGGTTGCCTAGATATTGGCAGCATTCCAGAGCTGGAACAATAATTTGGTTAGTCTGCAAATCCAAATGACATTAAATACAACACTGACCTCAACACCAGGGTCACAGTTAAACAGCTTATGTTTGACCTCTGAAATATTCCCAATCTTGCTGACAGGCTATATGCTGTGCAGTAGAGTGTGCCAATATACAGCGCAGTGAGCAGGCTGCCCTGTTGTGACCACATCATCCCTCTCATTAACATCTCCATCTGGCCTTGTGCAAATAGAAAGCTCTGTGTTTGTGTTCATGACAACATTTTTGGAAACATATCCAGCGAAAAAAAACACACTCAAGCACAAAAGTAGGCGGTTGTGCAGTAAGTGTCTCTATAAAGTCAATTTATTCCATTGCAGTGAAGCTAAGCTAAGCTAAGCTACGCTTCTGAGTGAAGATACTTGCTGCCTGACAAAAGCAAATGTTTATGAGGCCAGCCTCCCCAGAGCCTGAACCTGTGACCTTCGCTGTGCGGGGCCACTCAGGAAGGCTTTAGGAACGGGGCCAACATCTTCTCATCATGCGGCCAGCCACTAGCAGCCAGTGCTTTAAAGCTCAGGGTCTTAGTGCTCACCATGTTAAGGCACCTGTCCCTATTTATACACCCCAAAGAGCAGCACACATTAACATGCATTTATAGTCAAACCTGCATGTCTTGCAATCACAATGAATGGAAGGGTTAGCACGTTCATATAGTCTGGTTTCTAAATAGAAAATAAACATTGTCTGTCTTTGAAACACAACATTTTTAAAGGTTTATTTTTGACATCATATTAGATGTTTCACAAATCCTTAATTTACAGGAAAGCTAACTAAGCTGTCAGCAAATTCTGATGACTGTCAAATAAATAGATGATAAATTGTTAATAGTTCTCATGTGTTTACACGTGTCTCAAACAATAAAAAGTTGTAATTCTTTTCAACTATTAACCGTCAAGGAACTCCTGTGGCCTTGTTTTGACTCTTTTATTCCTACATTTCATTTGATACTTGAACACCTGCTCACCTTACACCCATGACTGCCTCCTTACTCTTGCATGTAGTAGGCCTACTTGAAACATTTTTGTTTTGTTTTTTTTTCTTCTCAAAAATGCTCAAAAGGCTACTTTTAAATCTGAAGCCTCAGTCACTATCAAATATGGCTAAACATACAGACAGGCCTTCTTAGTCGACTCCTCAGCTTTCATACTGTATGCTTGTTGTGGCTATTGGAACTCTGCTTTCTGACGGTGTGATTAGTGTTGCAGTTTGTGGAATGTGTCAAGTCTCATTCAACACTGGCCCAGCTAGTGGGAGATACTATAGCCATACAGTCAGCCAAACAGGTTGCTTCCCCACCATGGGCTGTAAGGTGTGTCTACCACCAGCTATTGGAATGATCTGCATCCAGTGGGTGGGATAGATCTTTAATAACCAGATTAGGCTTTCGTCCATTAAGGCGCAAGGGTTGTATGGATTGCTGTGTATTAAGTTATGTAAAATACTGGAACATGGAAATACTACAGCAAGTTACTAACACAAAAGGGTTACGTTTTGCTAAAATAATCTTGTCAAGTTGCTAATATACTGTAATATCTTCTGTCTATTTGTTGTCGTCACTCTCATGTTTGTGAGCAGCTGGTGGGTGGAAGAGAAGGCAGCCAAGCGATCACATCCAACACAGAAGTTGCCAAGTTTGGCTCACTGCAGAGCAGACATTTGATCAATTATTTCACTTCACACTATCTTTTTTGCTTTTGTGAGCTAGATTCTCTGGATTTTTCTAGATTTCTGCCTCTAGGTGTCTCATTAGCATTTAAGTCAAGAACAATGGAAATACTTACCAATTACCACCAAGTCGGCTTGACCACCAGCATGATATTACCGCACTCAAGTGATTTCGTATGATATCTCGGGGCTAACATTTGAAAAACAGTGGGTGCAAAGGGAGCCCTGGATATTTTGTGCTAATTACAAAAACGGTGTAATCCCTGGTACCCAGGGGTGAGTGACTATCTGGTGCGTGAGATCTCAGCTGGCCTCATTAAGGGCTCCCTGATTACGAGGAGAAGTAAATGATGATCACAGGGGGCTTCTGCACCCACATGGATTGGGCACTCCTTAAAGGCCACAAGACAAGTGTGTGTGTGTGTGTGTGTGTGTGTGTGTGGTAATGTGTGTGGTAATGGTCTTGCATCTGTTGCCTGGACTGAGGATTGTTCGACATCTTGCTGGCCTCCCAGATACGTGAAGAGGTGGTTTGATCTTTGCTAACAAGTGACTGGAGACTCAGAGGTCATTTACTCCCGAGAAAATTAGTCAGAATAGTGTTGGATTCTCTCTCCTCTCTCTCTCTCCCTCTCTCTCTCTCTCTCTTTCATCCCTATTGACCCCCCCACCATCCACCCATCCAAACCCCGCCCCCCAACATACACACACACGACTGTCCCTCTATTCCTCTCTCTTATACACACACACACACACTAACACACACACACACTAACACATTGGCTCATATGCCTCGCTGCTGGATCAGCAGAGCAGCATGTTAGTTGAAACACCTCGGCTTGTCAATGTTTGTCTTTTTTAATCCTATTCATATTGACACAGAGGTAGTGTGTGTGTGTATGCGTGAGAGTATGTGTATGTGTGTGCGTGTGCGTGCAGTGACGACTTCCCTGCTGACTGAGATGGCCGCTGAAATGATTAACCATAAATAGCGCTCACTGGCAGAGCAAGGGCCACACGGCTCAGCTCAGCGCAGAGGAGAAGGACGCGTTTTGTGCAGGCTGGAAGGAGAGCTGGGTTAAGGTTTAATGGAAGTGGCTGGCTGCTGAAAGAGAGGAGAGGAGAGGAGAGAGAGGAGAAAATGTTTAATTGCTGTAGCACAGAATGAGCTGAGAGTTCTGTCTGTGGTGTGGGCTGCTTTCTTTTCCCGCTTCAGAAAAGGCTTGTGTCCAAATTAGCACTCTGTAATGGGGCGCTCATTCAGCATGATGAGCCGCTGGGACCGCCTCTCACAATGCTAAATACGTAGGCTAGCTAATTAAAACACTGGTGTACAAAACACCCAACAAAAGCGACATGGTACAAGCTAATGTTGGCTATTAGAGGATTTGATTTACACAATAATGCCCTTCCACAGTGGCCACAATACACAAATTGCTTTTCATTTTCTTCCAAGTATCAGTCCATAATTGCTCTCATGTATGGCTAATTCTGCTGGGGTCTTTGACTACAAAACTCACAAAGCAAAAAAATTCTACACTATTGTGCGGTTCATTTTACCGCGGCCTTACAGAACTCAAATTTGTGTTGATCCTGCCTGAAATGCTCCACAATGAAAAGGATGAAAAGGATTGGTGAAACAAGACAGACCACTATTTGAAAAAAAAGAGACTAAAACATCAAGGAAAATCCTTATTGGTCCTGTAATTCTGGACACACCAAACAAGACTGCTGTTGCTTGTTTGGGCCCTGAAGTCTACTGCGGTGAGGCTGGGTCACAGGTAAAAGAAGGATTTAACCCCCTTTGGTCATTAAACCAGGAGAGGCTACAGTCTGTGCTCAAACAGTTTGACAGGATTGCATTGCGTATTGCACACTTTTTCAGTCCTACCATCAGGTTTTCAATGCAGCTAGTTACTATTGCAGAACTCTGTAGAGCACTCTGCTTGGCTTTTGAAATTCTCCAAGAGTCAAAGACTTGTAAAATCAACCATTTCAACATTCCATTACTAATTTCATCACCAGTAGTCCAGTTTGGTGTCAGCAGCGCATTCTTAATCGCGTGCCGATAAGAATCCCCCGTCTGCCAGCGCTCCTTCCCCAGATCCAAAGATTGACGTTGCCCAGTATTGAAAAAGAAGACATGATGTGTGCATGAATCAGATTGTCCTGTGTATACAACATTCATGATGCTTTAATGAGGGCTTATGTGCTTTTCTGAACTCTAATTTGTTTTGCACTTGTGAGTACATGTTGAGCAGCTTTCAAATGTGTGTGGTTTTTAAAGAGCGTGGATTCCTTTCCGCTTGTTTTAATGTGCGCCTCTGTTCCTCTGGAGCAAAGATAGATAGAAGAGCTTTTGCTGTTTTCTCTCCTTTTTCCACTTGGGCATGAGGCTTGATCTCCGAATTTGTGATTTCTCAGATCACCACACACAAAGAGACTCTCTCATTTCCTCCTCGACAATTCATCTGACGCTAACACCCTGTGATCAAACCAATTAATCACAATCAAAGAATCCCCCCAGATTCAGAGGAGACGCAATTATTGTATTATTCTCTGAAACGGATGGCGAGGATGAGCTGCAGAGTGAGAAGCAATGAGACTGAGCTGCTCAGCTGGGAAATTCGATGTAAATCCCAGATCCCAGACGCACAGTTAGAGCTCGTCTACAGTGGGAGATATTCATCTGAACTCCGTAAATATGCCACACGATGTGGATTGCTCCTAAAGGATGAGATTTGATATGTGCTATTCGCACCATTGGTGTTGGATAACAACGTCAAGGTCATGGACTTCGTTTTCAAGGGAAAAACCTGCAGATATATGCAGGCTGTCGTCGAACTGACATTGATTTGCATAAAAGCGATAATCCTTAGGAAAGATGGTTCAGCCACTGTATGCATTGGCACAGCAGTACTTTCCTCGGTCTCCTTCAGCTCAGAAAGGTGATTTTTGATTCTGTCCCTGTCGGATTTCGATTCTGTCACTGCAGCGAAAATACTGTCACGAATAAGGGCACAGGGTGAAGTGAGGTGAAGGATCGACTAGTTTCATTGGTAGAGGCAAGACAAATGAGAGCTGAAAATGCTTATGCACAGACTTCATTGCCTCCACCCCAAATTGTCTAGGAGGTAAAGTGGTGTCTTTCAATTAAAATTGAATTAACACAGAGATGCCTCTCGTAGCATCTTTGCCTTAGCAGCAGTGGCTAAATGCATACAGTATTTGTGCACATGCAGGCGCTAGTGGCTAAATGCATATTTGTGCATACTGTATGCAAGCGCTACTGGCTAAATGCATATTTGTGCATATGCAAGCACTAGTGGAGCGTGCCGGCAAGCTAATCAAATCAGGCCTGCTTTCATTGATTCCTTTTGCTATGTCTGAATTGGAGCCACTAGCATTATGAAATTTACTGCATTTGGCTTTCACATGACTCAGTGTTATACTGACCCTTGTTTGTATTGATGGATAGAACTGGGGTGGGCCTTCTGACTAAGAAAGCCTAGAGTCAAATACGCTCTCATCTACCTACAGTATACCGCCCCTGCTCGAAAAACATCATCTTTGAACTTTTCTTCCAGCTTCACTTGTGATGATAGGTTTGGTTGAAGCCACTGATCTTTGGCTAAAACAGATCCTTGAGAAGAACTATGAATGCATGGGGAAAAAAATCTTTTGTTGTCATCTTTTTTACTGGGGCATTTGAGAAAGAGAGAGAGAGAGGGAGAGAGAGAGAGAGAGAGTGTGAGGGAGAGAGAGAGAGGGAGAGGGAGGACGGGGAAGGGGGATGAGTGTGAATCCTCTTGTTTTCTGTCGACTTCTCTGTAGCACAGCAGCCTCTAAAGAGTCAGGGAGCTCCTCGGGTCGTACCACATCAAAGGGAAAAGTAGAGAGTCTCCCTTCACTCTGTCAACACCCTGTAACCACGTCTGACCGTGTGCAGACAGACAGACAGACAGACAAACTCTGTGTGCACACTATTCATCAGCAGCTAAAGATGAAAGCTGCGCTTTCTGTCTCATTCCTGTGCCACAGCGTTAGCAGATAGGCCCAGATACTGGACAATAGATCATTAAACACATTCATTTTTAGCAGTGCCATCTTTGTTATGCATTATGTCAACACTGTAGAGTGTAGAAGTCATACTGTCTGAAGTGAAAGACAGTTTCATCACCTATAAATATGCTTTTGTATGTGCTACGCTTATGATCAGCTCTTAACTGATTGGGCATTCTGTCTGTCTAATGACATTATCTAGCACTTCTTGATTGCCTTGAACAGGTTGTAAAGCTTCACTCATATTTCTTGTATGATGATTTCCCGTTTCATGACGAGAACAGCAAAGTCGCTGTGAAAATAATTCATTTTTCATTCAGTGCTGCAGTGTTGTGTGAGTTTTTTTCTCTTCAGACAGATGCATAGGAAACGCATACAAAGCTATTGACGGATCAAGGCTAGCTTGAAAATTTCACTTTGAAAACGGGGCGCGATCTTTTCTGATATTAACTTTTTACCAACTAACCTCAAAACCAGCTATGTGAGTCACCGACCCCTCTTGTATGGTGAGTCATTTTGCACAAGCATGTGCACATCTTTTGCCCTGTGGTGTGAGGAGAGGTGAGAGTCTCCGTCCGGAAAAGTTTGCGAGTCTCTGAAGTGTCTAAGGTTGCAGGGCCCTACTGGGTGAATGGAGGCTTTGGCACTGGGCTCTGTTGCATACATTACTGAGCTGTCACCACAAGGCAAGTCAAGGTTGCAGTCAGAGGTATTCTGCATCCATGGAAGTTTCTAGTTCATGACTGTTTCCCTTGTTCCTCAAAGGGTCTACCTTCTAAGTAGCATATTATTCAGAATTCTTCTTCACTTGCTGATATTTAACCAATCAATCAATGAGAGCTGCATGGTTGCCTAGGGAACATGAAGGATGTCCTGCTGAAGCATTGCAGATGGCAGCAGGGGAGATGCTGTATGTTTATCTGTCAGAACAGGTAGGATTCACCTGTAAACAACAACAGATAATTAGCAATGCATCTTAATGAGTATTTGGCTCCAGTAATGAAGATGCATAATATCCCAAGTGTTTACATAAAAGAAAATATTTCTCTTCCTCAAAGTAGGCCTACTCCAGGTACTCTCCATTTTGTAACGGCAACAAAAAATAACACCCTCTGGATTGCTGAGTATGGGGAAGGGGAGTATCAGCATGGGCTAAACTAGGCTTCTGAACACAACAACAACAACAAGAAAAAAAAGCTTTGGTCTAATCACACTTTTGTCATCAAAATGACAAAAAAAAGATCTTAAAAAGCATGTTTGTTTGAACAATAAGGGCTTTCTACCATCTTTCTCATCCCTATTCCTTTTGAGATTCTGTCCCAAGTAAAATGGTTTCAGCTCTTCTCGCGAAATCCTCCGGTGCTTTTCTCTCTGCAGGGTGGTGTGTGTGTGTGTGTGTGAGTGTGTGTGTGTGTGTGTGAGAGAGAGAGAGGGTGAACTGCTCAAGTTCTGAAATGAGGGCTTGCCAAGCGAAACATAAGAGAGCGTTCCATTTGACACCTTGCATAATGCTCTCCCAAAGAGGAGTGGGGAGGAAAGAAGACTCACACTCTGAAGTGTGTGTGTGAGTGTGTGGCCCGTATCCTGGCAGATTGTGGTGTGGTGTGTATGGAGTTGTAAAGCTCAGAGCCCGCAGCGGGTTGTGTGTGTTTGTGTGTGTGTGTGTGTGTGTATTTGGGGGGGTGTCGGGGGTTGCTGCAAGACCAGCAATGGCTGCAAATATAATAATATATAATATAATATAATAGGAAGTTTCTTCTGAAAAAAAAAACAGTTCTTCAGCCCCTCGGCTTCTGCATGAGTTTGGCAGGGTAATTGGTGGCTGTCACTGTCTGCGGCGTCTTCACTGGCTCTATATCTCCTGTGCAACCGTTTATTTACCCTAGCACAGTGATTAAAGAGCCATAGCCTTTATTAGGAGAAATTACAGTCAAGGGGGAGTGGTATGGAGTAGCCTTTCTCTTTGCTCATGGGTACTGTAATTCAGTGTTTATGATAGTGGAGACCGCAGAAGTATATATTCCACAACCTCCAAGAAGAAGAAGGACAGTGAAATGACACTCAGAATCAAAAGTTCTTGTTTTTCTTGTATGAGATGGTAGCATCATAATGTGTGTCTAAATGGATAGAGGCTATAGGGGTAATGTGTGTCTAAATGGATAGAGGCTATGGGGGTAATGTGTGTCTAAATGGATAGAGGCTATAGGGGTAATGTGTGTCTAAATGGATAGAGGCTATGGGGGTAATGTGTGTCTAAATGGATAGAGGCTATAGGGGTAATGTGTGTCTAAATGGATAGAGGCTAT
>JASCQY010000232.1:14761999-14772079 GCA_030264315.1 Sardinella tawilis
GCAATTTCGATTCCTTTGTATGTCTAGTACATGTGAAAGAATTGACAAATAAAACTGACTTGACTTGACTTGACTTGGGGTAATGTGTGTCTAAATGGATAGAGGCTATAGGGGTAATGTGTGTCTAAATGGATAGAGGCTATAGGGGTAATGTATAGGGGGTAATGTGTGTCTAAATGGATAGAGGCTATGGGGGTAATGTATAGGGGTAATGTGTGTCTAAATGGATAGAGGCTATAGGGGTAATGTGTGTCTAAATGGATAGAGGCTATGGAGGTAATGTGTGTCTAAATGGATAGAGGCTATAGGGGTAATGTATAGGGGTAATGTGTGTCTAAATGGATAGAGGCTATGGGGGTAATGTATAGGGGTAATGTGTGTCTAAATGGATAGAGGCTATAAGGATAATGTAGAAGAGTAATGTATAGGGAACCTTGAGCAGGTGATGCAGAGGGAGGATAATGAACACCATCCTGACCTCCACCCACCACTACTAACTTACATGTTGTGTGAGAGACATCTGTCTGTGTGTGTGTGTGTGTGTGTGTGTGTGTGTGTGTGTGTGTGTGTGTGTGTGTGTTGTGGAATACAACGTGCAAACGGAACATTTCTCACTTTCTGGGGATTGAGTATAGTGCCCACTAGTCAAGCAAATTAGCCTCCTGGGAGATTGGTGCGTTCAAATTGAAATTGACAGCAGGTGACACTGGCAAGCTCATTAAAATGCCGCGGCGGCATTAAAAATAACACTTAAAAAAAGGCACGGCAGGAGAAGCAGGCGCTGGCCAATGTTTGTCATTCAAGCGGAGCCAGGGGGAGATAAATAACTCATCTAATTGGAGGAGCAGCTTGGCGCTGGCTGGCCCTGCCAGGAGCTCCGCTCGGGCAACCTCTCACCCCGGGGACCCTGCACCCGGGGCCGGCAGAGCGGCCGCCCGCCTCTCCTCCCCTCGCCTCGCCTCGCCTCCGCTGGCCAGAGCAAAGTTCAGAGATGTGTGTTATTTACGGGGTTGGCTTAGCAGACTGCCGGGCAGTCCAGCAGCACAGCCCTGCACTCAACCCCCCCAACCCCCACTCCCTTCTGCCCCTTCCACCACTCTCTCTCTCTCTTTCTCTCTCTTTCTGTCTCTTCTCTCCCCCTCTCTCCCTGTCCTCCCTTGCTCTTGCACTCTCTCCTTCTCATCTGGTTTCTTACTCCCATCTCTCTCTCTCTCTCTCTCTCTCTCTCTCTCTCTCTCTCTCTCTCTCTTTCCTCAATCATCCTTCTCTTATGCACTCAACTTATATCCCCTTCTGCATCCCCCCTTCTTTCTCTATCTCTCCCTCTTCCTTTCTCATTCTCTCTTTTCCTCTCCTCCCCTTATTTTGCCCCTGCAGCTCCATCCATCCTCCACACACTTATTCATTCCTATCACTCCTCCTCACTGCTGGGCTGTGCTGTCCTCTCCTGGGCTGGGCTGGTCTGGGCAGTGCTGTGCTGTGCTGGGCTGGGCTGTGCTGTCCTCTCCTGGGCTGGGCTGGGCTGTGCTGTGCTGGGTTGTGCTGGGCTGTGCTGTCCTCTCCTGTGCTGTGCTGTGCTGTGCTGTGCTGGGTTGTGCTGGGCTGGTCTGGGCTGTGCAGGGCTGGGTTGGGCTACGCTGTGCAGGGCTGGGCTGGACTGGCACTGGGGCAGTGGAGGACCCTATTACTTCCCAATTCTGTAGGTGGGGGCTCCCTGGCGTCATGTGACCAGGAGCATTAGTGTGTTGCTGTGCTGTGTGTGGCGTAGCAGCTGTTTGGTGTGGGCTGTGTGGCCGTTGGGGGCTGGTCTCTGCCAGCTACTCAGCATATCTTACAGCATCTGCTGATGCCGTCCCTCTCAGGCTAATCCACCCAAGCAAGGAGAGGAGAGGAGAGGAGAGGGGCAGTGCATAGACACACATCCCCCAGCCTAACCATTGCACAGTGCATAGACACACATCCCCCAGCCTAACCATCGCACAGCGCATAGACACACATCCCCCAGCCTAACCATCGCTCCTCCGCCTGGCCTCCCCTGGCCTCCCCTCCCCTCCCCTCGCCTCACCCAGTCACTCCTGACTGCTGGTCCTCTGTGCTCTCTCACTCTGCTAGGCTAATGCCTGAACTCTCTGCGTGCCACTCGTTCATTTATATACTGTAGAAGATCTCATCGTTTCCCCTTTCTAATGCTTTGGTGCTCACAGTAACACATGTTTCATCTCTGAGCTTCATATATGGGGAAGGGCTACAACACATGCATTGGGAGTGCATCTCTTTTTCACATTCTAATCTCTAATGAAATCATAATCTGCTTCTAATTCAATAACTAATGTTTACATGTACTGTAGTACACTGTGGTCAGTGGGTGGCGGCGTTGACTGGAATATATGAGGTCAAAACATGGTTTTGTTTTTTTCTGTTCACATAAAACATTTTACACAGTATAGAGAGAGAGAGAGAGAGAAGGACAGAGATAGAGAAGGAGAGAGAGAGAGAGAGATTTACGCACATTTCTATTCTGTTTTTGTAGTCTCCAACATGCAGTGTCTCCCCCTCTTTCCTCTCTGAACATTCACCTCTATTCTCTGCTGTTCTCTTATCTTCTCTCTCTCTCTCTCTCTTTCTTTCTTACGTTCTCGTGCTCCCCCCCCCCCCCCCCCGTGCTCACCTTGCGGATCGGATGTTTATGAAGAAGAAGCTGAGTGGTGGACGGAGAGGCCTAATGAAGAAAGTATTGATTTCCTATAGAGGGGATTTAATCAAACTCCCCTGACACATGCAGTGGGACAGCGCCACGGCGGCAGCACCAAATTACACTTCATACAGCATCTATTTTTCAGCGGCGCGGATAAATGGACCTGCCCCACAGATGGATGTGCGGCCCGGGAGCTCGTTCATCACTGGCCGAACAAGGGGCGGAAAGCGCTGTGATTGAGACGGGCAGCGACGGCGGCCGATAATGAATGCGGCCATCGGGGGTGGTGGGGGATGGAAGGAGGTGGGGGGGGGCGGGGGTGGCGGTGGAGGGGGGCGGGGGTGGCGGTGCTGGCCAAATGGGAGGACAGAGGTGGTTAGCTGTAGCCCACCAATGACAGCGGATGTTTAATGGGGGGTCAGTGATTCATTCGGGCCAGTGGGATAATGCCCTGGTCTCTGGTGAGGGAGCAGGGAGCAGGGAGGGTTCTTATAACAGAGGACTCATTGGCATCATTGCACACAGCCAGACAGCCTGCCGGAAACTCAGCAGAATGGTGGAGAAATCATGTGGCTGCAGGTCTTGTATATGTTTGGGTTTGTGCACAGTGAGTAAAATGGCTCTTTAAAGAGCCTCTGTGGAGTCTGAATCAGTCAGAGCTCTTTCCCTCCTCATTTGTGTGGTTTGCTGCAAAGGGCTGAGGACATGTTCTCACTGTCTGTCCCATGACGGTCCATCCAGCCGAGTCCACATGGACGGAGGAGAGTCCACATGGACGGAGGACAGGGCTAGAAAGTGAGGCGAAGGGGCGCTGGCAATGGATTGGCCAGCAACTCAGTGATGCAGTGCTGTCTCATCTTCCTAACGTCTGATTTATGCTCCTTCTTGCCTTCGCAAATAGACATGTGTGTTCCAAGCATTGGGCCCTGCCATGCGGATCGGCGAGACTATAGAAAATATACTGTAAAGATGGATGAGATGAACACATGTTCAGAACCATATCTGTGTGCATGTTTTTTATTGCACTTAAATGAGCCTCTAGTCTCAAAGTTTCATTTCTAGAGAGACAATGTACTGTACTGGTCTCATCAACCTTGCATGTGTTTGAACCGGGATGAACTCTATTGGCTATAGTATGTGCTGTGCTCACAAAAGGGCTGACAGAGACAAGCTGTGTGTGTGTGTGTGAGCTTGTGTGTGAGCTTGTGTGTGCGTGTCAGTGTGTGTGTGTGTGTGTGTGTGTGATGTGATGTTTACTCAGTGCATGATGACTCAGGTTCTGACGTTCCCCCTGATTGAAGCTGCAGCTCTGTCTCTCAGTACAGAGGACTGTAATTCTCCTCGGCCTCTCCAGCGGGGGGGGAGGGGGTGGGGGGGTGATTCACGGCCGGGGAGGGAGGGGCAGTGGTGGGGTGGGCAGAGATGCGAGGCTGGAGCTTAGATCACCAGGAGGAACTGCTTACCCCTAAAGGTGGCTTTAATTCCAAAGATGGATGTTCCAGCAGAGGGGATCAGCACACAGATATTGATCATCCTCCAAATTCCTGTTTAGCCGCTGTATTAAAAGTTTGTCTACTGTGGGTCAATAGACAATAGCTTTTGTTTTGCTCACACTGGCTGTTTTCTGTTGCGTTGTGCAGTTTATGACACCGTACACGCACACACATAGCCGCACACTGACATCATATTAGAATACATATATATATGCAGTTTATGACACCGTACACACACACACACATAGCCGCACACTCACATCATATTAGAAGATCACAGCACAGGAATGAACAGCATGCAAACACTGATTTAAATAGTGATAAATCACAAAGCTATGAAGGAAGGATTTTAGACGTCTGACGTCTTTTTTTTTTTTTTCTTGGTATAGATTCTTGTTTTTTTCTTGTCTTTCTCTAAAATGAGGTTATTTGAGTTGCCATGCCGCTTATTTAAGAGCGAGCTTTTTTGATAGATGTCTCAGGAGTTGTATTCAAGTCTCATTAGTCAAGCCTGGTTTCTGCCACAGGGCCAAACACACCAGAGTCAGCAGTGCAGTCCTGCAAATGACATTTCCACCTCAACATGGCTACACATACTGTAGAAGAGTGACAAACACTACATGCCTGCCTGCCTGCTGCTGCTTTGCCATGGCGAGTCCAAAGTGCATTATTTTGATGCAAATATCTCAGTATAGACTTGTTTATTTCATTATTATTCATTTCTTATTAATTAAATGTATGTCGATTTTTACAACATTGAATACAGTATATGGTTGAATAGTTTAGACTTTGAATCTGGCAACTCTCGATGGTTCAGTTACAGTAATGTAATGGGTGTAGACTTGGCATTTACTTTGAACTCGTTGGTCCAGCCTTGCACTTCTCACACATCAGAGATTCCCAAGGTTACGTACTTCCTGCTTCCTTTACTAATAATTAGCAATGAGAAACGGCATCAGCAGTAAGTGAACATTCTGCATTTACCTTTTAAACCGACAGGAATTCTTTGATATTTTCTGGTGATATACAGAACAACTGCTCACCATTTTTACTTCTGATTTTTGATACCATCGTCATTCCTTCTGGACTGTTCTGCCATCCTAGTGGCCGGGTGAAATGTTGGTGCATTGATCTGTGTCCGACTGCTGTCTGAGTGAATTGAAAATGAGCAGCGATAACAGTGTGGTCCCAAGGCTAATGGTTGGATGCTCAATCATGCTTAATGCAGCAGAACCGTCCTGCTAAATCCAGATGTATGCTGCAAGTAGCCTAATGATGCAGCCCATGTAACCTAGCCAAGATCTTACTGTCTCCCCGAGCTCTTTACCACCACAGTCTTCACATCGTTCTCAGGCTGCAGAACGGCGTGCAATAATAGGAACCAACTCCCTCTGAACTCAGAGAGAGGATACTTTTGCCGTCCCACTGGGTTCTTTCTTGCCATGTTTTACTTTGATACTTTCTTGTCCTGTGCAACTGTGTTTAGTAGCCCATGCCAGCAGGGTGACATCATTTTGACACTGGGTTAAAGATATCCTGCTGGAAAGCTGTGGGGCTTGTGTCACTGTTGTTGTTTGTTTCATGGAAAATTAACATTATTGTTCACCCAAGTGTGTGATCCTTTGCATATTTTTCTTTTTACCAATTACTTCAAACAGCAGGCTAATTACCATTCCTGCCTCATCTGGTTCCCCAGAAAGATGTGCACTGTGGATAAAATCAAAAGTGGCAACAGAAAACTCATTTCCTCTCTGCCCGAAGTGGAGTGGTCATATTTCATGGGCACTGGTGTTACTACGGCGACCTCTGCCCATGGCAACATGAGCACCTCCATCTTAGCGTCGGCTGTGCAGCGTTCAAACAGCCTCCTCATGTGCATAGCATCTGCTCAGCTCAAGGAGAGATACCCGTCAATCTTTTATTCCAAGTCCCATTGAGGTGACCATGGCAACACCTGGAGACCAGTCTTTCTGGTGCCAGTCTCCATAATTCCTCAAGGGGATTGAGCGCAAGTGTTATAGCAGTGTCCTGTCAAGGGGAGCAATCTGGCATTATGAAAAACAAGCATAACCTTTTACCATCATTTTTTCTGCATATTGGTATACTGTATGGTGACCATATTCTTTTACAACCTTCAAACAGTTGCTCATTTTATTCAGGTTTGGATGTGAGAGTCACAGGTTAATGCAGACATTTGAATCTGCCTCCCTTTGATTCTTCAGGTTTTACCTCCTGCTGTCTCCTTGGATTCCTGAGTTGCCAGTGTGTGTCATGACACAGGAACATCAGGGCCGTCAGTCACCTTTTTTTATATGACCTACATTTACGGTTTGGCAAACATCAATTAGTTCTCCTAGTCTCAGCACACAGCAGTTAACAGCCTCTCAATCCAGCCTAAGACAGCAGAGGCCCTCTCCAGCTCGTCTCACAGAACAGATGGATTTATATAGACCCTGATTCATGATCTACTCCATACGCCACACAGGCAGCCTATCAGGGCTCTGTCAATTAGGCTGCTGCTACAGCAGGAACTCTGTTTTGACTGCGTGGCTTGACAACGGATTTCAAAATGATTCAGTGGTTGCTGTTCGCCAGCATTTTAGGCTCGGGGTATATGAAAACCGTGTTTTATATTTCCAAACTGAGTGAGGAAAGGCATTAGAATAGTGTGGGGAAAGTAAATGGTGAAGTGGAGGCTATTGCTTGTTTTGCTTTGTTTTGTTTTTTAAGTTGTTTAGTAGTCTTTTTTGAGCTTCTCAGTGATTTTAAAATCTGCATGTTTTTTGTCATTTCTGCTGGCATATGTAAATGCGTTTGGATGTGTGTGAATGTTCTGCTCTGACTCAAGCTCAGCTCAGGTCGAGTCAGTCGTCCTCCGCAGCTTGACTCCATCATGTCAGCCATGTAGTCATTGAGTGGCATGGGGACACCATGTGGGACGTGGCAAGAGTGACAGAAGCCCATTATATGTTACATGAGAGGACCGGGAAGTGGGGGGCAATGGATGATTGACGGCCATGTTTCTTTTTAAGGATAGAGTATTCATTCGTACATACATATTCCCTTGAGAGAGTGATTGACATTTCTGTGAGTGTGTTTGTGTGTGTGTGTGTGTGTGTGTGTGTGTGTGTGTGTGTGTGTGTGTGTGCATACAGCCGTCTGAAGGTGCCGGGGATGTAGGGCCATATGGATGTGCATTTGTTCCTATATGTGTATATTGTCTGTGTGTAGCATATCTGATAGTAGCTTTATTTGTGTGTGCGTGTGTGTGTGTGTGTGTGTGTGTGTGTGTGTGTGTGGCACGCATGAGTAGCACAGCACACATGTGAACAGCAGATACCCAGAGGGGTGAGCCGCATCAGACGGGACCACAGGCACTAACTGGGGGCACTGAGAGGGAGAACAGCGCCACCCCTCCCCCTCCTCTTCCTCCTCCACGTCCTCTTCCTCCTCTCTCCCTCCTCCTCCACCATTCTTCCTCTCCTTCCTCTCCTCTCCTCTCCCCTCGACCATTCCTCCCCTCCTCTCTCCTCCTCTCCTCTCCTCTCCCTTCCCCCTCTCCATACTGCCTCAGTCCAGCCAGCCTCAGTCTCAGCGTCAGAGCCCAGCACCCAGGGCCCAGAGCCCAGGGCCCGGGGGGAGAGCGGCTGGTGTTTGGGCCTCGGTGGAGGAGCGGCAGGGTTGGAGAAGCCTTGCGGCTCGAGCAGCTCTGCCGGCCCCTAATTATGCAGCTGTCTGCTGATCCGCACGCCGCACGCCGCACGCCGCCCAGCCCGCGCCGTCCTTATCGAGTTGAGCAGATGCAGCCGCCGGCGCTTCATGCCAGAAGTGCAAAAGGAAAAGGTCCCTCTCCCAGGGCATGCTGGGATATGCTAATGTTAAATAAATGCTTTTTAATGGCATAGGAGAGGGTAGTGTGCGTATGTATATGTGTGTGTGTGTGTGTCTGGGGGGGTGGGGGATGCCCGTCGTTCCAGAGTGAGGTGAAACGTGGCTAGCCTTATCGACTGTAGTCACAGGTGTCTGATGGGATAGTGCATGAAATAGCTGCAAGGGCTGATTCCTCTTTGCTGTTGACCAGATGAAAACTCCAGAAGAAGTTTTAGTGTCTCCAGCAAATGCCAGTCCCTCTGAAGAAGGAAACGTTGGAAAATTCTGGTGGCTGAAGGCTGATGGCAACACCATGATGTTGAATCGGACGGTTCTAGTTCATTTGTTATTATGTGCATGCTCACACAGCATCTAAATGAACATGTGTGAAGTCCGAGTCCATGGAAGTAATGAATGAAAATGAATTCTTGCATGATTTAAACATACCGCTAGGAGACTGAAGGGGCAGCACACGTACACCAGATTAAAAAAAAAAAAAAAGCTAAAACCAAGGCCAGCAAAAGTCATGATAATACCTTGGCACAGAAAAAGAATGTTTCACACTCCTCCAGGTCACAGAAATATTTGACACTGGATAGACCCTGCAGCCCGGGGGTGGGGGGGTGGGGGGGTGCACCCTTGTGTCGGGATTGGAAAGTGAAGTGGCGGTGTTGATTTTTTGACTTTAAGGAGTTTGACAGAGGGCCTGTAAAAGCCTCTTTAGTATTTAAATCGGTTCCCCTCCAGTTTGTTTTCCATTGTCACATCGCTTTTACACTTTGCACTACATTATGTGTACACTGCTTCTGCTGCTGCCAGTGGATGTGGGTAGGTGGCTGTGTTGTATTATTTATGCCTTTTGATTGTACTTTAATGTAGACCCTGGGTAGACTGTGCCTGACAGACGCCTCCGGCAGCTTCCAATATATTACAAACAAGACTTAGCAGGGGGGTGAACATTTATCACACACAAAGACCACTGCATATACTTTGAGTATAACGACAGAAAAATGTGTTTCTGTGATCATTCAACGACAACACTGGACTCTAGTGGCGTACGCAGAATGTGTCACTATGCCCTTAAAGGTACACTATGCAAACCGCCCCCCTACCTGCAGCGATTTATTTCAAATAGAGCAGCAAGATTGTACATTCTCACCAATTCATGTGGATTACTCTTCAGACCAAAGCATACAAACCAGCAACGATCATTTTTGTGGAGTTATGTTGACTAATAAATAAACATGATTTCATCTTCATTTTGGTTTTAGTTTCACTTTGCCCTATGTGCGTGGGGCGAGTCATTTGACATTGCATACTGTAGTGTGGTAAAGTCGGTAGGAAGAGGTTGATGGCCGTGAAATAGCCCTCATTCGACCTCATTTTGTATGCATTTGGTCTCTCGTTTTCACGTCAAAATTCCACAGGATACGAGTAAATGCAATTAAAAAATTCAACGGCTAAAAAAATATCCGTTTATAAAAATATCTATGTATAAACAAGGCCTCAGCGACTAAAGAAGGACAAAGGCATGAATTGGCCGCAGTGTACTAAACATTGCTGACAAATCAATCAGTCAGTTATCATATCATGATGTCATTCTGAGAAAGTAGAATGGGGAAATAATTAAATCCGGGGTATACATGTAGCCTGTGTATTAACATTCTAACCATTATAGCAAATTTATAGTCAGTCATTCCGGTCCTAATCTGAGTGCTCTATGCTGCTGGGCTGCGATGTACGTGTATATAAGCTCATGTCCAGCTCTAGCGCTGGATGCTGAGTGCTCTATGCTGCTGGGCTGCGATGTACGTGTATATAAGCTCATGTTGAGCTCTAGCGCTGGATGCTGAGTGCTCTATGCTGCTGGGCTGCGATGTACGTGTATATAAGCTCATGTTGAGCTCTAGCGCTGGATGCTGAGTGCTCTATGCTGCTGGGCTGGGATGTACGTGTATATAAGCTCATGTTGAGCTCTAGCGCTGGATGCTGAGTGCTCTATGCTGCTGGGCTGGGATGTAC
>JASCQY010000232.1:14851100-14878605 GCA_030264315.1 Sardinella tawilis
TGAGAGTTTGGTCTGGGATGGAGGACATGGGCTTGCTTGAAAAACAAAACAAAACAAAAGCCTTGTTTTGAAGGCCCACCTCCAAACCCAACTCCCCCAGGACACCCACCCCCTCCCCTCCGTCAAACGTTAGCTCATTGTATAGGACACGGCTCAGTCCAGACCCAAAGCACTTACTGAATGAATACGCACTTTTGTATATTTAAAATATCTATATGTATGTGTGTATTTATGTATACATGTTACCTATGTAGATATTAACAGTAGGGGTTACAGTTTTTCTTCAGCAAAAGAGGTGAGAGGGCATCTCACTTGTCCCAAGTGAGCAGGTGTGTGTGTGTGTGCGTGTGTTTATGTGTGTGCGTGTGTTTGTGTGTGTTTGTGTGTCTATGTTTGAGCAGCGGTGTATGAGGAGGGATGGTTTCTCTTGTTGGGATCACTATTCGGTAGCAGTGAAAGTAAAGCTTGCACCTGTATGTGCACACGTGTGTAGCACAAAGTCCATTTCAAACAGAAAAAAAACTATTTGCACTGCCTTTCTTCAACCAGTTGCCAAAAAGAGCAAGGATGTATAAAACAATTGAGGAGAAAAACTGACATTTAATGAAGAACACAAACTATGTATTGCTAATACTATACGTAGCTATACAGACATCTCTGCTGAGCCATAGTCCAGTAATTTGACTAAAAGTGAATGTAAGGTCTAAATTTTGAGGAGGAAGGAGCTGCGAAGCTGACATCACTGCACTCTCTCTAGGAAAATGACAAAAAGGAATAGATTCATTAATCAATTAATTCATGAACGTCTGACACCCTTCTTTTTTCCACCTCTGCTTGCATCTGCAGAAAAAAATGGGCAACATTTGAAATGTAGTCTTGGATCATTTGAGCCAGCGTTGGGTTATTTTTGGCAGAGAAGTGGGTTGCAGGATTAGCCAGTGCACATGCCTTATGTTCTCAGCACAAATGTCACATCAATGTAACTCCTGCACTGCTCATAGGTCCCGTCTGTGGGACCCTCCATGCAGCATTCCTCTGTGGAGCCACCTAGCTCAAGTGGCTGTTGACTCAAAGTGGCAGCCATATTCTTTACTGCAATTGCCTTACAGTTCCCTCCTACTGTTCTTCCCGTGTTGTGATTGCACAAGCCTACATTGGCTTGTACTCGTTTGGAATGTGTACATCTTTGTTTCATACTGAGAGCATATCAAAAGCATTCAACCTTAATGACGCCCCATGCTGTTACCTAGACCCGCAAGTGCCGTAGAAATTTGTCTCTTGTTTGTTCTTGATGTTTGTTGCAAAGAGTAATTGGGCCATTGGTCATCCTTTCTCTAGTGGGGTCAGCACAAAAGAAGGGAAAACAAGGGAGTGAAAGAGTGATTCTCACCTTATTTGTTTGCCTTTCATCAAAGGCCATCTCTGTTTTAGTTCTTAATTCCAAAGTCCTTAACTAGTGCTGTTCTACTGGGACCTTCACCAAAATGCAGATAATTGGTCATGTGTTCTCACCAAAAGGGAAATGGTACATGTTGTACTAGTGAGACGGCTAGAATTTAGGCTGAGAGTGTGTGTTTGAGAAAACCCAGGTCATTACACTCAATATGGTGAAACTGTATTCCTTTTTTCCAAAATAATATCCTTCACTGGCTCAAATGATAGGCAAGACTACGTTTCCAAGAATGCTTGAGTATTCATGGTGAAATTTCTTCCTTCTTGGCCTTTGTTCATCTCAATAGCATCAAACCCGTATCAAATGTGCATTTTGTCAGACAAATTTGTTGTCAGCTATGTTTAGAGTTTTTAAAAAGCAATATTGCTGTCGGCCAGTTTGAGGTGAGGAGAGGAAAGACGGACTTGCACAAATGAGTGAGATGATAGCAGGTGACAGAATCCAGCAGGCAGAGCACTGAAGCATCAGTGGGGAAAACAGCAGAAAACAAACATTGAGGAAAATGAGCATGACTATTGAAGCATGACTAGTCATTCTTTTGTACGTGTGTAAGTTTTATTTTCCTTTGTGTCTTCAGGGTACTAAAGTACTAGTTGTGATCCTGGTTCATCTGAACTCGTACAGGAAGCCAATCTGTGTTTGACTGGAGTGGTGATTCACCCCTCATGTAGCCTCTCATAGGTTTTGTTGGTGAGAAATCACAGCTCTTTGTGAGAATGAATAGTATTTGTGTTTTGTTTTGTTTGTTTTTGTAAAGTATATGTCAGTGATTATTTAGCATCCAGGACTTTATTCTGATTTGGAGATTGAGAGGGTTTGTTGGAAAGCTGGAAATTTTTTTTTCATAGATACAGTTAGTTAATATTATAGTCATCTTAGCTGTCGTATCACATTAACTACAGTGATGCTGTCCACAGCACGGTCTACTGGGAAACCTCCCACTTACCTCCGGTGTTGGTAGAAGTTGCTCCTGATGAGTGCAGACTGTGGACCAGTTGTCGTGTTCTATCCTACCGCTCATACTGCGACAGAGGGGAGAGAGGCTGGTCCCAGGTCAGCATCTGTGCAGCAACAACTCCCCTGAGCCTTACCTCCAAGGACACCAGTGTCCCTCTTTACTTGAAGCATCGGTGAAAGGCAATAGAGAATCTTTTATGTTTTCACCTTCCCCCTGCCCCCATAGAAAGCATGCCTTAAACTTAAGGGTACACCATGTGAATTCCCTCAACGGAAAGTGGAAAAAAAAAAACGTCTTTGTTACCTTACTGGTGATAATTGGTGTACAGGTTTTCATATCAATAGTGGCTGCAGTTATAGACGATAACCTTGTTTAATATATATCAAAGTCTATGTTGATATTGTAAAAAAAACAAAAAAAAAAAAAGGGAAAAAAAG
The DNA here is from genome assembly GCA_030264315.1 of Sardinella tawilis. Taxonomy (NCBI): domain Eukaryota; kingdom Metazoa; phylum Chordata; class Actinopteri; order Clupeiformes; family Clupeidae; genus Sardinella; species Sardinella tawilis. Next base: position 14,853,949 of record JASCQY010000232.1, read on the forward strand.
AAAAAAAAACAATAATAATGCATCTATGTAAGAAGTGTTTTTTCAAGTTTTTTGTCAACCTCTAGATTCTACGTAAATGGGCATAGCAGGGGCGTCGCTCGTCCCGGGACTCAGATAGCTGTACACCCGTCATTTTAAATGTACCGACCCATGTGAATGAGCTGTTTGTGACAAATCCATCTGAAGATCCTTACCTTTGCATGAACCTCCCACCCCTCCTCCTTTAGCAGCTACTGACAAATGGAAAGTAGACTGATGTCTGTCGCTAGCCAGAGGCAGCTTCCATACAGTAGTACTGTGCCCTCTGGCCTCTTGGGTATTGATCACAGTCGTGTCATGGAATTAATATTGGTGACCGTGTCTCATTTGGTAACTCCTGTCCTCTGTTAGTGTCTAAGGCTATTCTCAGTGATTTGGAAGTCAGAGGTCATTGGTGTGCCTCTCTGAGTTTTTTTGGACGGAAGTGAGATTGTGAGAAGAAGAAGCCATTCAAAAATGTTGGTCAGCGTCCATAAGACCTGAGAGAGGTTTGTCTGTGTGCCACAGAATCCTTTGTAGTCCTAGAGATTATTTAAGCCAGATAAGCATCCAGGGTCTTGAATTTGGCCAATGGCCTACCTTCGGGTCATTGTTGTGTTTGGTTAGAATTCCTCCAGAGGTTATTTGACACCAATGGGAACCTCTGAAAGCTCATAATTTTCCAGAGGTTCTCTTCATCTGTGGGGATTAAGAGGGGCAGTTGCTGCCATTCAGGGTTGAAGGTCTGGAAAGAATTTCTCTATGGACCCAACTAGAAGCTGTGGTCCTGTATGATAACTTATGCAAATACCCATATTTTATGGAGGTCATGTATTGCCTGACGGAGCTATGGGGTGAGAGCATTGCTGTGCAGTCGGAATGTTAAAATCTGTATGACCTGTTTTAAATGAATAGCCTGGGTTGTGCAGCTTCTTGTACAGTTCATTTCAAACCATATACTCTACTGAGCATTCTTGCTCCCCGCCATATGTGGTGGTCTCAGTTGGAAGCACACTGGGATGAGTTGGACACCATTGAATTGTAGAAGAGGTGGTATGGCACGGTGGCATTTTTCACCAAGGATATTGATTATGCATTACGTTTAGGAATTTGCTGGTGATGTAATTCATTTCTACAGGTAATTGTCTTGTCTTACTTCACGAGAGATGGTCACATAATTTCTGAAGAGCTACTAAATTGAATCAAAATATCTATTTGCAGTTGTTTATTTAGTCTCTGTAAATGGTCTTCCATTTAAGCCAATCTGAAGCCTTACGAAGTACCGTCGAGTAGTCCCGTTTCACAGGGTCCATTATGGGCCCATGTACGTGTAGCATTAGGCTTTCATCAATTCCATTTATCCCAAGGAACTGGAAGCCATTTTGTTGACCTGCTAGCTCATTTTGTGGCACCACAGCAATTTCTGTGGACATGATTGTCAAAACTGTGTACAGAGTTTGTGTTGACAGATTTTTCAAAGCACAAGTCCAAAGAGGAAGTTCTTGACACCAAGTCCCTAAATTCTGGCCTGCCAGTTATGTTCACAGTAACCTTCCATGATGATGTGCCAGTTTTCCTGGCTTGAGTATGGACTGGTTTTCAAGGTCGTTTCCGATTGGGTAAACGACCAGGTGTAGAAGCAGAAGCTCAGCCATGGCCAAACAAATCAGTAGATCATTCAGTTAAGCAATATGTTCATTTGTGAGTGCACCTTGACTCGTTCAAAGCACAAATATCACTGAATAAAGGCTGTGTGTTGTAATTAAGATTGCCCCTTAGGTTGTGCACAGCTTTGAAAACGTGTCCTATTAGAACTAAAGAACTGTCGACATTTGCTACCATGTCCCACCATCTAAAGCGGTTAACAAATGTGTGGTTTCGAATGTAAGTAGCATAAAGAAGAGGTATTTTGTTTCAACTCACCAATAAGGAAACATTATGCATTCTACTGGAAGGGTGTTGTAGATGTGGACCTTATCAAGAGTAGCTCTTCTAGGTGTGGATTGTTGCATGTACGTTGAATGGCATGTTTGTTTAATTTAACACAGGGTTTATCTTGATTAAATCTGAGCTTAACCAGAAATTTGACTGATCAACTGTGAGTAGCGAAGGGAGTTTAACATTGTTTATATGAAAATGCAGCCTGCTACTTCCCTTAAACCTGGAAACTAAACTTGAATTAACAGCAAAGTAAAGTGAATTATGATAATCACAAGTTGGAGGTGTTTGACGCAGATGGCATAGCTTCATGTGTTGGCGGATTTGTGTGTGGACGTTGATGTGTTAGTATGGAATACCATAATGCAGGATGTAGGGAAAACACCTTGCAATCACTACCTTTTGGTACTAGGACGTCCATATCCATGTGCTATGTGAGTGTGTGTGTGTGTGTGTGTGTGAGAGTGTGTGCATGTGTGTGAGTGAATGATTTAATGTACTCAAGCATTTCCCATTTGAAGATTGAGGATATGTTGCTCCTCATTACGTGGCGCTGAATATTTTGTAAGAAATTTGTATTTTTCCATGTCTTGGCATACTTTACACTCGACTAGTTTACACAACCAGAAGCCCAAGGATTCTGCTCTCCAATTAGTCAATCCTTAAAAAAAAAAAAAAAAAAATACATTCCCTTCTAGTGATGGTAAGATCATGGTACTTCTAGTCTTTAAGAGTTTGTGGGCTTTTTGTATTTAGTTTGATAAACTGTTTTGGTGTTTAAAATGTTTGTGAACTTTAACCCTTTGAAGAAGATATCTCAACATTGGTTTGAGAGAACGCTTGAATTCTTTTCCAAAATATATCTCGAAAATAAGGCTGTTGGTTGCCTTAAAACACATTATCAGAAGTTCTGGGTGTCCTATAAGCCCGGGGGCAGGGTGAGCTTCACCGCTCTCCTTCTGGCTTCCCCCCTCCCTCGTCTCTGCTGTTTGTGGAGACTTAGGAGAGCTGAACCAGTTAATGTCACACGTGAAGCCAGGCAGTAATTCTGCCCTACTCCCCACCCACGCTGGCGTTTAACTACTGCCACCTGATGGAGTGTGTGTGCGCGAGTGTGTGCGTGCGTGCGTGTGTGTGTGTTTGCGTGTGCCTGGTTGTTGTCGTCAGAGAAAGCATGGTGTTGATTGAGGCTTAGAGGACAAAGCAACTATGTAGTAGATCCAATATGAAACCCTAATTACCTCAAAATGTCAATGACCGAAGTAAATACAGAATTGACCACTTTTCATCTTCAAGTGGATTTACGCTCATTTGTAATACTCAAATTCATGCTATTTTGGGGAAATTGTTGGGGAAAAAAGGTATTAGTATTACAAATACTGAGTATCGCTTTTCTGTTGTGCCTACCTCCATATTGCACAGGCCATCGTTGTCTGCTAAGTGCATAGCCACCTGTTTCTGGAGCGAAAAGAAAAGATGGAGAAATCTAGTTTCTGTCCATCTTCACAACTGTGTCTGTCATATTCAAGTACAAAGGATTAGAGTCCCAACCAATGCTAGGAATGTCTAAGCCAGTCTTTGGGTAGACCAACACATTTTCTTGGGCCCCAACGCAGCAGTTTGTTCTCATTTCTATTGAGGGTAGAGCCACTTCAGTGTGCCCCTCCCGATGGCACCCTTTACTCAGTAAGCAGACATCACCTTTTCCCACATCCTGATGGTGTGTTTGTGTATGTTGTGTGTTTGTGTGCATCAAGCCATATGTTATACCACGTTTACAGCTGTCGTGTTGGTAGGGAAAATGTCTTGACTGTGTGGAGATGGTGTGTCCATGTGTCTGCGTCTTATAACTAACATACTGTAACTCCAAAAGCAACAAAATGACAGAAGCTCTGGTTCAGTTCAGGCTGAGTTTGGGTGCATGCTGAGCTCCGTCTGAAGGAAACACATTTATCGTATCCAGCCTTAAACCGCCAGATGCATCCCACAGAGGTCAGCTGTTAGGCAGGGCTCCCACTACACCACAGGACCTCTTCCGACCCCATTCCCCATCTCCCCCTCTCCCTTTCCCAAGTCCTAGCCCCACCTAAAGAGATGGGAAAAGAATAAAGCCGTACATGATTTTCTGTGACAATGCAATCTCTGAAAGCACTTTGCCTTGTTAAAATCCTAACGTGTGCTAGTGAATGGTTATATGTTGCAAAATGTTACATTTGTGTTTTTAAAGAGAAAAAAAGTGAGAGGAACTATAATTTGATGAATTAAAGACATTTAAAAATGATTCAAATTTGCATTGACCTCCAAGTCCAGGACAAGTGAAACTTCATTAACTAAGGCATTCAAACCTGATTGATTTTTTTTTTTTTTTTTTTACAATGTATGCTGCAGCCATTGAGTCTTGTTATTCAGTATTGTGGCTTAGAATTGGTTATGTTTAAATAAAGTGCTATCGCTTAATATCTATTTGAGTGTATTGCTTTTTTTGTCCGGTTTTTGTTAGATTCTGATGAACTATCCTTTATTGGGGTTAGAATTTTTGAAACATTGAAATTGTAAATTGGACATTGGTTTTGGTCTTAAATTTTTGATGTAGAGGTGCAGTCAGCGATGCTGATGGAATTGACCGATCGCAAAGCCACGCCCCCCTTGCTATTTCTGTCAAGCAAAGCCATAGGCATACCAGAAACGGTTGATAAGTGTTATTCAGTAACTTTGGGCATACCATTGGAAAGAGCTAGCAGCTTGACAGACTTTGTCGTTACCATGTTGCGTTGCTATGCGTATAATTGGTCAGTTGCCAGTTGTGGAGTTTGCGATCGGTCAATTGCTGATGGATTTGTTTTGTATCTGATACATTAAAGGTGTACTGTAAATTCGGCATTAGGCTACTGTAAACAAACTTGCACGTTTCAGTGAAGTCACGTAGCCTGCGTCCGGAGGATTTTTAAACAGACAGACACAGACCTAGTCCTACAAACGGCAAATACACTCAATGGTATGGCTGGTGCATAGGCCTATTTGTTAATTTTTTATTATTGATGTAGCCTAAATAACAAGTCATCAAATTTAAGGCTGTGTATTTTTTTTTATATGTACAGGAAAATTACCATCCTAGTTATGAAGGTGTTTATTAATTGAATGGTAATATCGGATCGGTATCGGGTATCGACCGATATCCGAAACCCAGATATCAGAATCAAAAAAGCTGGATCGGTGCATCCCCACTCAACTTCTAGGGCCTGTTGTTCGAAACAGTGCAATCTTGATAAAAATTATTTGGATTTGAAAATCCCATGTTTTGCCATGTGAGATCAGGGACCAGTTGTTCAAAAGTGTTCTTGGATTACACATAGCAAACCACTGGATTTCCAAATCTGGATCACTTTGATCCGGATTTACCTATTTTGAACAACTGGCCCCTAATGATTGCCAGTAACTTTCAGTGGTGGACATCACGTGGAATGAATCCTCAAGACCGATTGCAGATATGTAGCCTAGAAATCTAGAGCACCTAGCGGCAGAATATATTCTTGCCTAGCTACTTGGTCAAGTTTCGCACAGTAAAGGGAAATCCTGGCCTGTCTCGACCAAGGACAGACCGATCAGAACGCTCTCTGTGTCGCGAGTCATTGGGGCGGGCACGATGATGAAAGGACTGTCTGTTGGATGAAAGGGCTGCCTGATAGCTCTGATTGGTCAGTTACGCTGGCCTATTGCGTGCAGAGACAGTTTGAACAACAACTGTTGATCTAACCTACAGGCTTCAGCGCTGGGAACGGTCCAATTCCAGACTATACAATTCATGTGTATAGTTTGGCTTGCCAGGCCAGTAGATATGACTTTCATTCAACAAAGCTTGACGTAACAAATGATCTATATATAGTTATGTAAAGTAGATTTTAAATCATGAAGTTGGGAATTAAGGTGTACAGTACGTAATGGCAACTATTTACTGAAACGTGTCAAATACACACATTTCTCGCAACCCTCACTTACATCTTGATTTTCATGAGCAAGTTGAGCAGTGCATTGCATTTCATGCTCTAACCTGTTAACATGGGATGCCAGAATGAAAAAGACGTGCCGCAGTAGCCACTCACGTCCAGCACATCTTGTGTTTGTAAGGCCTTGGCCAAGACTAGAAGCAGCCCGTGAAGAGATGTCATTCAGACCTCATACCATACTAGATATCAGTAAAAGATTCCAAAATACAACCCAAAATGTTTAAGATCAGAGATAATGTTATTTTTTCTAAAATTTTATTCAATAAAATGTCAACATACAATAGTTTACAAGAAAGCATATGGAAAACAAATCTACAAATCTGCTAGTTATGCACCAGTGTCAAGAAACATTAGAAAAAAAATTTGCCAACTGAACAAATACATAAAAAAAAGGGCCACCAAAAAAAAAAAAAGAAATTAATTTCATTCACAAATCCACAAACATGACTTTGAGCAATGGCATAATCAGGAGGGGAGGACAAGGACATCCTACATCCTTTCAGGTTGTTTAAAAAAAAAAAAAAGGTTTTGTTGTGTCTTATCGGTCTGGTCGCACCATGCCTGGTCTGACTTGAAGCATCATTGGGCGGGCAGGAGGACGCATCATGGGAGGCCCAGGCATCATCTGCATGTGTCCGCCCATGGGGGGTCGCATACCAGGGCCTGGTAAACAGACGGTAGGAAGTTTGGTAAGGATTCAAGCTTTAGTGTTTCTAACATGCATTACTGTGCAGGTAGGCAACATCAGAGGTAGAGCCCCAGTTTGTTTTGGAGAACTTCTTTATTCAAGTACAGCGACAGAATCACTCAGAATAATAGTAAATCTAAGGGGCTGGCATCTATACTTCTGACTAAGCAGAATCTCATCTCAGTCTGCACAGAACCAGTCAACATCTTTGCCTTAAACTGCCTTCATATATAGTTCTGATGCCCTCTGGTACCCATTACTTTCCATGGCTTGCCTGGTGTGCCACAGTTTGCCACTGTGCTGCTAAAGCCGAACTACCTCAGTGACTTACAATGGCTGCCACTACACTATTACAACAAGCCAAGCACATCACCACACAGTCACCATTTTTGACATGGCATACAGCTGTACCATGTGCTCCATTCCTCGTGTATGAAGCCTGGTGGTTACCATGGTTACATTGTTTACATACAAAAAAACACTCTTTAGTACGCGCACAAGTCAAACATACATTTTCTTAATACAGGAGCGCCTGATGATACTATCCAGGCTTATGCAGTGAGTAGGACAGTAGTAGGGCATTTCAGAAATGGCCTGTATGCAAAATCCTAGGTGTGTAATTCCACACATCTGCCCTATGATCACTGACCTGGTCCTCCTGGCATCATTCCGTGAGGAGGTGGGCCCATCATGGGCATCATTGGAGGCCCACCCATTGGGGGAGCTGGTAGCATGCCAGGCCGGGGCGGTCCACCTGCGGGACAGGGGGGAGGGGGTTGTTAATGGCTGAATCAGAGCATCCTAACTGAGGCATGAGCTGTGAACCCTGATGGACTTAACGGACCCACGCTGTAAAGTGAACGAGTTTGTAAGGTTGTGAGTATTAAGAAGTCATTGTACAAACATGTCTATATTTTAAGGAAATTGTTTACCAAGTCCGGTCACAGATCAGAATCATAGATTCCGATGAAGGTTTAAGACCAAAACCTGATGAAGGTCTAAGACCAAAACGTTGTAAATAAATAAGTGATTTGCGAATATGGTCAGTATGCAGGATTTTTTTCTATGATTCTGATCTGTGACCGGACATGGTAATTTCCAACACACCTGCCAGTTAAAAGAGGTGTGGAAAAGCTTTTACACGGCAAAGACTTTATTCCATCCCAACTTAAGGAGAGGGCTCAGAGAGGGGGCAAACAAGCCCTCACATGGACTTGACATCCCTAAACCCTGAAAAACTTGCGTGAACATACGTGAAGATTTAAGTCTGAGTCCATAAGGGCACACAGTAGCTGGGTTTGATTCGAATATGGCATGACGTGATAAAAGTTGATTTACGTTTACACATTTATCGGGTTTCCATCCAGACTTCTTGTACACAAACACTGGCAATAACATAACCTTCTCGGCTGAGGTAACAATGCTTTAAAAATGCTGAGCACACTGAAGGGGACTCACTGATATTTGGATGAGGAAGCAGTGAGCCACCAGGCGGAGGTGCACCTGGAAATGGAGAAGGTGGGATCTTTCCTTGCTGAAACGCAGCAGCTGAGGAAGAAAGCAGAAATTGATTATTAATACACGATTTACATGCCGACCATAGAATTAAAAAATATATCCAGTCTGGGTTTTTTTATCACTAGGGGAAATCAAGAGAAAATGTTTTTGCCAAACATTACACACTTGTTTTATCGATAAGACTCTGTGCTTGCTCCTCCATCCATTTCTGATAATAGTCCTTCACATTTTCTTTGTGCTTTCGTCCGCTGCAGTGGGTCTTCCGCACTGATGGCTGTCAAAGGCAAGACCATTTATCCAACTTCCACTTTGGAACATGCCAATGTATAAATTTTATAAATTTTATAATCTTAAGATTACAACCCATCTCAACTATCAACGTTTTAAGTCATCTCTTTCTATCAGATAATACACTTTTAAGACAAAGAGCAAACACAATCAGCGGGGGCAAAATGACTGATTAGGCTATGCCTAAGGAACTTTGGTAGGCTACTACTTTGTGGATTATATCCATTATGTTAATTATCTTAGCAAAATGATACCATAACAACTCTTACCGAATCGTGGGTAAGGTATGTGTCGCAGTAGTCACAGTAAAACCTTGAATAAAAAGGAAAATACAAAACACTAATCAGTTCATTAATAATACATCAATGTTACTGGTTATAGGCTACAGTTACCTACAGTAATCTGCAAGTTAAGCTTCAGCAAAAGTTCGAAAATACACTTAATTTCCAGATCTACGGCATTTGTTGATGAATCAATGAAAGCGACTGTTTACAACTCGTTAGCCGCCAGTTGGGTCTGGTGATGCCCTCTGCTAGCAATGGCCAATCCAGCAAAAGTTAACGAAGCGACCCTACTTCAACAGCACTTATTGTTAACGCTAACATAGTCGTCATTCACCACAACTTCTTCCCAGGGCTGAAGTAAAACATCCTATCCTTTCACGCTATAAAAAGAAATCTTAACTTAATTATCGAGCTCCGGTTAGCAAACGCCATTATTTGTAGTAGACTACCTTTCATTAATGTTAGCCTATTTCACACACAAAATTATAGCTAGCTGCTACTCAACATTCACGTTACGCCTTGATTGCTCACAATATTCTCTATGGCTCATAATGAACCACGCACATAGTTTAAGGCTTGATACCTAAACACACGACTGTTCGACTAAAAAATATAAACAAATATACATATACATACTTAGGCATTTTCCACCCCTCCACACGTTGCCAGAGCTAGCTTGCTAGCTAAGTGAATAACCGGTTGTGGTTCTCCTGTTCACCTCTCTCCTGTCCTGTAATACGATTGGCACGCTACCGCCGCCTATCAACTTGGAGTGTACTGACGTACGGAACGCAACAGCTTGTACAGAGAGGGTAAAAGCGGAGCGGTCAATATTCCATAATCTTTGGCTTGTGCCAACTTTTGGCATAGGATTCATTCCTCTTAAACCTTTCGCAAAAAATTCTTAGCATGATAGTCTGTGTTAAAGGGATGGCACAACAAGGATAATGGATCTCTGACAGTGTAAAAAAAATCCATTCTTGTTTCAGGTCTTTATATCACCATAGGCCTACAGTAAATGGCTCTGTCTGATATGGAAAGTGCTGCTTATTGCTAGGCCTATTAATCATTTTTAGACATTATATTTCCAGCACATTGTTTCAATGCAGTCCAAGGAGAAAACTTCTGTCCTCTCTCTCTCTCTCTCTCTCTCTCTCTCTCTCTCTCTCTCTCTCTCTCTCTCTCTCTCTCGCTCTCTCTGTGCCTCTCTGTGCACAGTTCAAATCAGTGTGAGCTCTTACCAAAACTATATCAGTTGCCCTGCTCGATTATGCTCCCCTTATTCATGCCCTTAAGTAAATATAGGCTACATGTAGTTCAGATTTGGGCTCTGGAACCCTTCCATAATACTTTAAAAATATTTGGTGTCATAAAATAATGGATTCCTTTTTAAATACATATCTTGTAACATAGATTGGAAATGTATGTGTGGTTGTTAAGTGGACACACGGTAAACAGAGGTTGTATGACCTGTGGTCACCAGCAATATTTACTTAAGTAAATGAGTACTCCTTATAAATGTAACGCTATAGTCAATGGAGTAGACATTCCTTCACACGCAGTCACTTGGGTAGCCTACTGGTACACACCCAGAGCAGGTGTATTAGGGCAGAAACCCTGTCACCTCTACAGCCAAGAGAGTTGGAAAAGACTCAAGTAATTCTGAGAGCCTGGCTTGTAAATGTCTTGAATTTCAGAAAATTACTAAAGGAAGCTTGGCAGCACAAATAGCAGTTTACTGATTGTTGTTTAGCTGTGTCATACCATACCTTGGAAGAGCTGGTGGAGGCTCTTCATCACCAGTCAACGGTGGACCAGATCCTGTGACTTGAAGACGAGCACTGGACAACACAAGTCACTGGTCAGGTATGGGCACTTGTCATATCATGATTTCTAAATAACCAATGTCTTTCTATTTCATTACTAATATTATTAAGATAAGTCAGTCTAGGAGTTTGTCATTGTAAGAAATATCGGCTATGAGAAGAATCAAGTCAGAGCAATGCTGCTCTCTGTAGCTTTATCTTCTGCTATGGGCTAATGCTGACCAATACTGTAGGGTCATTTAGCCTACGGAGCTCAGATTTCTACACTGTGTTTTTGTGTAGACTATTTATAAAATGAATTAGTCAAAGACTATATATCTGTGATTCAGGAGTGATTCAGGACAATATATTGATCAGAGTACCCAAGTACAAGTAGGCTATGTTTTAGATGACATGGACCTATTGGTTCACATTTCCTTCTGGGTGAAGTGATGTAAGTGCACTGAAGACTTGTGTAGCATTGCTAGACCACTAGAAACTGGTTGACCTACATAGAGCCAAATCTTACATCTTTCTTTATATTCCTCTAATTCATTTATTATTGTCTTAAGCCCTGAACACTCTAAAACCATTTAAAAAAAATCTCTTGATGGGAAGTTTGGGGAATGAGTTTTCGCAGTGATCTTCATGGTGGAGGTTTTATTTCAAGCTTCTTTTCTGTGAAATTGCAATCCTTCATTTAGTTTCCCTTATATAAATGAATTCAAACACAGCTTTAGGGGAACCCTCACTTTAGGGTAGCCAGACCACTTGGTGCCATCTCTGTTTTCAAAAGGGGGAGTTTCTGGAACATCCTTACTTAACAATGAATGGGTGAACAATTCCGTAAATGTTGCCATTTCCTAATTCTTCAGAAATGAGCCGAGAAGTTTTCAACCAACTCATTTGGGGATCAGTGGAGCCTTAAATCCCTTCCCTAAGGGGGCATGTTTGCACCCCTCTCCAAAGTCTCCTCTCAGCTGGAAATAAACTAGATTTGCCAGGGTAATGGACTTAGTGCAAGCTGTTGCAGGGGTGTGGGGTGGAGTGGTGGGTGTGAATGAATGGACACCCAGCTCCTCTGATCTGACCCCTGGTACACTGTGGGGCCGGGGACGGCCCAGGACTTTTCATGGGGAATCAGGAGATGAAAGTGAGAATGTGGAAGAAGTCACTGGAGGGAGGGAGGGCAAACATAACGTGTGGTGATGAGGCTCTTTTAGACACTCTGGGAGTCACTCTGTATGGATAACTTCATTTACTTTGCTTTAGCCAGAATCCAACCCCATCAAAGCCCTTTGCCTTTCACTGTGTTATGAGGAAGAGATCCGAGCCACGCTGGTGATAATCTGGAGAGCGCATCCTGTGTTGTTTTAGAGCCCAAAGCAGCGCAGACAGCAAATAGTGATGCATGATAGTGCTGTGGCTCTCTGCTGCTCTCTCAGGGCGTGGTGGTGTTGTAAGATTTTATGAATGGCCCTGATGCTTGCTGTGGCCAAACAAACCCCAGAGCCCCTTCCTGAACATGTGCAATGCGGCGGCTGCACTCAGCCACCATCGCTCTCCACCTGTGTGTCCATACGGCAGGAGAACAGCAGATCTCACATGCACCCATACACACACACTCTTTCATATACACACGCACCCATACACACACACTCACACCCATACACACACACTCACACATATACACACGCACCCATACACATGCAGCCATACACACACACAGGCACTCATACACACACTCACACATATACACACGCACCCATACATACACGCATTCATATACACACACACCCATACACACACTCACTCATATACACACGCTCGCAGGCCCACATGCACAAACACTAGTTTTAATTACAGTAGTACAGCAGTATTTCAAGACAAGAAAAATAAATACTAAGACACATCAAAAAAGATGACCAAATCAGCCCGTTTCAGAGAGTCAAATCTCATAGCTGTGGTTATAGCCTGGCCTATGGCATGCAAGATGGAAGGGAAAAGTCCAAAATGATTTTTCCTCATCTCTGGTGGATTGCCCTCCAAAGGTGCCGATGTCAAGCTGCGTCAGAATCGAACACCACCATTGCGCCACCTCCATTATTAAAAAACTCACGCTGACAAAGACCAGGGGAGAGGCGGCTCTTTGAAAAGCCTGACCAGGGCGTTGCGTTGTCACTTACCTCTGCGTCACACCCTATTCTGGAGTACTGACCCACAAGTAAGTGACTCAGGGAAATCCAGTTTGCCTCATACCAGCCACTGCCACACCGTGACTCCCTCAGACTTAGGGGTGTTTTGGAGCATGCCCACAGAGCCCTCAAAAAGGGCCGTTTCTGAAAGCCTTGAGGCCAGTGCTCTCTCTAGCATGGAGGTGACTATACTGGAGTTGGTGAACTCTTTGGCATATCACATCTCAGCATCAGTGCAGGTTATGTAAAGGTAGTGTATCTCCCTCTGTTATTATATTGTAATTTTTGAAATCAGTATTAATAATAAACAGTGAATATAATAGATCTTTGTAAACTTGGACAGGTCAGGAAATGCTAGAAGTGACTGACGCATTTTGAATTATGGATCAAACTGGCTGGGTGGACGGTGTTTGATAATTATAACATTGATCCACTATTACACAATAGACGGATAAATAGTAAGGTCACACACTGGGTGTAATTCAGCCATTGTTTTCCAATCTAACAATGCTGATGTGGATACTTAACATTAGCACATTAACTGCCAAGCATCTTTATTTTGAATGTGAAACTGTAATTATCATTATTTTATTTATTTATTTTTTATATATATATATAAAATTGTAATTATTTAAAAGTTGTTTTGCAAAGTTAAACATTATTGACATTTAGAATGCTAACCATTGTAACAGACACACTGACCACATCTTCATCATTTCAATTTTGAAGTCATACCTTTCAGAGTTTAATTAATAAAGACAGAAGAAGGCAGACACACACACATACAATCTATTTATGTCCCCTTTTCCAATCTCTGTCTGCTTAGGATTGTGGACGTGGACATGGCCAGCCGCAGTGAAAGCCAGGCGGAGAGCACCATATACCCGGCTGACATGACGCTCACTGGGAGTCTTGAGACCAGCACCAGCGTGAAGGCAGCGAGTGTGGCGTCTGATAGCACCGAGTCCTGGACCCTGGGCCAGCCAGAGTGCACCCTCCAGATCCTCTACCTCCCCAGCTTTGACATCCTGTCCATCGACGAGAGCAGCTGGCCGGGGAGGGGCAGGGATCCCACCAGCACTTCCAGCCCAAGCCCCGAAGCTGCCTCTGCCTCGGCCTCCCCGGCACGCTGTGGTGGAGAACCAGAGCAGTGCCCCCAGGTCCACAGCTCTGTCCTGCTGGACACAGTCACACAGGCAGGCCAGGATGAGGAGCGCTCCCTTGAGCAGATGCAGACCCTGGTGGTGGAGGAGGTGTTGAAGGACATTGAGACAGCCTGCAAGTTGCTCAACATCACACCAGGTGAGAACCAACACAGAGGCTATCCATGTGTTCATTCAACCATATCTAATCAAGATTATACATCTGACTTAATATTATTGTAGCCTACTATCAATGTTTCAGATTTTTATTAGGGCTAATATTGTTTTCCGTGTGAAAACTGACTATATTTACACCATGATTGACACCATATGTACTGGCCATTGGCAGAAACAAAGTGTATTATTGGGGAAAAAGCTCCCATTATTCACAGAGATGCATTTGCAAGTAAAAGTAAAACCAAACAAAGTAAAAAATAAGAAAAAAAAAAAAAAACATCTGTGATTACTGGTTGCGTATTTTTCTATCATTTCCTGGTTTGGGACTCAGGGGTGGACTTGTGATGCTCCTTACTGTATCTTAACAGGGTAAACATTGAGCATGTCAAACCTCACGCTCAGCATCTGCTCCACGTGCTTCTGTGTGTGTGAGAGTGTGTGTGTGTGTGTGTGTGAGTATGTGTGTGAGAGAGAGTGTTTTGGCTAATTGCCCTTGCTGAAGACCAATGTATGCCACACCGCCCTGTGCAAACAAAAGTTGGACTAGTCTTCTCTCTGCGCCTACTCTTCACCCCACATAACCTGCTCTGGAAGCAACAACAATCACATTTACTGTAGCCTGAAGTGGCCACACACAAACAGAGACATGATCAGTAGCCTAATCTTTGCCACAATAACGATATCACAAACATAACAGATTAGCCTCTTTACCGACTATTCCATGTAATACAAATGAATTCATTACCACAAAAAAATAGCCAACTCTATGACAAAAACTCAAAAGCGCTTGTTCTGTTTCCACTGAATTATCCTTTGCCAAACATGATGGTGTATATCATTCTCACGATTCCCCAGTCTGCAGCCACGGACACAAACATACATTGTAGCAAACACAACTGTGGAAGGGCTTAGGACATAATGCGCAATCCATCTCTGTCCCAGTCAATCTGTCTCTCGGCTCCTCAGATCCAGTGGACTGGAACACGGGAAACGTGCAGAAGTGGCTGCTGTGGACGGAGCATCTGTACAAGCTGCCTCCGGTGGGCCAGGCCTTCCTGCAGATGGACGGCAAAGACCTGTGTGCCATGAGTCCGGAGGACTTCCACAAACTCTGTCCCGAGTACAGTGACACACTCCATGCCCACCTGGACATATGGAAGTCAGGTAGCCAACAGCACAGTGGAGATGTGGCTAAGCAAGCAAAGAGGCTGTTTCAGTCTCATTCAGTGAAAATAATGGCTTGTGTAAGATTAGATGTTGGCATCAGTTTTGCAAGCTGCAGCTACCAAAATTATATTTATACCCACCTGACACTGATTTGTGCAAACTGCCACTGTGAATTAGTGTCCTATTTGCAATATGCACACAATGCCGTTTCAAGTCAAGGCAAGTTTGGTTATAAAGCATATTTCAGACACAAAGGCAGTTTCATATGCCTTCCAATTAAAAAAAAAAAGAATAAAAGCAAAGTACAGATTAAAGAAAATAAAAACACTATACAGTATTACAACAATAAAATAAAGATATAAAATGATTAACATAAAGGGAAAGTTTACAAAACAAAAAGACTAGTTGCATTTTGTAGTGGTGTAGTCAAGTCACAGCGTCCAGGGCGTGTGTGCCATAGACATATACTGTACATAATATACATATTCTATAAGTCCAGGGCGTGTGTGCCATAGACATATACTGTACATATTCTATAGTCTAGGGCATGTGCACTGTGATAGTTTTTCATCAGCATTACTTTCAGGCCACATGGTCTCTCCTTGGTTGAGTTTTACAGTTTTTCTCAGTCGCGTTGGTGCTTTTCTCACATCATTATTTACATTGGCACAGCAGTTACTGCATTTCTCAAAACAATTAGTGCAAACTGCAAAACCTCATGGATAACCTGCAAAAAGCATGCCACTTGCTCAAAATTGATAGTCCACACCTCAAAAGCAAGTATTCATTCAGTATGTCAATGAAACTGCCAGTGTCATCAAAATGAGAAGTCTTGACACCATCACTTATGAACAAAATAGTCAAATGGCTTTGTCATTTTTTCATTATGACGGATTATTCTGTGTTTTCCAATGCAAAATGTCAAATGCTCAAGACAGCACCATATACTATTTGTACAGCCATTTGAAAACACTAAAGTTACACATTGCTGTAGTTAGGGAAGTAAGTGAGTAGAAGACACTGAATATGTACATTTCACATTTTTACTGTATGTGCTCTTTGCTATTCTAGAGCATTGTGATAATTAGTTCAACAATTTTGTTTGTAATGACTCAAGCAATAAAATAAAGACTATTAGTTTTATTGGGAATGACTATTCAGTATCCATAAATATAGTTCATTCTGACTGACAAAACAAAAGCAAATGATAACGTTATAAAACAGCATTGTATGGTATGAAAGCAACTGATACATGTCCAAAAACATTTGCAATTTGTTCAGAGGAAGGAGTAATTGCTACTGTGATGTGCACAAATGACTAAATGTTGAGGAGGTTGAACTAATTGTTATGAGAATTTACATTCTGATCTGAAAAGCACCAAAGTGACTGAGAAAATCTGTAGCATACTACGTATCTGATTCTACGAATCAATTTCTCATCCTTTGTCTTCTCCAGCTGCTTGGATGCATGGACGGTGTTCAGTGGCTGACAGACCCACAACAGGTGCCATGTCACATTACCATATCAGTGAATGTCAATAACACTCACTCAAAAATTCAGCTCCATTATAACTCTTTTAAGACTCCTCGGACTAAATCATGAACACTGCATGTCAATGGAGATGGAGAGACTCAGTCTTTGTCTGTGCTGTGTCCAGGAGGAGGTCAGGACGCGTGGCCGGAAGCCGACTCCTCCTGCTCTGGCCAGCCTGTGCACCTGTGGCAGTTCCTCCGGGAGCTCCTTCTCAAGCCCCACAACTACAGCCGCTACATCCGCTGGCTCAACAAGGACAAGGGTGAGTGGCTGATGGTTCCCAGGATGGACCTTCTGCGAGTTGCACTAATAGCATACAGACCCACTGTTGGATGAGCTGAAGTTTGTTCAGGAACTGTAAGGATTTATTTTTAACCTTGCAATAAAAAAAAGTCATAAAAAATGTTTTATATTTTGTCTAACCTGCCATCATCTTTATTATTTTACAAGAAAGCAATACCATGCTGATGAAATCATGGATATTCAGTAAACATGTTGTAATGTTATTTTTACTTCTCTGGCACTACCAGGAATCTTCAAAATTGAAGACTCTGCTCAGGTGGCTCGTCTATGGGGTCAGAGGAAGAACCGGCCAGCAATGAACTACGACAAGCTCAGTCGCTCCATCAGGCAGTACTACAAGAAGGGCATCATACGCAAGCCGGACATGTCCCAAAGACTGGTCTATCAGTTTGTCCACCCAGTCTGAGAGGAGTCCTGGCAGCAGGGCTCTCTCATGTGTGGGGATAGAGGAAGATATCCATCCCTCAGACATGACGTCTGACCCCCAGTCTGAGAGCATTCCTAAGAGACTTACTATACTGTAGCCTGAGGAAAACGCACTCTGAACTCACACAGCCTGAACGGTCACTGACAGATGTTAATTGTTAATGGTTAATTGTTAATGTTTTTTTTTGTTATCTTATTTTTGTATTTTATGTTGGATCTATAGATGGATCTTCATGAACAAGAAAGTTCTTTACATGTTTTTTTTTTCCTTAATTATTTATTTTTCTAATGTCAAAACAAAACACAAATTACACAAATTATTTTTTTTCTCCACAAGGCGCAGAAAGCTGTTTATGATAATTTGATATAGTGACAAATAAAATGACTAAAAGTCTTGTTCTTTTATAAAGTATAAGTATACTCATCAAGGCTGCAAAACAGCTTCTGGTAGTTTTGTTCATTCAAGTAAGCTTAATATATGGTACAGTAGCCTAGTTAATTCAATTATTAAACCACTGCAGCAAGCACAGCAGTAAAGATGCTCACGCTGTTTTACTTTCACATTATAATGCCTAATGCATGACTACTATGGCCTAATATGCTCAATGGCTTCATAAAACTAGACCATTATTTCTATAATTTCTATAAATAGCGAATTTGTTAATCTTGTTCTTTAATTTTTTCAATCTATTTAGGTACCTTGCATGCCTTTTGCCTACCGCTGCCTACAAAAGCAAGACTGTGAAAATCTCTGAGAACCTGTTTATTTCATCATATTGTAAATTCCCTCATGAAAGAAAAAAAAGGCTGGTTTAGAGAAATGAGAGAGACTCAGTATGTTACGCACATCTTCGAGGTTTGTAAATGTAAGTGCTCATTTGTTTAGTTTTAATTGGACCACAATAGTTCCTCCAGAGTAATTAAGGACTGACCACTAGCACAAATCAATCTGGCTCTGCACTGAAATGAAGGCCTTGACGAATGATCATCAAACATGTCCTACAGGATAATCTACAGGATAATAAAAAGACCTCAGTAGAGTAGATTAGGATCATGTTTCTACTTTGGCTCCAAGTAGGATAATTCAGCAAACAGAGCACTGATAGTTTCTAATATAATTACATACTGAGGCAAATATGTTAATCCACAATTCATAAAGGTAATCCAGGCTACAAATGAGATCATCTTTTTCGTTTAAACTATAAGCATACCTAATTAGGTGTGAAGGGTCTTAAAGTTTAACCTGACGTATAATAACAGACAGAAAACACTCCCCTGAGACACAAAAACACATTCAATTTCAGCTGGAAATGGTTTATATTTTACAGATATAATTACGAGCATATTTGAATAAATGCCAAATGCACAAGCCTTCTTCTGAGCAGGATATAAAAATAAACTGGTCTGTCAATTAATTATGGGGTTACATCATCTTAATTCATACAACACAACACATAAAGAACTTCCTTTGACCTATAGTTATATTTACATTTAACAAGTATTTCTCATATATGACATGGACGAACCACTGTAACTGTTTACAATTTACACATTACACTCTGATCTGGCATCAGTAGGTAGTACATGTAACATAAAAAGAAATCATATGTAATATAGTGAATTTGTTATGGGCAGGGTATATAAAAGGGTGAATATTAAAAAAGCTCTCATTCCAGTGAGATAACCTTGCAGGACTTAGATTTGCTACAGCATGTATTTTTCTCTTTGTGACTTGGAATATAATAATTCTTTCTATGCAAAAGACTGAGGAAGAGATAGTTGAAGGATCTACAACACAATTCCCCAACGTCATCTGCCAGACTTCTCAAACAAAGCCAAAATGGTGAAAGAATATCCAGGACCATGAACCAAAGTTGAACCACTATAACCAAGGAAATTAAGGACATTGGCTGTGGTCATCTTACAAGCTGCTTAGAAGATATCGGATTTAGTTTTATTCACAAATGTGCCAAATCAAACTTTCCACATTCCTGTTTAGCAGTGCTTCTGCACAAACCAATCTGTGGGGTAAGGGAAAGCTAAAACCTGCTGAGATTGGCCTTGTTTTTGCAGTCTCCGAAGCAGGTGATCATCTCTTGCCTGTGCGCCGGGTCTCCTTCCCGTTGCTGATGGAGTTACCTCCCCCTCCAGCGCCGAGCACCTTGCTGCTGTTGTTCCCGCACGCCCGGCCTCCTGGCTGGGAGTTGCTTGAGCCGCCAGCTGGTTGAGAACTTACACCATTTCCGTTGGTTGTCTCATTTCCTTCGAAAAGTGAAAACATCCCTGAATGTTTGAATATTCAACCTGAGACAATGAACTTCATCACATTTGTTGAACCCATTTGTGCAACATGACAAACAACTTTAAAGGGGCTGCATGCAAGAATTTAATTCAAACTTTAAAATTAACGATTAAAACTTTAAGGGCCATCTTCTCTGTAGCACCTTGGAGCATCCTGCATTCTTCTCCTCAGGCTCCACAAAGCTGACTGCAATGTGGCCCCTGACAATCTGGACATGTACTGCAGTATGTCTCACCCGTCTTGGGTGATCCCCGTTTCTCAGGAGCTTGGTTCAACAAGCTCAACAACATGCATATACTGTATTTTACAGTGAAATGATGATCGTTCATCAGGACATTCAGATGCAAAATTACTCACCACTGGGGGCACCAGAGGTCGCACTATTGTTTCCGTTGTCATTTAAACCCTAGTGGCAAGAGCAACATGCAACAATGAGACAGATGTTCACACTAGCTTGTTACACACAAAGTTTATGATTAAAGTTAAAGTTGAGGTTGACTGATATTTAGCAGACACTTCTATCTGCAACAAAAGCAATTTTAGGAATCAATCCCAGATTGTTTGGTGTAGGTGATGCTGTGTTACAGCAGCTCTCAAGGTTCACACACACAGACACACACACACATCATGAAAAGAACAACAATAGATTGGTAATGAGCAAAACAGGCATAGTATCTCTTACCAGTTTGTTGTTTTGGGCAAGGTACTCTGGATTAGGTTCGCTGAAGTTTGGCACCTCTGAGTAAACCATGCAGAACCTGAAAAAGCCCAGAATGTCATCAGACTGGCTTTCACCTGAAACACATACTGCACATCCTAGCATGATAAATAAAGGACTTCAACAGATTTTTAGAGATTCTCACTTTGATAACAGGAAAAGGAGCAGTGGGCCTGCTGCACTCTCTATTGTGCATGCAGGGTGGATATGGCCAGAATTCAGGGCATACCAGCCTGGTCCTGACCAGCCCCTTGTTCTACACTATCGTTTCGTACAGAGGGTCTGGACTTTGTCATATTGATTTCTTGCTGGAGGTGTTTATGTTCAAAAAGATTGGATCAGCCTGTAGTATTCTTGCGCTGCCTCACTCTGATAGCTAACTGACCAGGTGAGGAATCCATCTCAAGGAAAGAAGTCCCAGACGGAGCTAGGAAGAGAGATGGGAATTGCGCGGAATTGCGCAGGAAGACTATGGCTAGGCTAAGGTCATACGAGTGGGTGATAAATTGTGTAGTTCAATAATGTCTAATTTCAAGAGCCCTGTACTTTGTTCTGTACATATCAGTGTGTTAGCCATTCTTTGCAATCTGAGTCCATGAAGAAAGATTAATAGTCTCCAGTGTAGTTCTTCTGTTGGGCCATCCCTGCCTACAGCTTGTGCCTGTGTATTAAAGCGATCGATACATCGGCCGAGATCTATTGTAGGCTCTATGTCTGCATGTGCAGTCGTGAAACGCGTCAAAGAATATTTAACGTCAGTCGCTCCCAGCCGGAGTTAGAACAATCTTCTCGTTTTGACAATTTTGCCTTTACAATGGCAGTGCGCCAGCACTCTCGTACACGCGTCCAAAATGCTATTTTTAAACCACTTAGAATGTTCGAAATCTCACGAAACTTCCTACAAAGTATTATCTCTATCTCTACTCATGAACTTCAGCATAGACAACATTGTTGGCGCACTCAAAGCTTGGTTTAAAAATAGCATTTTGGACGCGTGTGCGAGAGTGCTGGCGCACTCCCATTATAAAGGCAAAATCGTCATAATGAGAAGATTGCCTTAACTCCGGCTGGGAGCGACTGACGTAAAATATTCTTTGACACAACATTTCACGACTGCACATGCAGACATGGAGCCAAGAACAGATCGCTTTAAATCCCATGCTAGATGCCATCCTGTATCAGTCTCTTACAGTGTACATCATTAAAAGTTGTATTGTCATGACATAATGTATGACTTCCAGTTGATGAACTTACTCTCCAATCTTCTGCAGCTCTCCTCCTCTTCCAGTGTAAAGTGTAAGGCAGCCTTTGAAAACAGAGGCATAGCTGAAAGAAACCACAGTCATATCACTACAGATGTCACCTTGTTATCTGAAACACTGCCTCAGTTGTTAATCTCTAAGATATGTCTACAAAAAGAAACCAGCTGAAGAAGTCTACTCACCCCTTTGTGAGTCTGATGATGTCTCCTGTCTGAATGAGTCCTCCCACCTCATCCCAGACTGAGATGCTGATGCTGCCTGTCTTATCTGCCACCTTACATGTCCGCACTTCATGGCCATCTTTAGTTTTTGTCACACGTCCTTTAAGAGTAGAAGTACGGGGATAACATTAGTTATGCACCTTGAGCATATAACATGATACAATTTAACACTGATGTCAGCATGTTTGGAATGCATGACAAATGAAATTAAAATCACGAATATTAGACAACCTAGGCGAGTACCTGTTTCTAGGACGATAAATATTACATTAAGGTTTTTTAGTCCTGGCTTGATGTCTTTGACGAAGGTCTCCGTTGTCATATTTGCAGGAAAACATCTAAATTACCGTCTTGAAATGACAGATGTTGTGATCTGGTTCCCGCCAAACCTTCGGAAACAGGAATATTTAATTTCTTAAATGTTGCAATGCATTACATTATTTTACAAAGCAACTGTGCTCAATATTTAATTGCAACTTAAACAAAACTGATTTCTCCTAGTATATGCCACTGCCAGCTGGTTACTTAGGCAGATAGCCAACTAGTTCTTGTGGTAGCCTAACTTCAAGCTAGTTAGCTTCAAACTTCTTTACATCACAACTCTCATTTTGTAAAAATAGTAATATGTCAACAATATCGACAATTGCATGTACGTGCATCATCATCATCATCTGTCTTCTACTAACGTTAATTGAGAGCTACACTGCTAGCTAACCAGCAAGCAAGCAAGCAAGGTAATGCCATAGAGCAGAAGGGATTTTTTTTTTATCGAACTAAAACGTTTGAAGGTGCATATACGTAACTAAGGTTGATGGTTTTGTTTCGGACTCGCGCAGTTCATGAAACATATAGAAATCAAACCTTGTTTTACCTTGATGTAATCTTGTTTATATTTTCATTCACAACCGGAAACATCTGTCATATAGGATCCACTATTGGTCAACCCAAATGTTCATCAACGTTATTAGCCAACCAAAATGTTACAGTCTGATCATGTGTTCACAGCCTTGCAGAGCCATATTCCGCGTTTTAGCCAGTTTGACTTTAGATATGCTGACAGTATGTGGACTGTAGCTCATTAACCAAAACAGCTTACTCCGTTAAATAATCTGAAAAAATACAGTCTCCGATCTAAGTATGCAGGGAGTATTATGGTATTTTCGCTACAGTCTTTATAGCAAATTCAAAAATATGTGCTCTTAATTAAAGGAACAGTAAGCTATGTAAATTTGTGGCCAAAACTAGTACTGCAGTCACATTCAAAATACTGCAGAGCACATCTTCCTCCCAGACAAGAAGTTGTCAGTTAGGTTGCAGAAATAAGATCCAAAACATAGGCTAATATAGGCTACACATAATGACAACATCAACAAAAGTTGAGGGCCGCAACTTCACTTTTGTAATGGAAATATTTTAGCCTTGCTATCGCGACAAAAGCTCATACAAGCTTAGTCTGGCCAATCTCATGTAGGCTACTAGCCACTTTCTAAGAGGTGGAATTTAATGTAAATTTGGTAAGCCAGTCTCCTTCACCCTGAGTGTGCAAGCTTGCTTTTCATTGGTGGCTGAAATTCTGGGACAGGAAATGCAGTAAATAGGCTGCTTGGCCATACTGACTTGAATGCAAAATTTTGTGCAGTGTCACAAGTACAGGCGAGTCCAGGCTAGGAATATTTAGGCTGGAATACTGTTTTCAGTGTTAAAAGTATTTGAAATGATCTGTCTGGTGTCTGGTGATGTCTGGTGATAGCCTGGCTTTCGTGACAAAAAGCTCATACGAGCTTAGGCTGGCCAACCTCATGTACTAACCGCCTTCTGAGAGGCCGAATCTAATGTTAACTTGTTCAGCTCTTGAAATCTTCTGTTTCTTTGTTTATTTTCTTTTTTGGCACAGAAACAACGTTTCAACCAAGTGGTCTTTTTCAGGTTCACCTGAAGAAGACCACTTGGTCGAAACGTTATAATGAAATAAACAAAGAAACAGAAGATTTCAAGTGTGCAGACTTTTGTATCACAAACTATAGGATTATTTTGCCCTGTACCTTGGTTTGGGATGTGCACAATCCTTTGACGTCAACTTGTTCAGCTCGCCTTCTTCGACCTGGAGTAAAAGCTTGCCTCTGATTAATTTACATTTATTTCTTACATACTGTTCCTTTAAATAGCGTTACATTTGCAATGATGTTGAAATGAGAGATATTTTCATAATTAGATGAAAGTGTTGTTGAGGTTAGACCTACCAAACATTAGCCAGCCAATGCAAGTCTATGATGGAGAAACCATTAAAGAACATTTTAGACATCATCAATGTGATGACCAGGATAATGAAGCAGGTTTTAGATGACTGGGCAGCCAATCAAGGTTGCGTTTTGAGTCCCTTGCTGTACAACATCTACACGCATGACTGCAAAGCGACCAGCAATCACACCTCCATCATCAAGTCTGTAGATGACACTGTGGTCATGGGTCTGATTAACAACAACGAACAGGCCTACTTGAATCAGGTTGAAGAGGTGGCACAGTGGTGTCAGTCTAACAGCTTGACGCTGAATGTAAGCAAAACCAAGGAAATGGTAGTGGATTACAGGAAGCAGCAGAGTTGCAGTTACTCCCCACTAAAGATCAGCGGGCAACCTGTAGAGAGAGTCACAAGTTTCAAATACCTTG
>JASCQY010000232.1:14880155-14892369 GCA_030264315.1 Sardinella tawilis
TAGCGAAAAAGACATGCCCTAATCAGTTAGCGGTAGCGGCTAGTTCTCGAATACGGTCTACGTTATACCTACTGATGTAGTTCAGGTACCTATCGACAGCACTCGGCAGCCCGGGACAACAGGGCTTCGGTTTGATTCACTCCGAAGAATTCCTTTAACTTGTTAAACCGGGGTTGACGAAGGCTGGTCGTCTGAACTGGTATTAATCGGTACTACGAAACTGATTTAAATGTTTCTTTGTTTACCCCAAGTTGGCTGGACTGAAGTTAAAGCGCATTCTCATAGTAGGGCAAGCTCGGCAATGCAACATGAGTTTATGATCAAGTATTTCTGCAGCACATTCTTATTAAACTGTGCTACGTCAAAGAAATGAAAGTAGCACCACACACCACCTGTGTATGCATGTGAAGCTCATAAAACTGCTCGCCAATAGAGTAAATCCATTGTTTGATTGTTTTTGTTTATTTTCATATTCCTTTTTATTTTCTGTTTTAACATTCTGGTTTATAATGACTGAAATGTACAGCACATGTTGGAGCTAGCGTAACACCCAGCCTACATTGCAATTGTAGGCTATCAGGCTATCAAAGCATCTACATTGTAGGCGTAAATCATAGACTTATTTTTTAAATAGGATATTACATCCTGCAATCATGTGCAGACACTTGCAATTATTACGTCTCGTCTAATTCTCCTGTTTGATTGTGCTGGAGAACGTGCAGATTAATGACATCTCGTTATCCGCTGCACCAAGGCATACAGTGCGCTAGTGATATTGCTCTTAATTAGATAAGACTATATCAGCTAGAATGTTCCTACATAACCAGGCGATCAGTGACATTGCTCTTAATTAGATTAGGCTATATCAGCTAGAATTGTCCTACATTACCAGGCCATCAGTCTTCGCTTACAAAATGAGGCAATGAGCAGTCCCTGCATAAAACCACAGCATGACGGGGCATACCTGACCCCTGGGGCATACCTGACCCCTGCATTTGTGTTCACGTTGGGCTACATTTTATTTTATTGAGAACGTTTCAGACCGGAGAAGAGGAAGAATTTTGACTCTCTTCAAGCACCTTCGTGTGGCGAAGTGATCCTCAACTCCTTGCACCAATGTGTTTCAAGATTGAGGACAGAGGGGAGGGTTGCCCCGACTTATTCGCAAGATCATAACCAGTTTAGAGCAGCTTTGAGATGCACTCTAAATTGCCATGGCAAGATTCCTTCGTTAAAACCTCTCCACCTTTCGGGGTTTGGGTTAATTGGGAAGTTACGCTACACATGATAAAGTTACTCCTGGAGTTACCCTGATAAGACAGTAACCCTGCTTCATAGTTCAGGCCCCTGTTGTGTTTGTTGTCGATTCACTATTTGCTCTCCTGTATGTTGTGTCAAATTGTCTTGTTCCCACAGGCAGGCAGTACTCAAATAACAGGGCTATGGGTAGCAGGACTCAGGACTGTTGCTTTCATTTCTCCGATCCCATTCCGTTCTAGATATTGCTCTAGTTCTCTCTGAGCCTGACTTAGTGGCTTGATTGGAATGATTGTGTGATTTGACTGCATTCTCCTGCAACCTCCTCCAGGTGGGTGGGCTCATTGCAGCCGGCACGTGTTACCCGATGGGGAGGCATGATATCCACGCCAGACGCTGTTCTACAGGCAGTCATCCGACGCTCACTGGTAGACAGCGGCTGCCCTCCGTCTATTGTGGGCGATCTGATCGAGAACGCCCACGAGCGGAACTGGCCTGGCGGGCTCGCCACACTGGAAACGCGGCAGATGAACCGCCGCTACTACGAACTCTACGTGGCCAAACGCATCCCTGGCAAGCAGGCCGTGGTGGTGCTGGCCTGCGAGAACCAACACATGGCTGAAGACATGATCCTGGAGCCCGGGCTCGTCATGATCTTTGCCCATGGAGTGGAGGACATTTTATAGTCTGGGTGCAGTAGGGCTGCAAGTCAGCTCTTGGGCGATGAAATGGAGCGGAGTGAAGTATTGGTGTATGTTGTGCTGAAAGATGCTGGAGGACAGTCTGACCTTGTAGTCACCCAGTTGATTATGTGGCTTTGCCACATGTTTGAGTTTGCAGTTTACTGTTTCTCCATTTTCAGCACTAGAAAAAAATGACTGACTCACAGAAAATTCTCACATTCTTTTACCTCTATTTGGCTGGAGATGTATAGAAAACCGTTAACATTGCATGGGGTGAGAACTTGGTAGAACAGGCTGGCATGGAATGCAGAAGTGCTGTGGTTGAAGTGACTGAACTAAAGTTCGCATATCACTAACACATTTACACATTCACACACACAGGCAGATAAAAACAACTTTTTGGGTAAGGCTCCTTGACATACATTGACACAAGGCGGACAGAACTCTGCTGTGCTATGAAAAAGCAAGAGGGTTTAAAACTTTGAGGCTGCTGTGACCATGGTCATGTTTATTTCAAATAGCCTTTAAATCAAATAGTCTCCCAACAGCAAATAGGCACTGCAAGCTTTAGAATACCTCACATATTTCTCACTCTATTTTTGTGTGGTCTGTCAAAATAATGTGCAGTTTTGAATGGACACTACAGTCCAAGGGTTTAGAATTTTCTGTCCAATAGTCTTTGTTATTGTAAAAGCTTGTATCAGAAGTAGAGGAATAGGAGCTGGAGCTTTGATTCTGTTTCAGTACGGGGGCATGCACTTGCCCAGGGGTTTTACATCACAACACTCATTTATTATCTAAAATGGTGGTTCATTGGACGCAGCTTTATCAGATCTGCTTCTCTTCCTTTTTTCATTTTTTTCCCCTTAAAACAATGTACTGTAATCATTTTGAAGTAACACTACACATTCATGGTAAGAGCCAACACAACCAAAACATCGAAGCAATATTAATATACGAACTTGCCTACCATTATACAGATTTACGTGGTTTTGACTTTCTTTAAGAGCAGTAGAATGTTCAAGGCTGTTGTCTCATTTCCTAATGGCTTATTCATTAATGGATTTGAAAATGTATTGGTTCTCTTTAAGTGTCCTAAAGAGTTTGATCGTAAATGTTTAATGCATGATTCATGAATGTGGGTTTTTAAAATGGCTCTCAGGAAGTGATGAGTCACTCATCCAAGGTTTTGTTTACTTGTTTTTCTGTTTTTATTTGTTGTTTTTTTTTTTTTTGCTTTGTTTTTTTCCATTGAGTGTTGTGAACTGCATACAGTATTTTTTGCTTGTGACAGTGTTGCAAGTTGTATACAGAATATTCTAATGTCTGTGTACCTATTGAAAAGATATTACCTGTAAACACTCCAATATGAAGTATATCGTGGTCTTTGATCTCTCTGTCTCTCTCAGTGTACACCTGTTACAAGGACAGCCAGTAGTAATCACTATTGTCCATCTGTACAGCAGTTGATGTATCCATGATATTGGATTAACCTGTTTGGCCTCAGATTAAGTGGAAATACTGCTATGTGTGCGCGCGCTGCTAATAAGAGTTCTCACTACGTAGTAGTAGTAGTAGTAGTAGTAGTAGAACAGTATCTTTGATGAAAATCTCATCAGCTAAGTCTCTTCAGTAGCCTATGTGACTGAGCCAGGCCTTGAGGCATAATTGCTCTTGTGTGAGGCTCTGGTGTATTAAGGACTAGCCTACTGTAACTGTGGATACAGGCACTTTTTTGCACGCAGACATAATCGACTGTCACAGATTTCTGTGCTGGTACCACATAGGCTATGTGTAATGGGCAATATATTCCCTGCGTGACCTCATTTTTAACTGAAAAGTCCTTTGAAATGTATTACTTCTACTAGTAAATGTAGTGCGTTCTGAGAAGCATCTGGCGTGTACAGGAAAGCAACGGTTTCAATCCGAAAGTGGGTTAATGGACCGCTGACAGACACCCTGCATCGATTATTCCGTGTCAACGCGCAGGAACATAATGTTCATGTGATTATGTCATTACTCATGACTAAACCAATCACATTAAGTCGTTTTTCTAAACCATTCATTCGATACAAAATCCCGCATTCATCCATTACAGTCTCAGAAAAGGAAGTCTTTTAGAAATGAATTGGATTAACGAAGGAGGGTGCTTCTCCGCAGTGTGACGATCCTCTGCTTTCTCCCCGCCCATTTAATGCTTGGTTAATCCACCTCTACCCTCCTACTCTCGGGCTCGGCAGTGCCGTCAGAATTGGACGCCGGAGCTAAACTGCCTCCGTAAGTTAGGCCTGTTTACATTTTTCCGCTTATTCCGAATAACATGCAACTTGTTTAAAATGAAAGTTGAAGGATTGGCTCAGTTTTTCAGTTTGATCGTGCGCAATGTCTTGACGCGTTTATTGCTACAGGTTTATTTTGCTGTCATTTAACGCCTCATTAGGTCGTGTTTGAATTTAGTTATAGATTAGTAAATGGACCATCAGACTATTAAATATTCGACTTATTGAGAAAAGTTGATTGAAATCGATGGTTTATGAAAGGTTTAAACGTGTTCCTCGGCCTTGTAAACTTGTGTTCATCTAGGCTGCTTGTGAATCGGTTGGTTTCACTCTATCTTGTAACAAGTGAAATCATGCGCGTCTCGGCACATTGCTTTTGGGGCTTTTACATTCATTCTAATGAAGTGTCCATGGATAACATTTTCTAAGGGCACTGCCAAAGAGCTCACGGAAGGTATCGGGTGTCATACTTTTGTATGATAAGATCGCGGGAGTTGCGAGAGAAGTTCATTCTTAGTTTTGTAACTTGATCCAAAATACTAATGGATGACGACTGTATTGACTAATTGACATGTAGGCTACTGTATGTAGTCGAAGAATAACTGTCAGTTGCTGTCAATAATCCAATGATTACGAGGCCTAGGCAGCGACTGGCGGCTTATCTTTGAGTTCACTGCTTTTGGCTCAGAAAATCACCGTTTTCACCGTTAAAAGGATTTGTTCCGGCTACGCAATAACATACAGATTAAGAACAATTGAATACTGTTAACCAAATTCCATCAATGGGCAACAAAGCCTACTGTAGCCCTAACCCTGTGAGTATTTAGGATATATTAGCGCTGTGTGTGCGCAGAAATTATTTAGATTCAGGACACATGTATTACCTTACTCCTAGAGTATTAATGCACGGAATAAAATGAATTGTCTTTGGTCAAATTGAATACTTGTCGTTAACCAATAAAGTGGTCCATTGAAATGTATATTAGGCAACACAACCTTAAATTCTGAAGTAGCCTATAAATAGTAGGCCTAATCATAGGCTAATCTATTCTTTAATTTCTGATGTCAGCATTAAAAAATAGAATATAATATAGAATATAATTAGAACCAAGCTCATATCATAACGATCACAGTGCTCTAAAACTTGTCAGTAGGCCTATCCTACATGTGTCCAGATGTCACGTTGGAATTGTAAACAAAAGGATTTCTTGCTGATGAGGTCTGATATGTTCAGAACTCAGGATGCCTTCCATAAATCTGTTTTTCAAAGGTTGAAAGCTGTTCTGTAAGGATTTGGAGATTTTATGAAGGACTTTAAAATAGCCTATACAGTATGTGTAGTCATGTAGGCTATAGCTCCGGTTATATGGTGCTGTAGTCAGAAGACAGAATCTGTGCTATGGAATGGAGAAAAACTTGTTCCAGGCTATTGTGTCATTCATGGGAAGAACACTTGGCTGTAAGGTTCAGTGCTATTCCCAAACAAGAGTGTAGTCTTTAAACCACAGCTGAGATTCTGTCATACATTTGTTCTCCATTGCTTAGTTTTGCATTCTCCCTGCATTTCTCTTTTCACAAAATCTGTCTGTCTATCTTTTTGTCTCTCTATTCATCAATCTCTCAGTCTCACTTTCTTCTTCTCTCCCTCGCTGTCCCTCCAGGACCTCCAAGATGACCTCTTTGGCAGCGGAGTCGTGTGGCGGGGCCGAGCTCAGTCCTGTTGATTTCATCCAGCTGCAGCAGTACATGGAGTGTGAGTAGCCTACACTCACTGCCCTTCCTGGCACAGCCCTGCTGTGCTCATTCTGATGGCGCTTGTGTGGGCTGCAGACATGCTCTAGAGCCTCTCCTCTAGGGGCCACTTCACACCTGCGTGCTGTTGTGCACTGCATCTTTGCATAACAAGTCCTTTTGGAGTGCCATTATTGCACTCCTTTTAGTGGCGTACTTGCTTACTCGCGCAGCACCAAATGCTTGTCTTGTCATTGGACTCCACGTGGAGCTGATGTGCAGCATGGAGTGGTTTGCATTGGTATTAGTTTGATATAAGTAAAGGAAGTGTCCAATGCAATCTATGCTCTGCCTAAATCACAGACAGCAGCATGAGGGTGAAAGAGGTGGTGAAGGAGTTCAATGCCGGAGGCAAGCTGGTCCAGCACAGGTCTGGAGACGTAAGTACATTAGATGCCATTGTTTACTGACTTTGGGAAAAATGATCAAGGCTTTTCAGTCTGGTCTTCCATGTTTGTCATGAAACAGCCTTGTGTTCATTGTGTCCTAATGGGCATTACATGGTAGAATCATCAGATTAGGTTTAGCTCACAGTGTTCCGTCTCAGGAATTATTTCATCA
The DNA here is from genome assembly GCA_030264315.1 of Sardinella tawilis. Classification (NCBI taxonomy): domain Eukaryota; kingdom Metazoa; phylum Chordata; class Actinopteri; order Clupeiformes; family Clupeidae; genus Sardinella; species Sardinella tawilis. Next base: position 14,886,727 of record JASCQY010000232.1, read on the forward strand.
CAGTCGGTTAGGTTAATGTAATTGCTGTCATGCTTGTGATGAGCGGCTTTTACTGTCTAATACATGGATCAATTTATAGTGATGTGTTTTCAGCTCTATGTGCCCTTTTGGTCCACTCCTCACCTCCCCCTGAACCTTTGTCTCTCTCTCTCTCTCTTTCCTCTACTCCTTTCTTCACCTCCTCCTCACACACTCTTGCCTCTTTCTCTCTCTCATCTCTGTCTGTCAACCTTTCCTCCCACCTTGATTGCAGCGCATCAATCGGACTGGCTTCTCCCTCTTCCTCAAGAACTATCTTGAGGCAGACAACCTGCCTGGCGAACTCTGCCAACATCTCTTTCAGTATTTCCAGGACTCGGACATGTGCAAAGAAAAACAGAAAGAAGGTATATGTATATGTTTGGTCATATTGTTTCACCCACCCAACATGTTGAAAAGGGTCCAATGTAAACGCCATCCTTTAGCCGTGTTGGCTTCATCTCCCTCTGTAGATAATTATTAGTGATAGTTGTTCGGAATTAATGTACTTTTTTGTTCACTTATTGAGTCTTGAAGAACATATTTGTTGGTTGTGGTTCATAAATCTTGCAACATTGTAGTTCTATCAGGTGACTGCTTTTCAGGCATGTCCATTCTGTGTCCATTCTGTAGATGGTGTCTGCCTCAAGGCAATGTCGTGCTACTTCTCTGTGTTGGAGGAAGGCAAGCCCAGGGAGAAACTGGAATGTGAGTTTTTGATACGGTGTTAATGACTATTTCACATGACGTTGAATTGTAATAAATGCAGCTTGGCCATAGCACCAGTAGCAACTTCTGAAAGACATGTCTGTTATCTTTTCGCTATGTTTATATAGTTACCTTCAGATTATACGACAAAGATGGCAATGGTTATCTGGACAAATCAGTAAGTAATAATCAACAATTATTCCCATTTCAAGTATACCTTGATCATAAACATTATATACTTCATATGATATTAATACAATTAAAATCATAATGCCTCAAAAACCATTTACTGATCACTGGAATCACAAAGACTCTCAAGGAGGTCAGCTGAGTTAAAGCTAATGTTTTGATTGTACATTTACCTTTGCAAATGCTATTCAAATCATATCTGATGTTTGATGCACTGATTTGAAATACCTGTGAATTATTCCAGGAAGTGGACACAATAATAACCCAGATGATGCGCGCGGCAGATTATCTTGGTTGGGATGTGACAGAGCTTAGATCGGTAACGGACTGCTTCGTTTCCTTCAACTCTTTGATGAGGTTATTGCCACTTAACAGAGGTGGCTTATAAGAACTCTGCTCTCTTTTAGTTGTTTTTAAATTTTTTTGTAATCTCACACAATCTCTAAAATGTACGATCCTCACAGTCCCCTGTCCACTCTATATTTGTACTCAAATAAGATGTTGGTTGTAAACAGTCCTGGCTAAGTGGGAAACATACTGAGAGCCAGAAAAGTGACATTTTGGTCAAAACTGAGTTATACATCACCTGAAAGCTTTGCATGATCCCCTTCCATTGACGAAATTATAGAATAAAGTATTGATACATGTAGATAAATTAATACATTTAATAAATCAGTGAAATCAGTAAGGAAAGTATTTTTTTTTGTTTTGGCGCTCCTGTAAAGTTGAAATGTCACTCATACCCTTTTGGCTCTCAGCCCAACAAGCCATAAACTGTTCCAACCAATAAACTCATTGCTGTTAGGCCATTACTGTACAAGGAAATAATGGTTGTGGTTTGACAGGATATTGATCTTAAAGGCCCAGTTAAGTGGAAATAATAGTGGTTCTAAGTTCATTATACTATTGCTGAATTGCTGTTAATCATCTGATCAATTTTGAGCAGATATGAATGTTGCTAAATATATAAAATTCCGTCTCAAAGTCGTGAAAACACAGGCAGCACCTACTGTGCTCAGACGCTGTATGCATGTCTGTGCAAACTGCCACTGACCAATCACAGGAGGCGATTGTAAAGATGCCAGCCCACTGCCCACCGGTAGCCAGTTCGATATCTACAGTGCAGCACTGGTGGCTAGGCCTAATGCACAGCTACAGGACATTTACAAGTCTGTAGTACAGCCTGCTGTCCTCTACGTAAGCAGGCTATGGTTTAGTCCTGCCCTGCACCTAAAACTAATGGACCAGTTTATTTCCACATTGCGCTAAAGTTTTTGACGTTTTAAGAAATGGCTGATATACAATATTCTATATTTAATATATTTAATACATGTTTAATAATATTTAATATTTAATAAAATTACATCTCCAATCTAAAGTTGATTGTTGATAATAAAATTACGTCTCCAGGCTAAAGTTTTTGACATTTTAAGAAATGCCTTTCTGATACATTTAATATATTACGAAACCAAACACTTTTACTTTAAATATCAACAACCTGCTCCCACACTTGGCTGGACTGGACTCCTTTTTTCTTGTTCATTCAGAAGTCATCAGTTCATATTTCAGATCATATTTTTGGTAATGCACTTAGTGCACTTAGTGTTATAGTTTTTTCAAAATTCAGTTACTTTTTCTACCTGTAAAAAAGACTAAAACAGCCAAAAAACCTATTTAACTTCAAATTCTGATCAGCAGCAATATCTTGTTTTGTTTTGTCTTGTTCTGTTGAGTGAAATGCCATATTTACCATATTGCTGTGCTAAAACCATTTTGCTGTTGAATGAGATCACACACTAACAGAGGAGTGAGTTGTTAGTCAGTTGGAGGAATGTGTCTTGCTGGGCAAGCCTCTCTTTGTTTTGGTGGGGAGACATGGTGGTTGGTTGCTCACAGCTAACTGTTATTGACTTAGCTCCTGGAAGATACAATGACGGCCATAGACGCAGACAGCAGCGGGACCGTGACACAACAGGAGTGGATTCTGGGAGGACTGAACAATGTGCCTCTCCTGGTGCTGCTTGGACTAAAGGCAAGTTTACTCATCAAGCGACTCATACGCTTTGCTCTCGTGTACCCAGGAAACTGCACTGAAATGAAATCCAGAGGCCTTAGCTCAGCATTTCCGGGAGACAGTTGTTTGCGTCAGCTCTTTCCCACAGCGAGCCACAGGCCCTGAATCTGACACCCTGCCAAGTGTGCCCTGTGAAGTGGTCTGATCTGTCTGTCCACATGTTGTTTGGCTCTGAGACAGATTGCGGAGCAGGACAGCCAGCATACGTGGCGGATGAAGAACTTCACCAAGCCCACCTACTGCTGTGTGTGCGAGGGGATGCTGATGGGTCTGCGCAAGCAGGGCCTCTGCTGCAGTGGTGAGTTCCCACCAGCAGGAGGCCCAGTCTCCACACCAGGGGCCACTTCAACCCATGCACTGTTTGGCTATATGCTTTTGCTACTGTTTACTAATTCAATAAGGTGTTTGGCTGCAGCATAGTGCAATGCCTTGCAACCCTTTGCAACAGGCTTCTGAGTTTGTTTTATTCTGTTTGGTGGGTGTGTCAGAAAAGTAGCTTCATCAGCAATGATTTGTATCAAAACCCCACTGCATTAAAAAAAAAAGCACATGATCCACCTCCAGTTGCATGATAAGAGTGAAAAAGTTTTTTTTTACCCTAGGCAGTTGGGTCAGTCCCTTGAGTCATGGAACTGCCCAAGGTTTCTTCCTATCATTCACCAAATCCTCTTGCTCCTGGTGCTCTTGGGTGCTCCTGCTGTAAGGCACCTTGAGACATTGCTTTGTATAAGGCGCTGTACAAATAAAATTGAATTGAATTGAAAAGTCAAGTGTCACCAAAATTATATGCATGTAATTAGGCTTGGATAAAAACACAAAACAAATAGCAAGTGATGCATTCAGCACACCTCCGTTTCGATTCAATTAACCATGGTGAAATACAAATTCACACTCCAAAATCCATGGGTTGAATTCATACACTCGATTTGCCTACATTTAACTGTATTGAGACCTGTAAAGAGTGTTTCCATAGGGTGACGTTAACGGTTGTGTTTTTCTTATTCCAAAAGTTTGCAAATATACGGTCCACAGTCGCTGTGCCAACAAGAGCACGGCCCCCTGTGTGCGCACCTACGTGAAGAGCAAGGCAGAGATTGGGGTGAGGCTGCAGGAAAAAGCTTGTTTTGCTTTTGGAAGCTCATGACCCTGCAGTTGTTTGTGCTTTTGTCTGTCTGTCTTATCTGGTTGAGTTCTTGTCTGTGGCCTGCAGGTCCCGAGGCATGACTGGATCAGGACAGAGAGCGACTCCAGCAAATGTGACCACTGCCCCAAAAAGATTAAAACTCTGACAGGCAAACGCTGTGCGTTCTGTCACCGTAAGGTGAGGGAACAGACTTGTTCATATGAGTATGTGATGAGGATGTTGACGGCACTTCATAGACTCCCTTTTTGTTTTGTTTTTTTGTTTTTCTTTCAACAAGCAAATGAATCCACATACAGTAGTAGGACTATCAGTGTGTGAGAACTGGTCTCTTATTTATGCCTCTGCATTCAAAACCTGTTTCAGCGGCACGACGAGTGCCTGGCTCAAGGCTCCTCTGAGTGTGACTGTGGGCCTCTGCGAGATCATATCCTGCCCCCATGGTGCATCAGTCCCCTGCTCAAGGTCAGTTGCCTTTGAAAGTGTGCCTTCAATCTTTTGCAGTTGTCTGGCTAGATCTGTTTGGTTTGAAGTAACTGTGTATAACAGTATTGTGTGTGTACATGACGTGTTTGTGCACTGTATGAATGTGTGTGCGTGCGTGTGTGTGTGTGTGCATGTGTGCACGTGTGTATGTGCGTGTGCGTGTGTGTGTGCGCACGCATGTGTGTGTGTTTGTCAGGAGGATGAGGGCCATGGCTTATGCGGGGAGAGTGCTCTGATGAACATGACGTCAGAAGGAACCCACCTACATGTAAGATTTCTGTGTGTTGCTTCCTGATTAGTTTTCCAGACTTGAAACATTAGTACACCTCCCTGATGCTTCAACATGAGACCTTGTTTACAGTACGTGCTTTGCTGAGGCAGTTAACATGCTCATGGAGTTTGCTTGCTGGGTATAAAGATTGTTTGACATGCTGTCTGTTTCTGTCCCTCAAGCCCTCTGTCTCGGCACTTGCTTTTTCTTTTGTTGGATTGATGAAGTTTCATTGTATCTTTATGGAACTGAATTACTGACTGACTTTCAAGCGGTCGATAAACTCACCTATCCTCTCTCTCTCTCTCTCAGATTACTCCTCCTCCAGACACACATCCGCTCCTGGTCTTCGTCAATCCCAAAAGTGGGGGCAAACAAGGAGAGAGGTAGGGAATTGGTAGGGAATTTCAACACTCCATACTACTGTCCATTTCAAAGTAAACAAGACTTGATGAGCAGGGCCAGCAGTTGTGTGTGAGGGCCCATGGTGTTGTAGATGTACATCTTAGTTTAGAGAATAACAACAATGAGGAATCTTTATGTGAAGCCATTTTGTTCTGTTAAAGGGATACACCACCTTACATACAAGTCTATGGAACCAAACAAAACATCATCAAATTTATTTACAAAGCACTTTAAAAATGACCTAAAATTCACCAAAGTGCAAAAATTATATTTGATTCCGTCAAGTGGACTCTTTTAGCTTGATGCTAATGGTACCATGTACTTCCAGTGATTGTGCTAAGCTATGCTAAT